>JAAWXA010000034.1:5306821-5351493 GCA_038090715.1 Florisuga fusca
ACACATCTCACAGCACTCTCCTGCTGCTGCTTCACAACAACTTCCAGCACCAACTACCCACTCGCTGCACTAGGAACTGGCAGGATGGGGGCACTCACAGAGCTCTGGGCAATGGCGCCATGTCCAAAGGCAGACACTGACCCGTGGCCTTCCTGGGGGTCACCACTGCCACCGCTGCTCCTTAATGTCCTCCTGATGACACGGACGGTGGCATTCAGCGCACCCTCAGACACTTGGCCAACACCACCAAGCTGCGTGGTCGGCACCAGGTGCTGGGGGGAGGTGATGCCATCCACGGGGCCCAAGCCAACCTCATGCACCTACACCAGGCCAAGTGCAAGCTCCTGAACCTGGAGCAATCCCAGGCACAGGGACAGGCCTGAGGACAAGCAAGTCGGGGAGGGGCTTGGCTGGGGACAAGACCAACATGACCCGGCAATCTGTACTTGCAGATCACACAGACAACAGCATCCTGGGCTGCAACAAAAAAAGCACCTTACCTGGCCCAACAGGGCCAGCAAGGGGATTCTGACTGCTCTGCTCTGCTGAGACCCCACCTGCAACCGTGTCTCCAGGTCTGCAGCTCCCAACACCAGAACCACACGGGAGCTGTTGGAATGAGTCCAGGGGAGGGCCACGAAAATGCCAGCACAAGGCTGCAGCACCTCTCCAACGGAGACAGGCCAAGAGACTTGGGATTGTTCAGCCTGGGGTAGAGAAGGCTTGAGCAGACCTTCTCCCAGCCTTCCACTACCTGAAGGCACCTACAAAAAGGCTGGAGAAGGAGCTTGTCTTTCCAGAGCCTGACAACAAATGTCTTCCCTGGGACAGTGCTGAGACTCTGGCACAGGCTGCCCAGCCAAGTGCTGCCTGCCCCAGCCCTCACAGTGCCCAAGGCCAGGTCGCACGGGGACTGGAGAAGCCCGCCCTAGAGGAAGGCGTCCCTGCACGCGGCAGCCCCCTTGGAACGAGATGATCCCCAAGGTCCCTTCCAACACAAACCATCCCACGATTCTATCGACTGCTCTGCGCCAACACGGGCAAGGTCCAACCACAGACCTCCAACACCACCTCACCTCCTGCACAGACAGCGCCTCGGCACCCCAAATCATTGCACACCTGACACCCTGTCTCTTATACNCAGCAGCAGTACCAGGAGGAAAGTGATCCCTTCTTCTCTTCCTCAAGCCTTTCTTCCTGACTTTCTGCCCCAGGATCAGCACCCAGGACCCAAGTGCCCACGCCCACAGCCACCTCCTCACACAACGCCAACACCCGCGGGCTCTCGCTCCAGCAGGGGCCTCCCCACTCTCAACCAACTGACATCACTGCATTTCCCCCCTCAACAACACAAAACCAAAAGGAAAGACCAGCTCGAGTGAGAACACAGGAGAACCCCAAGTGAAAGGAAAACGCACCACAACACACACCACGCCACCACAGATGGAAAGGACACTCGGGCAGCAAGCAGCAAGGAAGGGAAACCTCAGCTGCACAAAAGAGGCACCACAGCTGCTCCTGCGGCCACCAGGGAAACCCAAACACACCTCCCTGCCACACCTGCCCCAAGGCCTCTGCCCCACCGCTGCACACACCCTCCCCCACCCCACCAAACCACCCCCACTCCCCTCCCCACACACGCACAACCACTTCCCCAAGACCACCACAGCCTCCAGCCACAAACGAAACCACAAACGGAAACTCGACGGCAACAGAAAGCGACCAAGGCAAAGACGCCGCAACACATAAAGCCGCGCACCCGGCAGCACCCAAAGCACAGCGCCCACCGCCACCACCACGGCTCAACAGCCTCCTCTCCACCAACCAGCACCCACACAACCACCATGCCCGCGCCCGCAACACCACACGCCCGCCTGCGCCACGGCGCCTCCCGCCTCCTCCTCCTCCTCCTCCTCACGCCTCTCGCCACCGCCTGCCACCGCCTGCCTCCTCCTGGACACGACACCTTCCTCTGGGACAGCCTCCAGAGCCTCCAGGCCATGGCTCACAGCCCCCCACACCCCTGCCTCCAACACCAGATGCCCCTCTTCCCCCAAGGCCTCCTCCACACCAAAAACCCACGCCACGCTGCTGCCGCCACCCTCACCATCCTCCAACACCTCTTCACCATCCTCAGCAGCAACACCACCCCACCACACTGGGACCACCACGAACGACACCGCCTCCTCAACAACCTCCATCACCACAGCGAACAGCTCCAGCACTGCCTGGCACACAACGCCACGCTCTTCCAACGACAAGGGCCCCGCAACCTCCTCCTCAACATCAACAGATACTTCACGCGCATCCAGGACTTCCTCCAGCAACGCAACCACAGCGCCTGCGCCTGGGACCACCTCCGCCTCCAAGCCCAGGCTTCTTTCCAACACCTCCACAACCTCACCCGCACCATGCACAACCACAACACCCACCCACAACCCCCCGCACGCCTCCACGCAACCCCAACACCGATGCTGCAACGCCCTGACATCCACCCATCCCCTCGCCCCTGACAACAGACGCCGCACCGACGGCCCTGCACCCTCATGTAGAAGAATTTCTGAAGGAATGTGGGCACCCAGCGATTTTGGCCAATCCATGTTTTGAGAACTATGAAGCAGTCTGAAACATTCAGTTCTGAGAGCAGTAAACAGCCTCATCTTGAAATGTTTCTGAAAGTGCGATTAGAGCAACTAGCTTAGTAGATGCAGGTGCAGCTTTAGGGAAAACCAAGATGCCTAGCCAAAAAGTAGTTAACTGCAAGAATTAGGCATCTAAGAGGCGTGCCCTCTGAACCCTATACATTGCTATGTTAAAATAAAATAGAGAGCTGTGTATCAATCACACTGGTTTTAGACTCAGACTCCCATGTTTTCAGGCATTTCCTGACACCCTCAGCCTACACTGACTGCTCCTCTATTTATACAACTGCCTCTATTTATTTGCTCCTTCCTATTTATTCACCTATTTATTTGACACTACAAAATAAACACATCTGCCAAAAAACCTTGCCAGTGCCTCTTCTCTCACAACAACAGGAACCAGCCCTTGCGGTCACCACGGCAGATCCCACCTCCACTCAGCGTCTACTCCAAGCCCACCTCCAAACGGGGCTCGTCTATCAGCCTCCCCACACTTCCCTCCCCAGCATCCCCACTTCCCTCAACCTCTCTGGAAAACACCAGAGGGTCAAACGTGACCCTCACACTCACAGGATACATTCAGATGACACACATGCAATATCTTTTCTGCCATGAGTCCTGAGACTCTGGCACAGGCTGCCCAGCCAAGTGCTGCCTGCCCCAGCCCTCACACTGCCCAAGGCCAGGTCGCACGGGGACTGGAGAAGCCCGCCCTAGAGGAAGGTGTCCCTGCACGCGGCAGCCCCCTTGGAACGAGATCTTCCCCAAGGTCCCTTCCAACACAAACCATCCCACGATTCTATCGACTGCTCTGCGCCAACACGGGCAAGGTCCAACCACAGACCTCCAACACCACCTCACCTCCTGCACAGACAGCGCCTCGGCACCCCAAATCATTGCACACCTGACACCACCACAAGCACAGCACCCACCAACACAACGCTGCCTGACGACAACGGGGCTCTCACTCCACAACCAACACGCACACCCAGCTCCCCTGCTCCAAAACCTCAAAGAAAACACCTCCCTGCCCCTCTCACACACCCACAGCCTCATCCTGGCTCCTGCAAGGGACACTGAGCCCTCAGCCACTGCAACCTCCACCTCCTCCAACTCACACCAGAACTCTACAACTACACACCCTGGACCTCACCTCCTCCACCTCCATAGAATGTATCTAGTTTCATTCTACTGGGAATGTGGACAGTAAGTTGACAATGTGGACAGCAGATTGACACTTCCCTTGCTCCAAAAGAGAGAACACGTCACATCCCCTACCAGAGAACGGGAATGTTCATTAAGCTCTCAGGCTCTGTAAGCTCCACCTCCAGAGAACTCTCAGTCACCTCTCCTCTAGGGACACAGGGCTCATGCAGTACTCTTCAATCACAGGGCACCTTTTTTTCTTTGCTTTTCAGCCACTCTCTGACAAGGGGGCACACAAAATACACCATCCAAGAGGACCTCCCATAAATGCATGCTTCTTCTCCATGTATGGTACTTCGGTACACATGCACAGAAATAAGTACTCCTGGCTAGACAAGAGAAAGAAGAAAAAACACCTGATCCATGACATTGGGGTCCAGCTGTTAAAAGCTGTACAGCACACCTGCTATTGTTCTGTCTGCTGTCACTGCTAGCATGTGTATTGTGTTTGCATGACAAGGTTTTGGTAACCAAGGGACTACAGGTGTGACTTTTCTAAGACGTTCCCATAAGCTTTTCCCATGTTCAACTGAATCAGTGGCACACAGCTGTAAGATTTTTTTTATCACCTCTAGTATAATGTATTTACAGAGGAAAAACAAAACCTCTGCAGAGCAGTGTTCAGAGAGAGAAATTAGAAAATGTGAGATAAAGAACTCTGCAGACACCAAGGTCAGTGAAGAAGGAAAGAAAAAGTTACTCCAGGCACCGGAGCAGAAATTCCCCTGAAGTCCATGACTAAGACCATGGTGAGACAGCCTGTCTTGCTCCATGAGCTCCTTGCAGCTCATGGGGATCCCACACCAGAGCAGGTGGATGCCCATGGGAAGCCAATGATGGAGCAGATTCCTGGCAGGACCTGTGGTACAGTGCAGTGAAGAGCCCCATACTGGAGCAGGCTTGCTGCCAGGACTTGCAGGGGACCCATGCACAAGTTCATGCAGGACTGCAGCCTGTGGAAGGGTCCCACACTGGATGAGTTAATGAAGGACTGCAGCTGTGGGAAGAACTTGGGTTGGAGATGTTTGTGGAGGACTGTCTCCTGTGGGAGGGACCCCACACTGGTGCAGGGGTAGAATGTAAAGTTGAAGGAGCAGCAGAAATGTGTGATGAACTGACCACAACCCCCTTTTCCAGTCTCCTTAAACCACCTAGGCTAAGGATGTAGAGAAATTCAGAGTGAAACTTTGCTCAGGACAAAGAAAGAGGGGGAAAATGTTTGGTTTTACTTTTAATTGTCCTACTCTGATTTGATATGTAATAAATTAAATTTACTTCCCCCAAGTCAAATCTGTTTTTCCTGTTATGATAATGGCCAAATGACCTCTCCCTGCCCCTTGTCTCGACCCACAAACCTTTCATTTTTTTCTCTCCCTTGACCAATTGAGAAAGGAGAGGAATAGTGTGTCTTGATGGGCACTGCCAGAGTCAATCCACCTGGCCCCAGAGCTGCAAATATTTTGTAACTTTGCTGTTTACAATAACCCTATTTGTTTCACTTGACAGTTCTTTCAAGGACCACGCCTTCCTCAGGTAGTTAAAATATTCATTAATGTACATTAATTAAGTTTATTTTTTTAATTCAGAATGTGCAGCTGGACAGGGACATCCCTGCATTCACCTCTATAGGACTCTGGCTGTAACCATACTTCACACTGAAGACCTGGTATTAATGTGGACCCTTAATCACAGCACTCGTTCAGTGATACTTGTTTTCCAGATCACTACTCTCCATTCCATTTCTGTCTCTATGGATACACTGCATCACTTAATCAAGTAGCTTTTCTCAGTTACATACTATCAAACTTTCTTCTCAAGATCCTCATCCTACTTTCCTGAAAGTAAAATTCTTTGCCTTTCTGCAAGCTAGACTAAGGCTCTTTAGTGATTTTGTCTAGGATCTCAGTGTCTCTCGCTACTGGAATTCTGGATCCAGGTGGGAAAGAGTATTTCACATACTGTCCCTCCTGCAGCTCATCTGTATTTGTTGCCATGAAGTGTATGAAATCATCTCCACCTATGAGCACATCCAAAGCCTGTCAAATGCCCCTACTGGATGCCTATATATGTGTTTACTGCTCCACCTCTTGTTAAAATAAATAACTCATGTTGAGATTTCAACTATTTTTGACAAGACATCATAGTGTTGCTACAACAACTAAAAATTTCTCCACTCAAAAGCCCAAAGCATGCTTGTTTTTATTTACAGTATTTGCAGATATGCAAATGCATGATGCAACAGTTGTCCTCTCATAAACTTATACCACAAAAGAAACTGTGTACAGTTTAAAAAAAGGAATACAGACCACAAGGATAAGCTCTTAACCACCATTAAATGAAACAAATGATGAACACTGCAGATAACTTGTTTAACATAAATTAAACCAAGCCAGTTACTTACCATCGGCAGCCTGGATTGAAGCATCTGGAGATCATCATAACCATAGATCTGCTTAAAGACAGATAAAAATACACCATCATTATAACACTTTCCACTGATGCTCATCAGTTTGGGGCTTTGAACAGTCTGACCTCAGTCCATTTTAAAGGTGTACAGCTACATGTTAGACTGTGCCATCACAGCACACTGTCAATTTTAAAGCTAGAAGAGCTAGTCTTAAAATGGCCTGTCACTCTCATGTTACTTCTTGGTGACAGCAGCACTCTGAGGAGCATTAGACTGTCCCAGATTCAATACGGTTTTCACAGATACATCATTCATCAACTTGTGAAAAATCTACAGGGAATTCAAAAGTGAGCCTTCTTTGCTGCAATCCTTACTTCTGAGAACAGCAGAATTAAAGATTTGATGACTAGGCCACAAGGCAACCTATGGTACCCCTCCCCATTCAGTATGACACAGAAGGATGATTAGAATAAAGATATTGATTGAAAAAACAGATAACCAAAAGTACATTAACCCTGCTCAGGCATCAAAATGCTACATATGCTCTTTCTAAGTTTAACAGACAGGATGCATGGCGTATTTCAATAATTACTACAGGAAATCTATTCCAGTAACACAAATCTGAATGAGTCCGAGTTTCACTCAAAGGGCCAAAACACGGATACCACTAAAAACCATGGAAACACACATTTATCTTCAACAGCAGCCAAATCAGGTCTGTACTGGTAATTCTGCAGTTTACCAACCATCACAGAACCATTTCTTATATTCTTCAGCATTTGGAATAAGAACTCCACACGCAACATATGCTAATGAAGATGCTTTGGCATGGACAATGGCAGGTCTGGAGGGCCTGCTTGCACCAAGGATTAAGGAGTCAAGGATAGGAACAATTAAATTGCTTACTGGGTAGGCAGGCAGAAGTCCTCCAGGTCCCACAATATACTGGTTATGCAACAAGGGCGGTACACCTTGGGGCAGGTTTGGGGGAGCTTTTCCTGTAGGATCAAAATATAGACACTTAAACTAGCCTTAAAGAAAAGGCTTCAGCATTGAAACAAGAGAGCACACAAGCCCTGACAGCTGCCCTGTTGTAGCTTGTGAAGAGCAGAACTACATAGAATAATTTTGTGCTGGTTGAGAAAAACATTCAAAGTAGCCTGAGCAGTTTAACCATGCTTCACTAAAGGCCAAACACAGGCTATTTAAGTCTGAAAACAGTCCTATTAGAGGACAGCCTGATTTTGACACTTACTTTGTCCAGGAGTACTACAAGAGTTACAGAAGCTTTTCTGCTCCTCAATCTACAACTGAAAGCAAGATTCAGACAGTATTCTCAATCTAAGAGGGCAAAGTCCCTCAATTTCTGCTCTGTCAGCAATAGATTAGAAATCACTAAATGTTGCCAGCATATTTTCTCTGGGTGACTTACTGTAGCCAAGAATAGCAAACAGAAGATGTTTGAAAGAGTTTCAGTTGCTTTAGGAAGCAGTGCTAGGAAGCAGAAGAATTTTTAAAAATGCACTTTGGCCAGTCATCAGACACTTCAATTCAAAGGCATGGGAATAAGAAATCCTTCTGTAAGTTTGATCTCATAATTTATAACCATTCCCTTCCCTCCATAGGATTTCCTTTCCACAGTTAAGGTTAATTACAGAGTTCAGTATTGCTTCCACTGCAGCGGAAGAAGTTTCCCCACCTCCTCTCTCTGAGGACCCTTTTTCTGAAGTGCTGTTTGCTGTGGAATGACCCAGACACTTTATTTCTTTCTTTAGATGTGGCATATGATAATGAGGACATTGCAGTATATTTTGATACTGCCAAATGCATTCAAGTCACAGAGAAGACTGAAATTAATGTGAACTTGAAGCGAAGAGCTGATCACAACCTGGAATACAAACTGGGTGCATCTCCTAGCCCAGAACTTCCAAGTCAGAACTGCTCCAGTGTCTATTTATAAAATTGTTTTGGGGTGAAATGTGCTCCATAAATGCCACCTAACATCCTAACAAATATTTCAAATACACAGAACCAGGTGACTATTACTTTATTAGCCAGCAAATAAAGCATACTGAAAATGCTAGTCAAGAGTGTGGAATTCTTAGCAAAGTTATGGCTGGTGAGATGCTCAACTGACAGCCCTGCTGAAGTCTTCTGTCTATCCACATGATCTGTTAAAATTTCAAACCTGAAGACACTAAAGGAGCTGCCCGTGTGGAAGCAGCTTGTATAGACACACTGGTAACACTCAGGCCAAGGCTGTTTGTAGTGTTCATACTGCTTGCCATGCTGACAACTGAAGAGCTGGTGCTAGTGGCTGAGGTTGAAGCAGTTGAAAAGGTTGTTGAGGGCTGGAGTGAAGTTGTGTTCTCAACACTAGTGTGCTAGAAAGGAGGCAAAAAGAATAAGGATCACAGAGTAAATAAACTGCAATGAAGATACTGGGATAAACAAACAAACAAGAAAACAACATAAAAAAAAAACCCCACAACAAACCCAAAAAACCCCCCAACCAAACAAACAAAAAACCCAAACAAACAAAAAATCCACCTCATCAGTCATTTAAGTAATAGTAATCTGTGAAAAGGACATGCATCATCTAGACACCAATCAGGCAACTAAGATGCATGTTTCTGGTTTTTAGGTATTCAACAAAAATTATTACAGGAGAGTAAAATTCAGACTGCTATACCACCAGAAAACTTCATCACAGTAACTCACAATGCCATTCCATTGCCTTATTTCTTGTTCTTTGCTTTCATACTCCTTTAAACTAGTACTTGTTATGTTGAATAATCTCCTAAATTCTTCCCAAAGGCTTGTGGAATTTAAAAGATTAAAACAGCAGTGGCCCAAAACAGAGTCCATGTGGTAAACTTGGATGCAGACCAGCTACATTACAGGAACACAGGATAAAGGGCTCATTGGTTTGAAATCAGCACAATACCAGTGAAAAACCAGTGCCTTAGCTGTAACCTGATCATACTTGGGTAACAGTCAACAACACACAGAAGCCAAAATAATTCTTGACAACAGTAAAGAAGGACATTTGGGTATGTGTGAATTTTTAAGTTACATATTCACTAGGCAGTTGGCATTACAAACCAAAATACAGGCATAGAGGAAAGCAGCAACCTATCTGCACTCCCCAATGGACAGAAGTACTCCACCACAGACCAAGTGCCTGACTTTCATTTGTGCAACCTCTGTGTTCACCACAGGATGCCTTGTTATCTCAAAGGCATTACATACACAGGTGACACCTGTATGACATGGTAAACTTTTAATATCATCTCTCATGAGGCATTTGTCATGCTAAGTCCTATTTTTTGACAGATAACCTCTCCAGTCAAGACTGCTAATAATCTGAATTTTGGAGCAGTTTCAGACAGACACTTCTAAAGATTCTTTCTTTAGAAAAATGTTTGTTACAATAAATTATTTCCTTATTCCATCCTTCCTTGCTGGCACAAAAATCTCCTCTGCAGTCCCATGACTGGAAAGTCTCTGTAACAGACATTCCTGATCAGGTACACATCACACGTCGTAGAGACTTTATTAACTACCAGAAGGCTGGCACTACTTCTTCCCTGAGATAACTCTCCTGTCCTGGGAAATAAGAAGCTTTAAGGGAGGGGCTTAATCATCAGATAGCCTGACAATAAGCCTAACATCTGTCAAAATGCCAACAGGACTTACTGCATGTGATGTGCTTGAAGACAACACTGAGGCAGGGGAGAGGCTGCTCTGATGATTTGAAAGTGAGCTGCAAAAAAATTACAAAGAAATAATAAAATTATTTTTTCCATGAACTATTTTAAAGATAAGCTTGTATACATACACACATACACATATATATATAAACACACAACAGGTAGTAAAATATGAGCTAAAGAATAAAAACTGTAGGTGTGTGTATTCACATGCATTCACACAGTAAGACACCAGTTAAAGGAAACATTTCTGTACATGTGTGTGGGCATATATGCACATTCCCCATGGGCATTTTGTCCTTTAACTAATATCATACCATCTTTTGATGAAAAACATTGAAGTAAATTAATGCTAACACCTAAACCACCATTCATTTATATTTATCCATTTACTAAGTGTTTAGGAAAAAAACCCAGATGCTTTCAGGAATTACGCAGCAAGGCCTAGAAAATATATAAAGTTTAAAAGCAGAGGATTCACAAAAAACATGGCTTGCTTCTCATTCTTTCCCTGAGCAACTGCTGCTGCTTGCCACAGGGCACAGGCAGGAATTAAGTGAAGCAATGCTTTGGTTTGACTATAATATTTCTGACATTTTAAGCTGTACAACATTAGTTCAACCAATCAGATCTACAAGGTATTTGCACTATAAGTCTGGCAACCCCTTAACACACTCTGAAAAGAAAGAGCTGAAGAATACCTGTGAAAGCCCCAAATTAGCCATACTACTGAATCTGGCAATTGAATCAAGGCCAGTTCACACCAGTACACCCCACCAAAAGCCACTTCTTCAAGAGGATGGGTTAGAAAAATCAGTTCTAAGTTGTATGCATACACTGTAAAATATTAAAATAGAGCATGGCCTACGGAAAAACATCTGCAGATAACTTCTTTATCAGAAGTAACTCTGTTTTAGTACCACCTAGTTGAACAGGTCTGGGAATTTCTGGTAGTAACAGCAATACTGAAATTCATCTGTTGTCGAAATACCTTTAACTGTTTCCCTGAAAGGTGATGAAACTTGTTCTTGAGCATCTACACTAGCAGAAGTTGTACCCTACATTCAAGGTCAAGAACATAACTTATGGTACAGCAAGTACCCTGGAAGTGTTCAAGGCCAGGCTGGATGGGGCTTGGAGCAACCTGGTCCAGTAGAAGGTGTCTCTGACCATGGCAAGGGGGGTTGGAACTAAGGAACTTTAAGGTCTCTTCCAGTCCAAACCATTCTGTGATTCCATGATCTTTTCACGGCCCTTGGTATCAAGAGCATCGACCCAGTAGAAGTAAAATTTCTACTGATGTTCACAGCTTTTCAACAAGTAAATGCAAGGAGATGAAGATTCTAGTATGAACTGAAGAACTCATTATTTGACACATTTGCCATTTTATTAGACAGAAAACACTAGTGTATTGTAAGAGAACCATTTCCTATCTGTAAAACAGGAAAAAGCCATAACCAAACAAATGATATCCCATAAAATTATCTGCTTACATTAGCAAATAAAGTACTACGGTGAGTATTAAAAACATAACTCACCCACTAAAGCCTCAGGATGTAACCTGCCTGAGGATTAAGTTCAAGTAACTATCAACTGAGCTAAGTTGTCCTGAATAAACTTTCAGGAACACTGATCTGGTATTTTGAAGTTTATTAATGAAATATCTTAGAAAAACAAAAAAAACCAAACCCAAACCAAACCAACCAACCAACAAACAAACAAAAAAACAAAACAACAAAACAAAACAAAACAAAAACAAAAAAAAAACAAAAAAAAAAAAAACAAAAAAAAAAAAAAAAAAAAANAAAAAAAAAAACAAACACCAAAAACAAACCAACAAAAAAAACCCACAAAACACAACCAACAAACAAACCCCTTTCAGTGTGGAATTACTTCTGGTGTTTGGTTTTAAGAAATAAAAATATAAATGAACCCATAATGTTTCAAAATTACCTGGGAGATAAACTTCTAAGGAATGACATCTAGCATACAACACTAAACAAAAATCAGGCACTTTGGACAAAGTAGGAAAAACAAACTGGGGGAATCAATTTAGCTAATTTAACTGGCATGACTGAAGCAAGAGCCTCTTGAAACACAAATTTGTTTCTTTATCACAAAAACTTGAGTGGAGCAGCTTCTCTATCATTATGAGTCAGCTCAGAGCTCATACTTTGCAACGAGAAACAACCTGTTCTCTTCTGAATCTCTGTCCTAATGTCAGAAACGAGGACCCTGCTGTCTGAAAGCCTCCACATGCAACCACCCTTAAGTGTGCTCTTTCCCAAAAATTTATGAACCTCTTTCAGTTTATTACAGCTACTGTACCTGCTTAACTGGGAGAGTGAGCTGCTGGCTAGATCACTGGACTGAGGCAAGCTGGGCAACGTTGCTGCATGCTGTGATGCTGAAGGGAGAAGCGAAGCAGTGGTGGACACCACACTAGGCAGAGACCCAGAAGAAGGTAATGAGGGAGGAGGCTCTGTCTTAGGTGCTGGACCTGATGGAGTAGCTGAAACAAATTAAAAAGAGGCATTCAAAGGCAAATTCCAGCATACCTGACACCCCAGCCTGGATTCAGGATCACAGTAGCATTCTTCCTTTTGTTTACAAAAAAATGAGAGCCAGTAACAGTATCAAACAACCTAGCTATGAAGGAAAATTCAAACAGCAACAGAACTATACTTTTTTTTTCTCTTTAAGGTTTTAACCTAGAATAGATTTATAATTCTCACTGCTACCCATGTAGTAAACTACAGTCCTCTCCACTTCACCTCCCACTACCTGTATTACTACCTTTTCCTTACAAGTCAATTGTTATTTTAAAATTCCTTGCATTTGGTCCCACAAACAAAAGCAATCTGCACCTTTTGAAGCACTGTACAAATCTACTTTTACCTACATGCCCACTTTTCATGCCAACCCACACTGCCCCTTTGATGGTCAAGACAGATCACTGGAGTACAAGGGCACACATAACTTATCAGTTTGGAGCACTCAGCCACATGTGTAATGTATTAGAATAAAAGAAACTACAATAAAAGGATACAACTGAGCACAGCATTAAACCATTTTTAATGGCTAAAGAGTTGTCAAATAGTGAGTTACTTTATTTGACCTAGAAAACAAAAAAATTTTAGCTTTTTTACTACTTTCTAGCCTATACAGAGTTAAAATTTATCTTTCCAAAGGATCACTATACTATAACAAGACACTGAACAACTCTACTGCCCAACATAATTCCCACCCGTTTCTATAGTTATCTCTTGTCCTGCAAAGGTAATATAAGGAATTAGAGACCCTCACCCACCAATAAAACTCTGAAAAAGAGCTGAGCCCTGCCTTCTTCTGAGACATGCTTCCATAACACACTAGAGACCACTATCCAGTGGATCATCACTAATTTGAAAAGCATGCAAAGCCAGGAAACAAGGGAAGAAACCAGGAAGGAGCCCAACCAACATGGAAGGAAACCAGCAAGGAAAGAGGCTGCCCCACTAATCACCTTGCTGATCTTTCAGAGAAGCACAGACTTAAAACTGAATTTTTGGAATTCTAGAATGTGTTAAGTCACATTGCTGCCCTTGAAAATTTCCACAGAACAGCAGAAAAGATCAGAAGAGTGACTACTATACTTTGACTCCAGTCAGAGAGCTCTAGTGGTGCTGCAAGAAAAATACCACATGAGAAACAGGCCAAGATGAAGGTAACAGCAGAGCCTGTTTCAGAGCCAGCACCGTGTCGTCGTCACTTCACTGCAAGGCAGCAAGCTAACCAGCAGAGGGACCCTGTTAGTCACCCTGATTCCCTACAGGCCTCTAACGGGGCAGAACTAGTGCTGCACCCCGTAAAAAAGGGGCACTCAAATTTTTTTTCACTACAGCTAAATGTTACTTGCAGCTTTCCAACTCAGAACTGGAAGAAATACTATGAAATTTTATATTAATTTTTAATTCTATAGTTTATTTTAATTTTCTTTTAAAAATTTTTGTCAGGTACATTCAAAATTAAAAGCAGCAGCAAAGTAGGTTTGTAAATTTAACAGGGCTGCTTCCCTATTTCAGTTTTACTAAAGAAGTACTGTATCCTATGCATAGTGTGTCCTATGCAAGTATAAAATACACTTAAACATGTCAGCCAAAAATTAACCAGGGAGAACAACACAAAACCTTAAACCAAATGCCATTGCTACAGTTATGTGCACAGCAAGTAGTAAGAATAGATCAGAAAGTCCTCTGCACAGCAAGGCATTGTAAACTTACTGTCAAGAGCTGCCTGTGTTCTAACACTGCCGTGCCCATTCTGTAAATAAAGAAGAAATAAACAAATAAATCATCTTAGAGGTACAGTAAATTTTCAGAATGGTACATGCTTCATGCAGAATTCTATATTTATTCTAAATTGAATAAATTGGCATAATTGAATAAATTTTCTAAATTGAAAAAAGGCAGAAAATTAAATTTTTACTGCTGTTATAAAACTATATTATAGCTGTCTCAAGCTGTCCTGAGCATAGAGAATCCCATACACTGCCATACTACTCACCTCAGCAGAAGACCTTCCCAAGTACTGCATACAACATAAACTCCAGGTTCACATCCATATGAAATAATTTAATTACCATTAGGAAATGGTTGTGTTTTTGACCTAATGCAACTCACAATTTTAACTATCCAAGTTACAGAGAGACCTTTTTTTTTCCATTGGAAGATAGGACTCGAGAAGCACCAGTTGTTTTTTGGATAATGCTGGAGTAGAGAAGTGGATAGTCTATGCTTGATTCTCACCAGTACATATGAGCTAGTGCAGAAGACAAGTGTGACTGAGCCACTACATAACAAAGGGCAGGGATAACTAAACTTACAAACTCTCACAAGATCCTTAAACATTTAAAAAATTAAAACAAATACATATGCAAAAGTACACATACAAAGAGAGCAGGTGCCTTTGATGTCCCAAAAGATTCTCTCTGTCCTAGGCTAGACCTATGCTTTTTAAAATAAAACATGAAACTAATTCCCACTGGTGATTACATAGAACAAATGAGTAATGCTGGAGGGGCCACAAACAGTCTGGTATACACTTGCTAGATGCCACATAAATTTAATAAATAATATACCTCTGGTTAAAAGCTGTCGAGTTACAGCTAAATACCATGACTACTATTACCATCATTCTTTTTTTTAAAGCTAAGCTGCAGAGAAGCAAACTCAAAGAACATCTTAAGTGTGACTACGAAAAAAGGTAAAACAGCAGTTTAAGATGACAAAATCCATAGAATCAGAGTCTTTTGTGTAACGTAACAATGTCCAAAACCAGCTATACAATAGGAAAAGTGAAATAACATGGTGAGCTTAGGAATCAAAAATACCAGTTGGTTAGTTAGAAGTACTAACATAGCAGTAATACAAGGCTAAGAGTATTTCACCTCTTTCAAAGGTGGAAATTCTGAAATTCACTCACCGTAACTGCCACAGGGGTTGGTTCAGATGTAGCCATGGAGCTTTGGTATGCTATCCTGCTATGCACAGAAGTCTGGTCATAGGATGATGTTGTTACTGGGCTAGTGGTCTGGGATGAGCAGGTCAGACTGGAAGAGGTGACAGAAGAGGCTGTGTACGTGGACTCCTGTACTGCATTGGGCATCGGCAAAGAGGTATTCAAAGGATCACTGGAAAAAGTAAGAATTATTGATTATCTTGGTAAATGGCATCTCAAACACCTTCATGAAAATATCAGCTCCTATTCTGTTATCTAGAACTATGTTAAACATGCAGTTAAAACTACATTATTTATATCAGAAACGTAATGATGAAAAAAAATACATAATTTTGCCTTGGTCCTTGGTAATCATTGTTATCAAACATCACCTTCCTCCTACCAGCCCAAATAAGAGTTTACAGACAAGCACTTTTCAGTCATGTTATTTCTAACTTCTCAAAGGATAAATCAATTACCATAAACTCTTTTTTAAACAACAAGATCATTACAGTTTGCTGTATGATGAGAACCCAGTCCCTTTTTACAACAGAATTCTAATGTTACAGTAGCAGTCTAACAGAATGAACTATTCTAACAGGGAGGAAAAAATACTTTTAAACATGCAGGAGTGTTTTACTTTCTAAGCAGCTTAAATAATTTTTAAAACTAGAAATGTATGTGAAAGTTCACTTGGGCTAGTATTTGTGAATTAATTTCAGGAAGCTTTTTACTGAAGCCAATTCTTTATTACTGAGGAAGAAAAAAATGGGGTTACTGGTATGTTGGCCTTTATCACTGGCTATTTTAGCATTTCAGCAGGAGCTTCTGTATACTAAAAGCCTGGCTTCTTTTCTCATCCCATAGGAGCACTACATCTGTAATCTGGTGCCAGTCTACTGACACACATCTATCCTGCATCAAAACTAAAAAAAATCAGGTCGTCAGGAAAATAAATTTGAAAATCAGGACAATGAAACACAGGAAAGCAATTCTATAGAGTATAGCTTGTTGTAAGGTAATTTACATCCATGCCATCTCTAACTTTATGTCAACCCATCCAGAGAGATATTGATCATCATTAGAAAAGAAATGTCTCCTTTAAGATGCCATCAATAGCAAGCACTTAGCCTTACAAGTCCACCATACTTTCTCCTCCCACTACATGGTCACCACATGGCCTTGGATATTTTTGGCACAAACTGGACCTCTAAAGAAAACATGTAAGAATGCACAATGTGAACTCACACATACTTTACAGATTTTGAGTACAAGCTATTGTTGGTGGCCTGGCTGGTATTCTCACTGCTTGAAGTTGATCCAAACTCTGGGAGTGCAGGCTCTGATCCAAACTCCAGAGCTCCAAACTGAACATTTAACCCTGTTACATCTGCTGATCCCGGCATCTCCACTGCAGAGGCAGGAATCTTAAGGGAGGAAAAAAAAGCCATAATTCCTTTGCATGCACGATCTGTATTAAAGATATCAATAACTGAAACCTTTTCCTGCCTTACCTACAGGCTTCCTCAGTTACTGCCACAGCCTTTGCTCCTACCTAGATCTGTGACAACCCATCAGTTTATGTCACACAAATTAACTACACCCCTGTAACCTGAAATTAATTCATCGATTCTTTACCTCGATCTACAATATAAAAGAATATTTGCATTCAGCCAAAATCACTCAGCAAGTATTTTTTCACACAGAGAAAACAGATATGTACTTGCAAAAGACTACATCAATGTGTTTTGGACTTAAAATCTCCCTAGGCCCCAACTTCAGAGCATTGCTTGTCATCATATTCCTTGTTACGTGGGAGAAGAGACCAGCCCCACTCTCCTACTTACAACCTCCTTTCAGTTAGTTGTAGAAAGCAATAAAGAATCACCTCAGCCTCCTCTTCTCCAAACTAAACAAACCCAGTTCCCTCAGCTGCTTCTTGTAAGACCCTTAATCATCTATGTTGTCCTTCTCTGGACATGCTCCAGTACTTCAGTGCCCTTCTTGTTGTGAGGGAACTAAAACTGAGTATGGCATTCAAGGTATGACCTCCTTAGTGCCTAGTACAGGGGGAAGCACTGACTTATTCTTGCTGACCATACCATTTCTGACACAAGTCCTTGTATGTTTTGAAATTTACTCAGGAGAAGCTGCCATTAAATTACTCACTTTGGATGCTGGAGTTATCCTCCGTTTCGGTGGTTTTATGTGTTTTTGATGGGTGTGATGGACAGTCACTGCCTGGTTATCCATAGAGACAGTGGGGAGATGTAACATTTTGCTGACAGCTCTAGAGGTGTCTACTGGTGATGGCTCTCGGAGTTTTACTTGGGAGGAGAAAGACTCCAGCCCAGGAGGAGGAACAGTAACTGTCTGGGTTTGTTGCTGCTGTCGCTGGGTGAGCTGGCTCAGAACTGGGGATGGTTCAGGCTGGGATTTAAAGTCTGGTCAGCATGGGAAAAATAAATACCAAAATTGAAGCATTAAACTCTGCTCTTCACAATTCTACTCAGTGAAAGAATCTGGGTGAGTTGTCACACTCAACAGCTATGATTTTCCCACAAGTTTCACACTGAACATCATCACTGCAATGCCAGCTTTTGACACTTTTTAACATCAAATAAACAGCAATGGGTAAGTATTCTTTAGCCTCCTTCAAATGTCTATCTGTACAGCCACCTATACACACATTAGGCTTCAAAAACTGTCACAGATTATTTTAATAAAACACTGCAGTTGTATGATTCTATGATCAAGCACCCCATCCTATGATTCTCTAAGTTTCACTGCAATTAAATCTGATGGTAAACTGTGATTACTTCCAAGGAGTCAGGTGTTGTAATTCAGAGGTATTTAAGAGTTGTGATTTCCTGCTCCTATGAAAGAGAAGATTTTCAAGACAAACAGGAAGTCATCTACCATCTAAATCTGGCTGAAAGTCAAGAGACACTGGACATCAGAGTTTTTTAAGTCTTTCCCCTTTGTATTTTTCAGATGCTGAAAGCCAGGCAGTGGCTCAGAGCCCTGGTCATCAACTATAAGAGATCCACAGCATTTGCAATGTGAAGGCTTTCTTATTAAGTGGCTGAAGTACAGTAGAATGTATGTAAGCAGTATTCCAGAACTGCTGTGTGTAGTAGATTGCAACTGCTACTGAACTGTCTGCTTATCTGTCTGGAAACATATATGAAAACGTGTGAGAGAGATACAAGAGCTATCACCCTTCACAGTAAAAGTACTGCTACAAATTACACTGCAAAAAACAAGCTTGTATAATTTTTACTGTTTCTATTAATTTTTTGCAATTAAACAAAAATACCAAATAATTATAAATAAACAAAATGGGTAACAAGCACCATTCTCAGCACAGTAGGAAAAGAACACTGACATGTGATGCATATTATGAAGAATTATTTAGTATTAATTCAAAATGCTTGTAATGGGTAGAAGAGAAAAATCTGGGAGAAAAAAAATGGTACAACCTTAGTTAGGAGCAGCATAGGCACAATGAAGTAAGTATACTCCAAGACTTTCTGAGAAATAGTGTCACACCAAAGTCCCACTTAAATATTCAAAGATGTCATTACATGAAGTCTGAACAGTTTCTATAAATGGAATTATATCCATGTGTAAGCTTAAGCCCATTGAAACTTTATTTTGTGATATACCAAATAAGGCCTAGTAGCACAAGAGTGTAACCAATTGCTTACTAGAATGGCAATTTTTGTAAAATGTTTTTCATAAAGGTAGTTTTAAAACAATCACTGGCATTAAAAAATACCTTGGGCTAACAGAGTTGGAAGAGAGAAAGCTATGTCAAAGCACTTACCAAACTGACTGAGGACTGAGGACTGAGTAATGGGAGGTTTTAGATCCCAGGACGATGCAGTAGTTGTGGAAGTGGTCGTAGAGCTACTCATGTTCTGTTGGGAGGTAAACTGACCCAATCCTGGAGATTTCAGCTGGTCCAAGATTTGGGATCCAGTAGAGTTTGTCAGTTTAGAGGATCCCAGTTCTCCAAAGCCAGAACAAAGAACTGCAGACTTCCAAAACAAACAAAACAAACAAAACAAAACAAAAAAAACCCACACAAACCAGAAGAGAAGATAAAAAAAAAAGAAAAGAAGAAAAGAAAAATATGTGGAGGAGTGAAGTATTATTTTAATAAGTAATTTGAACATAACCTGCTCAATGCCTACAGCTGCTATTTGGCAGCAAATAAAACTTCTTCAGACTTAGATTACTAAGAAATGACCAATAGCATGTATTAGGACAGCATGTATTTACTAACACTTGGACTGACTTTAGAGAATAAACATAAGTGCTCAGTTTCAAGCCCTCACAATCAACTCAAAAATAGGCAGGTTTCCACAAAAAGCAGTCAGTTGGAAATAACACATATTTTTTTGGCATAACTCTTCACTATAAACAAATTATTTCATCCTAAATCCGCACGTGAACACATCTACTCTGGTCAAAAATTAATGCAAGAACTTTACATAAATCAAGAAACAACTACTTAGAAAAACAAAACAAAAAAAAAGAAATGGCTGTGTCTGTGTGTCTGTGAATGGAAGTAACAGAATTCTTGATTTCATTCCTTCAATACCTACAACCTGAATTTTACAAATACTGAAACATGTAATGACATGTTTGGTACTGGAAAACTTTTAGCCTGAAATATTCACTCTTGAAGAATATTAAGAAACTGTGAGATAATTTTACCAGACTTTGAGGAGAATAAGAGTTTACAGCACTGGAGCTGCCAGTTCCTGATGCCATCTGGGTGCTGTGCTGAGAATTTGTGAAGACTAGAGCTTGGCCAAAGGTCTGCTGCTGAGGAGCCTCAAATGAATTGCCTTCTATCTCTTGGGCAGAATTCACAGGCTTCTGAATCAGTGTTACCAAACCAATGCTGTAAGAACAAGCAAAGTTTGGCTGAAATAACCATGATGACTAGGCTGCACTGAAATGAAGAAAGGACTAATGATACTAAAGCTGCTGCACACCAGAAACAGAACTACTAATGATTAACAGTTTTTCAAATATTGCTTGTCTGCCATACTAAGAAGCAGAATAGATATTTTTGCCAGAAATATTCTGCCAGCTGAAACCTTCCACTGCAGTTAGAATCTAAATTACTTCTTCAAACATCATCAAATTTGTAACATCAGGTATCACATAAATAACCAATTAATGGATTAATAAGATTAATCTAACCACACAACTGAACATGCCACAAAAGATGTCATGCTTAAGTGGTTCCTGCCTGCAAGCCCATTACATATATTGATAATCCACATTCTCTGAATATCATTCTATCCCTCTAAAAAGAGCAAGAGATTCAAGTCCTATCTCTGCACAGGGTGGATATGAGGACTGCAAAGAATTAAGTCACCCAGGCAGCAACTGAGTGACTCACATGATGACACGGAAGACACAGGAGCAGCAAAAATAAAAGCTAAGTTTCTCAGATAGTAGGTACACATCCAGAATTACTCTACCACACACACATGAGCAGGATGAGAAGCATTAAGAAGCACAGGAACATAAAACTGAGGACAAACTCACACAATGCCTTCTCCATATCACATCCATCTTATAAAGAAAATCTTGCTGCAGTCTGGATTACAGGATGTAATCCTCTATCAGGATGTCTGGGACCACTACAGCTCATGCTGTACAACTACCTAAGTCTTCAACACACAACTTTAACCTTCTCTCCTGGGACCTGAGGCTACAGCAGGCAACTGACTCCACCTTATCACTGGCAATGATTTCTTTTTTTCCATATTTTTGGTTCCCTATCCAAACTCATCCCCCACCATAAGTTAAGGCAAGTAACACTGACATGTACCAAGACATTCACCTACTTGCCAATACAAGCTTTTCTATTAACACATTTGTCAAAGCACTAAATCCTCAACACTTTTTGCACTCACAGGGGCAGGCTTTCCATTTTCTAGACAGCAAAGCCAGAACTTCCTTTTCAACATCAAAAAAAATGTTCTTGCCAGCTACTTTTGTCCCTCACTGTAAGCAGTCTTTGTGGGGAAGACACGGTTTTCTCAGTATTATGCTGGTGAGTTTGGAAAGTTTGGATCCACTTCTGTAGTATATAATAGGTTAAACAGGAACCCAGAAAACCAAAAGTTTGCAACCAAGCCCTTCACAATTTTGAAATTAGCTTGACAAATCCATGACCAGGGCTGCCCTGTGTTTTATTCAGCATTTTGTATGTGGAAGCTAACATTGCTTCCCAAAACAAAGTTTTTAAGGTAGGAGGAAAATGTGGAAAAAGAACTTACTTTTGCCCAGCAGTCACATGATTCTCAGCTGGAACAGAGGAAGCAGTGAAGACTTTTGTTTCAGAAAGCTGAAAAAGATAAGCAGAGGGAGCAAAGTCTTTTAATACACACTCCACTGCTGCAACACCTGCAGACAGTCCACCTTGGTCGTACACTTTGAAGAAGTCAAGTCAAATACCATTACAGTCAGTTATGCCACAGCTCTACTTAAGACAAAAACCACAGTCAAACTTCAGTGAAGTCTTCTCCCCAGAACTGAGTGCCAATTTAAAGCATTAGGAAATCTGACCTGCTGAATGCACACAACAGGTGATACCACCAATGTGGTATACCAGGTTACATCAGTTGGAGCAAGAATTTAACTGAAAAATGTACCAGTAAGAAGTGATGAACGTGACAGCTGGTATATCATCAGGATAAAGGCACCTTGTACAGACATAATTTAGGACTCCAGACAGCAGCTCTGATAAATCCTGTTGCAGAAGTGTAACACACTGTTTTGTTCCCATTAATTTCAGGTATCCCTGTGTTTTACACTCCAGCTCACAGTACCAGCAGATGCAGGTTTGCACTCAGGTATGTACACTGAAGAAGTACTCATGGCTTCTTCTTAGCATTTCTGCTAGGGGCAGCAATAACACCTTCAACTGACTGCTCTGTGAGCATGGGTTTGAAAACAATTAAAAAAGGGAGAACCATGTAATTGCTTATATTGGTGTAACTAGTCAGACCACCCAGTGCAGAAAAGACAGATACTTGCACAGGTGACTGTGGTGAGGAGCTGGCTGATGGGGATTTTGGAAGGAAAGAGACTGATTTTGTTTTATAGGTGGCTGTTAGCTTTTTTGCTTTTCATTTTGTTGGTTTTTGTTTGTTTGTTTTAATAGCTTTCTTTTTTAAAAAACAGTAAACAGTTACAACTTCCTAGGGTTAATTAATTTCTACTGACAGGAACACTTGCAATACATCTGATGTCAATACAGGTTAGGTTTAACAAGTTAAAGATATGAACATATAATGGTTATATTTTAAATTAAATTTGCAGAAAATCACCCTGAACTACTCTGGTGTTGCTTTGTATTTAGACTAAAAGACAACTACACTGTTCAAACAGTCCCAAAGAATCTCCTTGGAATGTGATATTTGAATATAAATTATGCATTTTTCATTGTGTATGTTGACAGCAACCCAGTTTAAAGGACATCATGGACACAGGATAATTCCATCTGCCACCCCATGGGCACCTCTACTGAAAGGATGCATATCCCTGAACACAGTCATCTGATCAAGATTCCCCTATGAAACACTGTTAACTTCAGCAGGATGCAGAAGGGCTGAGTAGAGAGCAATCCTTCACAGCTTGGAAACAAAGCTGAAACGTTTCATGTACCCTCCTTTAGCACCCACTTATGTGCAACAAACTCTGTCACGAAAAAAACAAGGACCACCACAGTTCCTAACTCTGGCTCTTTCCCTTTCCTGGTATATTTCAGTCCCATCTTTCTGGAACACAGTTCTGACCTGACACCACTCTATGCACTGACCAAAACAAAGAAAGAAGATTCAGCTCAAACACATTTCCAACGAAGAAAGCCTTTTCTCTATTGCTCAGGCCTTCCCCAATGTTTGAGTTAATTTTTGCTCAATGTGTACTGTACTTCTGGCAGTGTTACAGGACTCCTCCATCACCTGGCCCAAGGAGGTCAGCTAATTTCATGAGCAGCACCCTACGTCCTGCAATCCCTCCATTAAATATTAAATTATTTTTAATGTCAACAGGGTCTTGCAGTCACATAATCAATTAATCCTGAAACCTAAGCAAGTCAGTGACTCTGAGGTTGTTTGTGACAATGCAAAAGCATGTTTGATATATGAAAGAGGAAACATTCTCTTCAACATAACAGGCAGGCATAACAGAAGTCTCCAGCTATCAGCTAAGCTACACTGAAGTACACACTACACCCTGTGGCCACAAGCTTCCATCAGGCACTTAACTCAGCAAACTCTACAGCATTTCTCAAAATACATACTTGGTGCAGCAGCTGAAAGTTTTATTATGCAGGATATATTTAGTATTTCTTAAAGAGGAGTATTACAGGCTCACAACAAAGTTATTTATGCTCACCATACACTACAAATCTTTCATTGAGGCTCTGGCATTTCCCCAGGACTGAATGAATGGTCATTAAATATTTGCAAACATCAGCCTCACAAGGGTGTTTTCTCCATCTGCAGTGAAAAGCCTGTGCTTTCCAGTTCCTGTTCCTATGATAAAAATCATTTTCCAATCACCAAGCCAACAATATATTTAACAACTAGTTACCAGCTCCTATGGCTAGTTGATAGGTAAGAACAGGAAAATGTACTCCAGTATGCTCATAAAAACAACAATGAATCAGAAATCACAAAACTTTATTGCTGTTTTGCTATGATGTACTCAAGGTAAGGACATACAAGTTCACATGCTGCTTCCAAAACCACATTTTTTCCTACCTTCCTACTCAAATAAATTTTTTCTCTCTTATTTTAAAAAGTGTTGCAATTGTTACAAATAAAACTAAGACTACCAATACTGTACAGAAAATGTTTGCCTCCATTCACTTTCCAGCAACTTATATGTATTCTATTTCTCCCTTTCTGACAGTTTCTGTAGTTAAAATTCATTTTTCATTGGCCAGGAGAATAAAATTGCAATTGTAACAAGAAAACTCAGAGCTACCTCTAGTACCTCAACATTTGTCTGGTCCTCCAGTGTCCATGCCCTGAATAAGCCCCTAACAAAATACAAAATTCTATTTTCACTGCAAGTAACTTCCATTCTATTTAAGATCACACTGACAACCTACTGTATTTGCTCAATACTCACTACTAAATGTATATATCACAGATGACTATTACATTGCAAAAATCTAACCCTTCTCAGGTCAAACAACATCAAATTTCAGCCACCTGCTAGTAACTTGTATCTGACTAGGAACCACCACATTGAAACACAAAGTTCTTCAGAAAAACACCTTGTCTTTATCTGCAGACAGCAAACACATCAGCTTCCTCTGTTGTTTAATCATCAGGCATATTGCTAGAGTTGTTTACACTTCTAAAGATGGAGCTTCATTTGCCAGCCACAAGGTCCACATCATGCCTTTGGCTGCTACACTAAAACTAGCACACATGATATGCTAATAAAATAACCTTTTCAGGTTCAGTAAACTAAAAATCTCACTCTCGAGGATCTGTTCTATGAGGAAATAATTTTCAACTATTTCCCATAATTTTTGTTTTGTTAAAGTAATGAAAGTTTGGATACAGTGCTTCAGAATCAAGATCAGGAGAGTCTATATAAATATAAATCCAGAGTGATAAAGAGACAGGGAAGAGTGCCTAGAGGAAAAAAGACTACCAGAGCTGTTTTGGTTTTTGTTTGGGTTTTTTTTGTTTGTTTTTTGTTTGTTGGGGGGTTTTTTGGTTTTTTTGTTGTTGTTGTTGTTGGTTTGGTTTGTGGTTTTTGGGGGGTTTTGTTTTGTTTTGTTTTGTTGGGTTTTTGGCTTTTTGTCACAGCATCAGACCTTTAAAAGATCATGCTGAGCTGTTCATCATGCAACACAATCCTGAAATTTTTTCACTTGCTACTTTCCAGAAAACAGCTCCTTTTCCTACAGGTGTGTCTATATTTCTATAATAACAACTGGCTATAGTAAAGCATTTTTCAGAATCAGAAGCCCAGACTTCTCTGCATGGCTGGATTATTTTCAATTGCTGTTAAAATACTTTTTTTTTTTTTTTGTAAAAACTTCCAAACCATTGCTAAAGACACTAGATGGCATCTGGCCTGGGACTGAATTCCTTTGAAGTTCTCCTTGAAATGCCCATTTTCAGTAAGGGGTCTCCTGTAAGACTTATTTGACAAAATCTGAAAGGCAGAATTTAATACTCTTACCATGCTTTGTGATAACACGTAATTAATTGTGGAACAAAAGATGTAGATCAAATCTCTTTTAAGGACATCCTCTACCTTCACACTTGGCACATAATCTACTTAAAGACTTTTTAGTCTTTTTTGGATGGGTTTATTTGCAGTGGCTTTATTTTCCATAAAACTACACGGAATGGCACAAGCTATATTATTAAGCTCCGTGGGTTTTTTGCTGTTGTTGTTGTTGGGTTTTTTTTGTTTTTGATGTAAACACTTTTTGTTTGGTTGGTTTGTTTTGTTTTGTTTTGTTAAATCAGATGAATCTGATTATTTTTCTGTTATATTTTCCCCAGGCATGGTTTGGGCTAACGTGTCACTATTTCATTCAAAGTTACATGGATCTCTCCAGGATGCTAAAATTAATAGAAGTTAGCAACAGGCTAGAGATTTCATCTGCTGCTATTATAAGATTAATCTTCAAATTACTCAAGTTTAATAATTAATTTTGTTAAATGCTATCTTCTATCAGCATTGCTCAAACCCCTCCCATCCTACAAATGCTGTATTGGACCAGCAAAGGTTGAGAAACAAGGACAGAAATTTTCACTGCTGTCTACCTCTGGCATATTCTGCAGAAACAGAAGTTTGAAAGGAGATGCCAGCTTCTGATGGCAGTAACTGAGAAAACCTAGGAATTCTAGTAGTTTCTGTAAATTTTACTGAAAGACACAGCCTTCTCATTAGGTAAGGACAGAGTTTTAGTAACTGCTGCAGGAAACTCCCACACACTTGTAGGGATAACACTGCCATGCCATAGATGACAGAAGGAGGCAAAAGGGATGACAATCTTACTCTACTAAAAATAAACTTGAATTAATGGATATTTCTACAGGTTAAAAACTCCTTAAAAGCTATGTTTTCCTTTCCACATTTCTTGTTGTCCCATTTGTCTTCTGAACTGCTTAAGCTTTAATACCTAAGAAATTAAAATCATAAATGTGATTTTTACACGATGATCACAAATGGCAAATACTTTGCAGCTCTTGTATTGGCAAATACAGGACAGCTCTTTCCTGATAGCAAAGGAGGACTGAAATTGTTATATTACTAAAGACTAAGAAGAAACACGTTCTGTGAAGTAACAGTAGGAATTAAGCAATTAAGTCCTTCAGCATACTACCTCCTTTTTTTTAACATTATGAACACAGAGTAGACTATATGGCACAATTATGCAGATTTTAAACAAAAAGCATCAAGTGAGGATTCTGAAGTTGACAGTAAGCTTCAACACCTAATTACATAAAAGTCTTGTGATAGTATGGCTTTAAACCCCAACACAATAGGAGGGGGAAGTATGCAGTTAACACCCACCAGAACTGAGCAGTGGAGGACTATAATTCACAAAACCTTAACTTCAGATTAAAATTTACTTTTTGTAATCTATGTGTTGGCCACTCAGCTAAATAAATCAGTATTTCTTGATTCAATTTTATTTAAAATATAAGCTTATCCAAAGACATTTATTTTAAATAGGAATTGCAGAAACTAACACAGAAATATTGCATGCATACAGCAAAGTATTACTTTGAAAGCTTAGTTATTGAAGATAACACAAATTTCTGAAAAGGGTAAATAACCAATTAGTCTACCCAAGAAGGTGAACTTACGTCTTCATTCCACTCCTCTGCTGTCCATTCTTCTATTGAGTTTTTCCATGCTCCTAATGTAATTTGGAGAAGAAAAGCAAACAGTTACAAGCTAAAAACACATTATCATATTTCAGCCCTTCTGCCTTATAATCAATCCTTTTTAGGATTCTCAGGATTATTAGTGAAACACAAAGCAAGGAGATGGTGGCTGGAAACATGGGAAGCTAGAAAATGTATGTGCAGGTTTAAAATTCTGGGAGGTGCTTGGTTTTTTGCCCCTTCTATCATTTCTGATATCAGGAATTTCTTAGTCCGTGATACCTGACATAATTTGCACAAATGTGTGTCTGCAACCAGTGATTAATCCCAAGCATTGGAAAAACTTCCTCTTACATCCCCAATTAGGGGGGACATTTAGGAAGGTTACTCAACCCTCCCATGGGATGTCCCAGTTTCATGCACAAACTCTTACAGAGCCTATGTAAAAGAACAGCCATCTGTTCCAACATCCATAACCCAACTTCACATATACTCAAACTCCAGATCCAAGTTGTGCCTCTGGACCCAGTAGAGCAATTTTATTTTTAAATTTATCTAATTCATATAATGGCAACAGAAGTCAATAAACTTCCACAGTAGCTGCAAAATGCTTCTTCCCCTAACTTCTGGTGGTGTTTATTTGTACACCAGAGCACAGCAAGTAGCAATGGGAAGACCACAGGAAACTATCCTATTGATGCAAAAACCTCATCCCTTCTAAAGGAAACAGCAGGCACAGACATGCAAGAGCAATAAATAGACTGAAGGTCTAGCCCACCACCTTAAGCACAGGGAAGGTTACCTCAGCAACAGCCAGAGCCTTCACTTGCACAACACAACCATGAGCAAAGAAAACACCAGCAGTAAAGTTCCTGCTACCACCACCTTTGATCAAGTACAAAAGCAAAAAAACTACTGCTGTAATCATCTCCTTTTACTTAACCAGGAACTCTGTCAGACACATTCCTCCAGAAAAAAGCTCCACAAAGACATCAAATCTAGTCTATACTAATGTCATCACTACATTAGAGCAACACTTTGTACACCATTACGAAGCAGCATCTTGGGCAGAGGAAGGTCAAATGGCACTAATGCAGTGAGGAGAAAAAATACACACACAGTGGGAAGAAGGCACAAGTTTATACCCTGGAATCCAAAATTATTTGGCAGGTACTGAGCAAGAAACATCTGCTCCACGTTGGCCCTGCAGAGCTTTGCCAAGTTGCCCAAAACATCTGGTGCTCACAGTTTACCATACTGTCCCTAATCAGGAGGTTACAAATCCTCCTGCAAAATAGCTAATAATCACATCTGAGCACACCAAAATTACTACAATGCCTCAAGTTTCTAGACTGATACACACATTTTCACAGCAATTTTGCAAAGGAGGAAAAGCCCAGCAAGCAGTAGTTTTTAAAGCAACAGTTTATTTTCATTCCTTCCCCTGGCCAAAACAGGAACTCCTCTCTAATATTTCTTCTTCAAATAAATACAAGTGTTTGCCTTGCTTACACATAATCTCCTATCAGTCAGAGCAAGGCCTGCCTATGTAGAAGACAAACCTTGTGCTGGTGCCAGAACTCTAACAACTAGGCAGCGAGTCTGCTAAAACAAACCCAAAAGGAGCTCAGACAAAACAAGCCCAACTCCTAAGCACTCACCACTATTGCCAGGAGACCAAACCTGGTCTTGGGACATTTTTCTGAAATTCACTTTAAACATTTATCTGTTCCTCCTCCTACAGAACATGGTTCTGTGCCTTTACTCCTTTTTAAATACAAACTCTCATCCTTTTTTATGTATTTATTCGAGTTGGTAAGTTTATTAATGCTGCTTATTAGAACCCCACCTTTGCACTCAGTCCTTCCAGCAGCAGTTATTTTACTGTTCTTTACATTAAATCCAGTTTGCTAACACCTTCCTCCTGTTCATGAGATTCTAAGCTGGATTTAACCACAAGCATACCAATTTTCTGTTAATCCAAAATTCACCTTGGCATTACTGCAGCTCCATATACCCTTGTCACAACCTTTAACCCCCAGCCTGGCAAAGAATCATAACTTAAGAGTTTTCTGTTTTCCACTGGAATTATTTTTTGTGTTTTCAAGGATCCTTGTCACAGCGGCTTCCACCTCAGTGGCTATTTGTGACTTTTTCCTGTTCCCCTTCTTAACAAGCTCATTTTAAAAAAGTTAAGAAGACAATAAGACCTATATGATATACTTTTGCTAGGTCTTCAGCTATTTTTCTTGCTTCATGTCACACTATTTGTTTTTTCCCCTTTTTTGAATAAGCAGCCACAAGTATTAGCCCCTTAATTTTATTTTGGTGTACCCCAAAACTGTGTACTAGTTCTCTCTTTCTGGAGTTCATTGCTGTTCTAGAAAAACTTCAAGGTTTCCTTAAAAAAAAAAACAAACACAACCCAAAAAAACCCCAACAAAACCAAAATAACCAACTTCCTTGTGACTTCCAAGTTACACAAGCCCTCCCCCACCAGAGTAACAGTTTCTTGTCATTCTTCAGTTTGAATTATTTAAGGTGGCTTGTAACTAAGATAATGAACGAAGTTTTTCTTTTATATTTATGAAACTCTATGAAAGTAGAAGTACCAGTATATTAACAGAATATAAGTCATTCTTGTAACGTACTTTGGGAAGTGATCAACTCCAACACAGTTTATAAGAACTGCTGTGATTTGTCACTTAGGATCTCCCACTGCCATGTACATTACAAGAAAGAGAAGAGACTGAACATTCCACATGCCTTTAAGAAGATACTCATCCCACTGTTTAAGTTTATTCCCTTTCAGATGAGGACTGGTCTTCTTGCATCCTCCCAGCTGTACCTTCTATTTGCCTTTCAGTTGCACATTAATTCTACAAAAATTAGGATGAAAGGAAACTGATGCTGAATTATCTGGAATATAATTCAATTACATGTTATGAACCATTACAGGTTTGTCCTATACTCTCTTCCTATTTCAATCAATGACACTAAACCTTCCCTCCACAGAACCAGCAAATTTATTTATAGGATCACATCGTGGTACAGCTAGATACAACTTTCATTCAGGCTACTGCAGTTTCTCTAGAATCTGCAGCTAGTCAGAACAACAGGTTCTAGAGCACTTTAAGCAAATATGCGTGGGCACCTACATTTTTGAAATGAAGAGTATATTTCTTTTTAATTGAAAATTATTATTTTGGTAATTACCCAGCACTGGCTTAAAGAGATAACATTTAGTAAATACTCAGAACTCCACAGAAAGTTTATATTTGCATGATGCCTTCAGAAAACATTTTTATGAGCAAATTGGTTTTGGTTCTCCAGGTAGCTGCTCAGTTGCCTCATTTTCTAAATAATTACAAATTAAAGACACTAATTTTCCAAGTTCATTTTGTTTTCTTTTTAGATGAAAGAAGAAATGGGACTGGGTAATGAAGAATAAAGAGAGGGATTTCCATCTTGCCCTTCCTCTGTTTATAGCCTTATCTGACATTTTTCATTAGCACAATGGAGGTTTTATGCATTTCCATCCATATACATCACCCTCATTCAAATCTTTTAGGAACTCCATATTGTTAACTTACTCATTACTGGGACTGTTGATTGGTAACTAGCACAACACTCTAAACTAATGTGAAAAATAAAAAGCAAACAAACAAATTGAAAACTGGTATCTGTGATTAACAAGCCAAATCACCAGCTCACCAGCAGCACAACCTGCTTCCAGCCCCACACCTTGTCTGCCACTTTTTCCCCCTGCCACTGCTTCCATTGTCCTTCCCAGGACCCTCTCTTCTGCTTTGAAACAGCCACCCCAGCTGCAGCCTCCTTTAATAATCCTCAAGATAAATTTGAAACCATTGCATGGTTTAAAGTCCTTCCCACTTGGACAAAACTGAAGGAATCAATTTTAAAGTCTATTCTTTTTAAAGAGATAATTTCATTTTCTTTCAGAGACTATTTCAGACATTTCTACCACTTGTCTGAAAAAGAAACACTGCAAAATAAAACACTCTTCCTGTAGACATACATAGAGGCTTTTTTTTTTTTTGTCAGTCACGGTGCCTTTTCCATTTGCACTGAAAGTAAACTATGATTCGCAGCAAAAAGGTACCAAAATGAACATTCACAGTAAACTAGTTTACTTTAAATTTCTACCAACCAAATGATTTTGCAGGAACATCCCACAACGACACTCACTCACTCATAGCCCTAGGGACCACTTACTTCATGAGGCCAGAGAGAATTCCCAAATGCCTTCTCACACCTTCTTCTTTCAGATGCAGCCTAACAACCACCCCATGCTTGACATCCATAAAGAAGTTCCAAATATCAACTAGTACACTTTGAATTTCCACTATTCTGTTGGCTTAGCAGTAAACCCCTCATGTAAACACACTCATACCCTTCAGGGAACAGACAGACACACCAAGATACTCTTATTCCTGCGCAGAATTCTTCCCTTTCTGAAGGCTGAGGAGATGCCTACAAGAAGGAGCAGAGGTTGCAATAGGGAAGGTACATGAAAGTACCCAGAGCTAGCACAGGGCTTCACACAAAACACTGGAGCTCACTTGGCAAGCAGAGAACAACTCAAAGTCATTTGTAAGCTGCAGCCTTACAGTTGCATTCACTTACAACTAACCAGTGAATTTTCTACTTCTGGTGCTCACATCTTTCTTGTAAGTCTTTTCTTTAACTTCTTTTTTTGACAACATACCCTGTCCTCTGCTACCATTTAGCAAACAAGAGCATCAACATTCTCAGGGGAATTTTCAAGTCATTAGGTGTCCTTCTAACTTGTTATTTCAGAAACTTACTTGAGTGAAACATGAGTGAAAGTAAAAAGTGAATTTCTCTTAGCACTATAGCACCAAGTCAGTTTAGAAGTAATTCAATGGAAGGTGCCATATCAGGCAAAAGATCACCCTTTCAATAACCATTCATACACCCAGGGCTACACTCCCACACTGGCGTAAGAAGGCACTCAGTGACAAGACAGCTGCCTATTCAGCCCTCTTAAATTCTAAGCCTCTTTTTGTCTTCCCTGGTTAAGTAAAAAATGGCTTGTATGAACTTTTGAAAGCTGCATCTCAAGCAGGTCACAGCAGAGCTCAACAGAGCATGCCCTGGCCTTGAGTATCAGTCTTTTCCTCCCATGTGACACAGGGTTTGATAAAAAGTCATCTGAGAAGGATTCAGCACTGAAAAGATCAGAAAAATTACCCTTTGCTGGGGTTTTAAAAAAATAAATCTCCTGTTGCTCAGCGGTTCCCACATGTGGACAGTCAGATACAATAACTTCTCCATTATGACAAATGGTTTCCTTTGTCTTCATCACCTGTCACAGAACATGGTAAGCAGCAAGGTAGACCATTTTTCCAATTACAGACAAGCAGTCACTTTCTCCATTTCTTAATCACCATGGAAAGAGGTTCCTTTCCAAGTTTTGCTTGTCTATTGCCTTTAGCTGGGAATGCCTACTTCACGCTTGAAACTTCCTGACTGCCTCTATCTTCAGACAGGCAGTCTGCTCTTCTGGCTTCCATGCAAGTACCTACTCATGCTTCAGTTAATAATTCTTCTCTTCGATGATGGCAGATCTTGGAACTCTCCTCCATGCCAAAGACTCACATCCTTATATTCCTGCATTGTACAGGTGGGGTTTCCAAAGTCATCCCAGTGTCACTGAGTGGATCCATATTTGTTAAAAGTTTTTCTCTTTATCTTCTTCTTCTTCTTCTGCTTAGATATTCACACCCTACTGTCCAAAGTCTGTGGAACATGCCCTTTTATTAAGTCTTATACTCCTTAACTATATTAGGTGAATTCTTAAGCAGGACTTAACATATCTAAACAGTTCTTCACATACAAGGTTGTTCCAACAACTCTTCCAATCCCTTTGTCACTCAAGGGATTGTTAGTACTAAGATTTAAAAACTGCAAATTGCCTTTCTTTCATTCTAAGCAGGGAGGTACTCAGACTATAGCATGTGCTCTGCAGAGAGGTAGAAGATAAGCTATAAAAATGCACTTTGTCATGTGAGATGTATTCACAACTTCAGAAGTTAACTAAACACTAAGAGATTGGCTATTCTCCCTGCAATTTGCTACAGATCTTCATTCCAATCCTTCCATTTCTTGAAGCATCTTACCAGTTCCATCATCTCCATCATTCTGACCAGTCTCCCAAATCTCTGTTTTTGTCCCAAAGCCATCAGTGGCAGAAGACTCCGTATAGTCTGCGGGGTTAAATGTCCTAGAGTTTTAAAAGTTAAGAAATGGAAGAGAACACATGGGTCATTCATTGAACACAAGTGCCATAATTTGTAGCTGAAGTTGTACTAGATTTAACATCTCGACTTCCACATAATTTATCTTGATAGTTTTGGTGTCAAACAAAATTTTTCCTCTATGAAAAGACACAGATAAAAAAAGGGAGAAGAAGAGGAGAAAAAAAAAGTGAAGAGACTGAAAAAAAAAATTCACCGTAGAGAAACTGAACCTGAAAGAAGCAGTTAACAGCATACCTGCTCTTCCTAATCTCATAAATCATTAGTTTATATGCACAACAATAGGGCCCTCTCGGCTGCCAGTTTCTCAGCAGGTGGCTGACTGATGAGAAACCAGAATCATGTCCTTTCAGAGCACCAGACCAGTGCAGGACAGGAGCTGAAACATCTGGAAGATTATTTCAGAATGCACTCCTGACACCAATGCCGAAACATATAGATGCAGCTAAAAGGTGAAAAGGAATTAATGAAGAAAAATGGGTTTTGGTTTATAGTCTACAAGTATGAACAAGAGGGATTATTAGAGAAGTAGAATGAGCCTTCTGTTCATTATGACATCACTGATATTACTTGATATGTCACTAGAGGCAAACACTGAGTGAAAATAGTGTTGGCTAACTTCCATAAAGCAAGTTATTCCAATAAAACTGAGAACAAACTCTGGAGCTGGTGAGTAACTTCTTTTGATTCTGTTTTAGGGTCCATGTATGTCCAAACAGCTAAAGCATAAAAGCTCAAAACCAGGAGAAACTTGACAATTGCTGGACTTTTGGTTTTATAAAGAGCTTGCATGTTCTACACTATGCTGAAACAGATCTATTTTTAAACTGACCTAGGACTATGTGGACCACACAGAACTTTCAGCCTCCAAGGCACTATGTGGCTGCTACTGACAGGTACAAATGGGTTCTCCAAGTTTGAGACTGACATTGATTGAGCATACATTAGGTTTGCATAGGTACATCTAGATAGAAGTACTGATTTAAGACAAAAATAATCCATTATTTGGCTAACAGATTTTCGAATTTTTGTACCCATATTGGTTTATCACACATACACCAACATTAATACATACAGTGGCAATATCAGAAATTAATACTACCACTGAATTTGATCCTTGCCATAATCTGTACTCTGCATGTTTCTTACCCCATGCCTTGGGCTGAAAACCTCCCCGCTCCTCTCCCTCTGCCACGTCCAAACCCTAGGAGAGAAAACACCATTTAACAGCAACAGCAGAGGAGCCACCAATCACTAGTCTGTCACATCAGAAAATACGATGGTTGAGGAACAAAACTACCATAGATAAATATAATTTACTTCCCAGATTTCCTCTCAGGAGAATTTGTTTCCCTAACCCAGGCAATTAAGCCCCAGTTCATCTAGGACTGCACTTCAGCAGGACTTGGAATTCTTTCCTTTCTTCTTTGTATCTACTGAAGTAGCTCCAGATGCCAAGAACCAGACTGACAGAAAGATCCATTCCACATCAGACTGCTATTGCCAAATCATCAGACATTGTTCAAAATTTTGTCTCTACTTTCTCACTCTTGCCTAAGATGCTCTAGAATCCCAGCCTTCCTGCATGCCCTGATTTCTCAAATTTCCTGTCACTCCTTGTCTGTGAGGAAGAAGTCAGAACACTCCATTTGTTTGCTTCCCTGACAACACCCCTGTCCACCCCTACTCTTCTCTGCTTCCACCAACGTGCAGCATCTCTCCTGTTTCCCTCTTAATCACAGTTACAGACAAGAAAATTAACCAATTCAAATTACGCAAACAATTTTCTTGTTATCACCCACAAGAATATTCACTTCTATTTAAAAAGCAGCAAACATTTTTCACCTCCAATTTTGGTTACCAGACTGAGTTTACAAGCTTCTAGATACAGTAAATGTATTTATTTTTGTATGTTGCATAATGCAAACAAAGCATGAAAATTTTTGTGCTATTTAACCATCCAAAAAGCACATGTCTATGTAAACTGTCAGAAATAATTTTTTACATGAAGCTTATTTCTACATCAATTTTTTTTCTTTCTTTGGATCTCAGTATCAGCTTTTTCCAGTTTGTTGAGTTTTTTTTGAAGAAGACTATTATTTTGTATTACAAAAACAGAAGGAGGTCAACAGCTGCACAATGAGAACAAATATTTATTTTAAGGACAAAACTATGTGGTAATTTTAAGTCATCAAGCAACTACAGGTTTAACAGAGTGCAAAAGTTCTAATCCTAATTCACCAACACACTGTCTAAAGTTCAGAATTACCCATGAAAGGCTGTTTGAATTTGAATCAAAATTGCCTCTGATTTTCAAGGGACCATCTCAACTGAATAAGAGCAGCAACTACAGGGCATGGAAAAATCAGCTTAGGAAGTTCCTGCTTTAATGACTTTCCTTTCCCCCTCCCTTATCACTCTTCCCATTGCCCGAGTTCACTGTCCAAATGTTAAAAGACACTTCTGGACCTCTAAAATGTCTCCCACCTACATTTTCAAGGACTACTTAGAACATCAAAATACCAGGACAATTTTACCCGTATTTTGATGAAGAGTTTACCCATATCCTATAACAAGATGACAACTACTACCTATAGAGGAACCATGGAATCATGCAGAGGAAAGATTCCCATCTAGCAACACACAGAATTTTCCTGGGACAACACAGAAGAACCAAACCCTAACACTAAGCCAGGACTGTTATCTCTGTGTTCTCCCCTCTTTGCTCTCTTTTCACCATTGGTTGGAGAGAAGACATACAGGTTAGAAAAGAGGTAACAACAGCTGCAACCCAGCAATTGCCACCCTTCTTCACATGAAGCTGTTTCCTTTGCTTTGCCATAAACAAGTGCTCCAGACCCTGCTGTAGCCAACGGGTCATTACTTGGCCTCTGAACCTCCTTGCTCACCATACCCATTCTACTGCTCTTCTCTTTTTTTGCCAGCCTAAAATCTGGGAAGCTAATCCATGGCATACTGAGGTAGCAGCTCTCAGATGCAAAGAAGTCAGTGCTCTCCAGATTATCTTCCTGCACAGTAAATATTTTTTTAAGAGTAGAACCAGATAAACAGGCTTACTCAGGGAAACTTTAGGGGATATCTACGTAATAAATTTATTTTCTACAGTTACCAGTATAGCATTAATCACCATTTAGCAATGATGAACTGGAGAGAGAGCAGCCATGTTTCTGACAAGCTCAGCTACAAAAACAATAGGGAGATGCAAATCGCAGAAACAGTTAAGTAGAAATACTTTTGAGTGAGTTGGACAGTAGGTACGGAGTGATTAGCTGGAATAGCTAGCATGAAAGTACAAATAGATTTTAGAAAAGAAAAACCTACTAGATTTTTACCAGTCTCTACAGCCTCCCAAGTGCAGAAGAATTAACATATTAAACAGAAGACCAAGTTTTAGCAAGCAAGGCATATGCAAGATGGCATACCAGCACAGGTACAATAAACAAACAGACTAACAACAGCAGTAAGAACCTCTAAAAATTTTAGAAATTGCTAGAATGAGACCATGTTGTTCCTGAAGTTCTAGTCAGCAAGGGTTTTCTTCCACCAAATCACTTTGAAAGTCAATCCTGGACTTGAGTTTCAAGTGGACTCCCTTTACTTCATATAGCTCTGTCCATGTTTTCTGTAAAAACTGAAATTAAGTTTAATCTACAATTGCAACAAAAAGCATTCTAATGCAGAAAAAAGGGCAGTACCAAACCAGTGGTGTTACAGAAAGCACTAAATTCAAAGCTGGAAAAGACACTAAGGAAGAACTAATTCAGAAGATGGGACAGTAAGTACCCACCATTGAAAATAATTTAGTCAGGGAATCTCATACATGATGGTCACTCAAGTACGGTGCCAGTGGGAAGGACTAATATCCAGTTTGGCACAACCAAATGACTAACATAGTCTTAAATTCTCCTGATAAGAAAGTTACTGCTCTCAGCTGCTGAAATTAAAACGAGGCCTTAAAACAATTAGAAGGCACAGCCTCTGAACACAGAGAAGTTCGTCATGAAGCAACTATGAATGCCCACCATGTGTTTGCAAACTTCTGATGCTTTTTGACAGTGACTAAAATGTGAGTGAACAAATGGGGCTTCATACCACAATTCAGGGCAGGGACCCAAATTCTGGGCATGCAGTCCCACAATAACTTAAACCCATCTAAATCAATACAGCAACCAGGGGCTTCCTCACCAGTAAAAGCTCTGTTCTCTTTGCTGTACTGACAGTTTTGCACATACCAATGAAAGAATGCAAAAACACTATTAGAAAAGAAAATTGTTAACACACTTCTGGATAATTTCTCCAAACAAATCCCCTCCTAAATGCCAGAAAACTAGTCACCTTTCCATGAGGACAAGCCACTCAAATATTTCTTGTCTCCAGCTACCAAGTTGCCTGTCCCTTTTTTCCTTTTTTGTCTGGTTAAACTTAGATCAATCCTCTGATACAGTTCAAATGCACCAGAAACAGACAGGACCAATACCTCCTGGCAGGAATGCTGGTTCATGCTTGTAACACGAAGGTGTACAACTGTAACACTAAAAACATGTGTATATATGGTTTAGATCACAATGTTTAAAAAAGAAAAAACTTCCCTCTGGTAAGTCACAGTCAGCGATTCTCCTACTAAATTTTTATCTACCCACAAGAAGAGAACAAATGACTTAGCAGTAGCTCATGAAATCTTCCAGTGAGTCTGAACAGATTTTCTTAGTTTTCTTACAGTCAATCAGCATGTGGAGCAAAAAAGTGAATGGCGGACATCAGGCAAAGACCAAAATTACTGCCCTGTCCCACATAAACCCTCATAATACTTCTTCACATTCCTTTAATCTCAGTCTACAAACAGGCTGAAGTATCAAGGCAGCATTGCTTACTCATTTCTGTTTCAGGAAACCAGAACTGGGCAAGTTTAAATTCGTTCCAATCAACACCCCTGTCCAACACCACTGGAAACCTTTAACTATTTGAAACATGTTTTTGTTTCCTTTAGCACTGTAACAGTTTAACTGTGTAATGCTGGGCAGTTTCTCCTGTTCTCTATCACATCTTTCTCTCTGTTGACTAGGGTTCACATTAGCCATCACTTACCCAACTTGCATTTCTCTTTTCTGGAACAAGTTCTAGAAAGCAGTAACAGCCAGGCACGTGGAGAGATTTTCTGCTTCCCACTAAAAACCACTGGGAGTTCAGAACAATCATAATCACACATTCGAGTCATCATTCTGCTGACATGTATGCACAGAAGGAATCATTCATCTCATTCACAACATTCCTTCCCCCAGAACAAATGCATGCTGAGTGGGAGCATGAGAAAAGTGTACAGCACCACAGCTCGACGGGCCCAGCCCATTAACTTAATAGCCTACTGTGTAGAAAATCCAGTTTGCTGAGCTTCCAGCACAAGTGGCTTTATTTCAAAACCCAGATTTTCGCACTGACAGCTTTAAATTAGGTCAAGACACTTTAAGGATAAGAGCCTAAAAAGATCTGAAAGGAAAAGGAAATGCTGATTGGAAGGACAGGCAGCACCCTACATCTGTGCTTATCTCTGACTGCACAGTAACAGAACAGCCCTGGTCTGCACCCTGGAAATGCAGAGCCAGCCAGCCTTACAGCAGACACCCAGGAGACAGAGGCTTAACCCATACTATACTTAGCCTCCTTATCACTTTGTGAGTTTGTTTCAAGGTATTCCATACTACCAAAACAAACACTTAAGTTATACTTAATAATTCAAAACACTGTTGTCTTATTAGTCATCATCAAGCTCCAAGTGCTGGATCAGTCTTACATACCACATGTACTCTAGGAACCATTCTTAAAGCACACACAGAAAAAATTAAACCTAAAGTTACATTTAAATAAAATAAATAACATGTATTAAAGCTAAGTTCTGGCTAATCTCAATACAAAAAGTAATTACCACATACAGAGCTTCTTAAACAATGCAGAGCCAACTACAATGAAACTAAACAGACTTCAGAATGTGACCTCTAGAAGGTCTGCTCTACATTCATGTTTTAGAAAAATCAACATTCTTACTAGTACTGGCAAAGGAAATCCAAAATACAGCCTGTGCCAACTGTACTAAGCTTTTAAAACACGAACATTTCATACATGCAATTCTGGTTACAGAAGCTCAATTTCTTCAGGGACAGAATACTTTTGATCTAAGAAATGTGTTTGTGTTTTGGGGTTTTTTTTGTTTTGTTTTGTTTTTTTAAAAAAACACAAACAAAAAAACCACCAAGACTAAAAGCTGGACTATAGTCAGAGATTTACAAAATGGGTAAGACACTCTTATTTCCTACTGTCACAGTTTAACACTTGCCTGGCAATTAAACCAAGACAGATGCTCTCTATAAATCCCCCTCTCCTCCCTGATAAGGAAAGGAGAGAGAATAAGGGAGAGAGACTTATGAGTTGGAAACTAAATTACACAGATTTAATGAAATAGTAATGATAAATAGGAAATAAAATTACTAAATATATACAAATACACTGGAAAATTGATAGCACATTCCTCCCCCCTCCCCTCAGTAGCTCTCACGTCACCACGGAGGCTGCAGGGCAGCCTTGGGAAAGTCCAGGCTGGACCCTGGGGTCAGGAGCAGTTGGGAGCTGGAGGCAGGAACACACAGATTCAGGCTGGTATGGATCAGGACCACAGGCAGAGGAATGGACGGAATCCTCCCAGGATGCCAAAGTAAACAGGGACAGGTGAAGAAGGGGAAGCAAGAAGGGATTTGAGCCTCATGATCCCTCAAATTTATACTGAGTATGATGTGTATGGGATGGAATACTCTGTTTGGTCAATATTGGTCATTTATCTTGTCTGTTCCTCCCTGAGGAAGGGTTGCAGATGTGACCTTTTTACTCCTTTTCTCCTTCTGGAGGGCAAAATGTTCCTCAGAGCTGAGCAGTGCCCTTGGTTTTGCACACCAGTCTCTAGCAGTAACTATAAGCATCAAGCATTATCAGTCCCAGAAGCAGACACTGTCTGAGAAACTTGCTGTTGATTTCAGCAAGTGCAGCTACCTACAAGAAGCTTAGCTGAAAGCAGAATTACAAGACAGAAAATCACCTTTATCCTAGCCCAAACCAGGACATTGCCCAAACCAGGACACTTAGTCAGCCAGTGAAAAAAACAAAACTTTGAAATTCAGACTCCTTGTCATGCTGTGTATATTCAAGATTAAAACACAATGGTTTTCCTTCCCCTTCATTTTTATTTCTGTTTTGTTAGAAAAAGATTCCCTGTGAGCATCCACACTTATGGAATGTTTATATTGCTCTGGAAGAATGAAGAGAAAAAGATGAAGAAGCAGAAGTGAAAAATCCATTTTAACCCTGCAAACCAAGAGAATTGCTGCACATGAATCTCTAACAATCTCTATGTTTCAAAAAGTCCAAAAGTTTATCTACCTGCCATTCCATTCTCAGTTATGGTCAATCAGATATCTCGGGAAGAGTACACAATCTGAAACCACAGTGAAGTTTCTCAGGACACTCTCCTGGTCTTCAATCATTTGTGGCTCAAAGTTCCTCCATCAGAAATAATTTAAGTACATCAAAACCCTCAACAGTTTTTCCATTTCTTGCTGTGGTTCTTTTTGAGGATTAAATTGACAAGGATCTTTGTGTGTACATTTTCAGCACTCACAACCTATTGAAAAGAATTCCTCAGATTAACTAAATGCATGAAAAACAAGCTCTGTAAGTTCATTTTGAACCTGTAACCTACTTATTTCATTTCTTATTCCCTCCTTTGTGTAATTGTTTGGAATGATTAATTGATTTCCCCACAGGGCCTTCCCCACAGATATTCTACACATCTCTACCATGCACTCATCCCTCTCTTATACAGGCAGAGAAGTCTTAGTCTGCTTGTCCCCCTCACCCCATTTTAAATGTAGTGTTCCCATTACCTTCAAAAAACTTTTCTACCCATACTGCATCCCTTTCAACACAGCGTGCAGGACAGTGGGAAACCACAGCTGCACATAAAATTGAAGATGTGAGAATATAAAACACATAAATAAGCAACATCACTAAAAAAAAAAGTGCCTGTAAAGTCTGTTGATATAACACTGCAGCTGATTAAAACACAAATGAGAAAATATTTCTAGAGATTTCTAGATTGTCTGAAGACAACCATATTCTTCCATGATTCCTTTCCAGGCAGTTACAAACTCTTGCAACACAAACACACAAATATAATCACTTTGATGCAATTGCTGTTCATCACCATTATAGTATTTTTAACATCTGAGCTAATTTTAAAACGTCAGTACTGAAAAGAACTTATTCCCAAGGCAAAGTTTACACCCACAGCTTAGCAAGCCAAAATTAAGGGCAGAGCAATTCCAGGTGGGATGTCCCCTGAAACACAAATAGTGATGCATTTTTGCTTTCTGTTAATGAGTCAATAAGGTGTGTCCACTTCAAATTCCTGACATCCATATCCAACCACATACTGTGTACCTGGTACTCTACAAAGTTGCAAAGAATGTCACACCATCATTAACTGAAGATCTACTGCACAACAAAGCTAGTGCCTACAGAACCACAGCTGAAATGCTCAGTACCAGTGTTTTTCCCTATCAGTAAAGCATTAGATACAACCTCAGCATCAATCTCATTTCTGCTATTTTCAGTGCATACAATTTTTTTTAAATTAGGTAGTTTTACAGTGAAGTGCAGCAAATCTTCCTCTAGAAGGCAGCCAGTAGTATAACCCCAGCCTGAGCAGGCAGATGAAACTAGAGAAAGACATTGTGTTGCTCAGATACTAGTAACCCTTAATTTAATATCCAATTTCTAGACTCCTACATATACATTATACCTGAAACATTTCTAAAAGAGGGTTCTGTGGTGATTAACAGCAATCCACTTATTTTCAGCTGAAGTACTTTATCCCACATTTGAATTTGACTGTTTTGTAAAACAGCAAAGAAAGACTACTGAATGAAATGGAAGGAAGCTTTTTATTATTTCTACTAACATCCAAAGGTCATACATCCCTGAAATACTGAGAAGTGAATTACACAGCTTCATGCAACTCTCTGCAGATTTCAGGAGCTTGCATTATAAAATTAAATTAGGTATTTCCTGCCACAGAATGCACACACTTGTAATCTAATGATCCTAAAGTTGTTCAACAAGTTTATCATAGACAGTTGAGAACACTTCATTAAGATACGTTGCTCACATGAATGTATAGTCTAAAATATTTTAGAGATACTCAGCAATACTATGTATACTAAGCCAGTGAACAAAAATTGGTTGGAGCTGTTCCAGTTTCTCCAGTCAGATATGTGAGTGTGGTATGATGTTTTAGTGCTTTGGCTGAGACATATGATATTCATCAAGATAGCTATAGTGCTGACCACAAAAGCAGTGTATTGTTCATAAAAATTAGAATTTGAAATTAACCTCTGAGGTTTCACCCAACAATTTAAAGAAGCCCTATCTTTACATTTAGAATTTGAGTATAGAAGATTAATTTATAAAACAGATACTGTCTTCCATTCCATATTTTAACCATGCTAACACACCAAAAACTGTATCTGTGAACTATACTACACCCTCCTCTGCAAAGCTACCTCTCTGCACACACCATTTGGCATTTGTTGATTCACAGGCACAGCTGAGTCATACTTATTATCTCTTTATCTTTCTACTCCTCAGGATGCAGATCTGGAGACACTTAAATTGGATGTGCCTGTCTTTGAATGCCTCATTACTGGATATTCCAAAGAGAAGGGAGTCAGTCCTTTGAAGGCAGAATTTTTCTTGAGTCAGACATTACTTGTTAAGTACATTAGCTCAGCAGTGTACTTTATCAATTTCCCCAAACAATCTGCACAGTGCCTAGATTACTCACTTTCATTCTTCCTGTTCCAAGAAAAAAAAAAAGCTGCTTTCCACTCCAGCCTCTGAAAATCCAAATCAAGTACACATTCCTTGATTCCACATCAACTCCATTACCAACTTCTTTCCTATTTTTTCTATAAGGTAGGGTCAGAGATGTACTTAAGACTTTGCAGTATTCTTTTCCACAGTTATCCTTATCAACTCTTCCATGCCAAGTTCCTTATTTCACAAGATAGTCTCTAAAGGGGCTCCTACTTTCTCTAATTGGCTATGGAAAAGAGAAGTAGAGCCTAACAATGAGATCCACCCAAAAGAAACAGCACAAATATACATCAAATCCCTTGCCAAGAGCCCTGCAGATGGGATCTTGTATTCTCCTGCTGCCAACATACATCCTGAGGAGCCCTGTGCACTCCCACTCACAGGAGGCTGGCATGAGTTGATCTGGGAAAACAGCTCTCCACAGTCAGAGCACACCAGCCTCCTACACAGGAAATGAGCATGAAGGTGATGGGTTTGGGTTTTTTTTTTTTCAATTATGTCAGGTTGTTCTGAGACCAAGACATGACAAGGGCATGATAAGAGAGGAGGTTGTACCTGAATCAGAGGTGGCTGAAGGGCTTATGGAATCAAAGGATAGCCAACAAATGCTTAGAAAGAAGTGTTTGATGACATAGATGGGCAAATCCCATTTCAGGCCATGAAATCAGTGCCAGTCCCACACCAATGCCACCATCTCACCTCTCCCACGGCCACGTTTCCCACGGTCTGAAGGCCTGTCTCCTTGATTGCTGTCCACTCCATTCTCTTCAGCTCTAACTGTGGAGAGAGGACAGCTTAAGAGAAGATGTAGGTACTCATAAAATGAGACAATATAGTGATTGGTTTAACCTGAACTCCAAAAGGAAGATTTTTAAAGTGGGCTGGTCAACAGATCACAGTTATCCCTCTTCTTTGGAAGCCTATATACAAGCAAGTTATGTTTTCTCTGCACTGGACAATTCAAAGAACAGTTTAGAGGTTTTTTCTAACTGTGACAATTCTGTAATTCTGTGAAGTAAAATATTTAAGAAGAAGGAAATGTCCCTCAACAGACACGCTTGTGGGTTTGGGGGGGGGGG
>JAAWXA010000034.1:5351513-5396086 GCA_038090715.1 Florisuga fusca
GGGGGGGGGGGTGAAGCAGAAAAAAAACAATTGCAATGTTTGCACCCTACATTAATTATGACCTCAACTCTTAAACACGGCAGGAAATACAGCTGCCTCAAACTCTGCTTGCTTGATAATGCACTGGGTCTCAACAGTGAAAGAAAAAGGGAAAATCAAGAACCACCTCTTCTCCTGTCTGCTCATACCACATCCCTGTCCAGCCAAGGAAACTTAAAAATACTCTCCTCTATATTTAAAACAGAGGGATGATGTCTGGGAGAAGGTGAGACATTAGAAAAGCAATGCAACTTCATTATTCTGTGGAAAACTCTCTAGGAGGTACTCTGCAAGACAGCTGCCTCCTTGAAGAAGAAGGGAAAAAAGACTAGCCACCTAAAACTCTGCTACGATTTTATATGTCATACCTGCTCCTAATAGCAGCAACAAAATCCTTAATCCTTGGACATAAAGCTGGAAAGATAGTACCTAGATTCAGTAGCCATCTGAAAAATCTTTAAACCAGTTTACAAAAAGATATATGTGGCATCTGGCTCTGGCAAAACATTTGCTCACTTTCATATTGATAGATCTGATTTAAATCTGTTTGAATCAAAGCTGCAAGTTTTATTAATATTCTTGACATTACTCTTTTCTACAAGGATTCACAAGGTCTTCACTGGAACGTTTTATTATATTCCAATGATGCATTTGAAGACCTGGCTAACACTGTAGATATTTTTCCTGCTTGAAAATGAAAAGCTAAACATATTTTTTTCACTCTCATTTCTCTGCTCACCTATCAGTGTTGATTGCCTATGGCTCCCACAGGTACTGTGTACAGTTTTGATATTGCTGAAAAATTTAGAGAAAAAAGTAACATGCATCCAACAGTGACCTAATGTGATGCCTCCTAACTTAGAAATATCGGTTTGCTTTTGTACTCTGGATCACTGCATCTGTATAAACTAGCAGGTTTTTTTTTTAATGTTTTAACTCACAAAAAATTAATTCTGTTGTAGACACTCACCTTTTGTTGGCTTATGCAAGTAATATATGCTAGATATTAATAATGATCCCCGTCTTTTCATTCCCCTTATGAGAAGATGAGAACATCTTCAGGTTCTCCCACTCATAAAAGGAGATGGAATCAAAGCTGGATAGTTTTTTCATTAAAAGAAACAAACAGGTGTATCAGCTGCCTAGCTTGCTCTCAAGCAAGTCTTACAAAGAATAAACTCTAAAACTTAAATAAAGAACAGCAATTTGTACAACAACACTTAATCAAAAAAAGGGACAATTAAATTAATTTAATTTAATTTAAATTCCCTTTGAACAAGCACAGACCATCCCAAAAGCAAATCACAGACAGATAAGCATACCTGTACTACAAACAAGTTATGATCTTTTCAGCTCTGAGCTACTATAGCTCAGACAGACTTGACTCAATTAACCATTCTCTCTCAATTCAGGCAGTTTCAGCTGCAAGAAAAGTGCCTGAATCTTTAAAAATTAACTGCTATACGTACAGTCTCTGCCACGGCTGCCTCCTCGTCCCCGTCTGTTGGAACTTCCCCGTCCACGACTCACTTCTCTGTCCCCTCTTTTTTCTCTGTTCTCTTTGTTATCTGAACTTTCCTTTCCAAGGCTTTTCTTCTTCCCCCCTACAGTCTCCCAGGAAGTCTAGATGGGTAGAAGAGAATTGGATACAAAGTCAAAAAGGCAGAAATAGCTCTCAATGTATACTTGCACCTCACAGATCTTCAAGGAAAAAATGAGGTGTTGGCATATTATCACAGATGTAATACTTTGCAAACTACTCTGAAACAAATGGAAATATAGGCTGTGATTCTGGGAAGAGAAAGAAATAACTTTTAGAAGTCGGATTTTCTTATGGAATGTAAGACTTACTAGTTCAAGGAAGCCTGGATACAACCACAATGCAGAAAACATGTGAAGTAAGCAGCAGCTTCCTTCTCAACTAATGTCATAAATTTAGCAAGGGAGCATGTACATTTATTTTTCTCACAAGGGCATGAAAAAGTGCTTGATTTTCAAAAGATTGATGATATTAAGCACGCATCCTAAGGTGGTTTGGGGGGGGGAGGGGGAAGAAGAGAAAAACTGTTATTCAGATGTGCTAGAATTCAAACACCAAGAGACAGAATGGCAGAAAAACAACTTGGGAAAACTGGAGCCATGATAAGCCAGACCATCCACTCATAAAACAGCTACAGCTCACACACACATGATGTGTGTGTGTGATGTTTCCCGGAAAAAAGTATGTCTAAACAAGACAAGGCACCAAGGTCTAGACATCAGGCTTTAGCTTTAATAATAAACTCCATATTTAAAATAAATTCAGGGATCATATCCCCTCCATAGAAGTGTCTGTAGGAGTTGAAAATAAAATGACTCAGATTCCTGCTAAAAAAAGCACAGCATGGATAGTCTATTGAGCCATAGATGCAAAGCAAAGCAATGGGGTATTTGCAAACCATTAAAATGGCAGATAGGTTTATATATATGTCCCCTTCCCCAGAAGTGTAGATAAAGTATTTAATGAGGAAATGTGCACACACAATTAAGGTGTCATAAATGGTGAGGTGCTCAGGCCATGACCTCTGATGGGCACCTCAAGAAAGGCTGGCTATCAGTACCTCCTGTACTGATCAGTCCTGTCCTGTTGCCTCTCAGTTCAGGAAACAGCAACTCAGAAGCCCTCAGGAGGTTGCCAATGAACAGCTAGCCCAATCTACCCAGAAGTGGGAAAACACATGCTATTGAGAAAGCAGGTAACAAAGCAGTTCACAAGCATGAACTCAATGTGCCACTGTCACTTTTGAGAGAGTAAGTACTAAGAGAATGGTTACTCTAGTTTTTTTGACAGAGTATAAGTGAGAAAGAAGGCTGAAGTCACTTTTCACCTTCATTTGCAGTAGAGAAAACTACTCCACCACAAGACAACCCAGGCAAAGTGCAGACAGCATGGACTACAAGTACAAAATTACACATTTGGGCAACACTGTGTAATCTGCACAACAGAAAACTTTCCTACAGTTGGCTTAGCCTGCCATAGTCTATGTAAATACATTACACACTAAAACACTCTTAGAGATTTAGAGACACTTCATATGAGAAAAAATAGTTGTACTGATGACTGAAGATCCACATCTATACAGCTCAGAATGCACTGCTGTTTCACTGATGGGCATGGTTCCAGAATATCTTGAACAACTTTAAGAAATACCCAAAGGTGGATGATCCTGAAAGGGATCTCCTTAATAAGATCTTACATGACTTGGCAAGGTAAAAAGATTATTATGAAAGCATCAGATTGACACTTTCCCAAAATACAATTCTGAGCAAAGCCTTGAGAAGCTGAGCCTGTCCTTTAAAATCAAGGATGGTGTCACCTCTGGGTATGGCAATCCATCTCAGACTAGCAAAGCTGCCTGTTTTTGTCATGGAGCTAACTGATTACAATTTCACCTGGCAATGTCTGTGGCAATCCAAAATTATAGTTGTGGACCTGACCTTTAAAAATATGTAAGAGAAGTTTTCTTGCTGGCCTGATCCTACGTGGTGAGAATAGTATCAAAGGTCCTCTTTGTTCCATCTTCAAAGATTTAGGAAGTAAAATCTCACTGGGCACAAAATGGATCTTACACCTGTAGGAAGTTAAATTAATGGAAGTCTTGAGCAAAGAAATATGCTCTTCTCTTACTCTCTTTCAAAAGCCTGTATCTATCCAAAGCCAGACTGTCACAACTGTTGCAAGTAAAAATCTTCATTAAGACTAAGTAACACACTGTAACCCTTAAGCAACATAGCATTAAAAAAGACAAAACTTACAGAATACCCAAGAAATTATATATAGGCTTTTCTAGCTGTCACTCACTTGCTTTTTTGATTCAGCACACTGGATAGACACTCCTTCTTTCAAATGAGATTAGTAAACAAAACAAAAAACAAACTAACTAACTAACTGAGAAAACTTCCAGTGCATTGAAGAACGTGCAGTCAGAACTACTAGTATTTCCAATTCCAACTTTCCACCTAATCCACAGTTAAACTGTTCTGGCCTGAAAACAAACCCTTTAAGCTGGAGGCCCACAAACTCACATAAACAGTAATAAATTTCTCCAAGTCCTTCAATTAACAGTCCTCCCTCCTTAAGCCCTTTAGTTCTGTTTCTAAATTGTGTCTTGGCTACAGAGAGCAGAGGGTTCAGAGGTACCACTTGTTAATAGAGCAGAGCACATGAACATGTTGCTTCTAACTGATAAATGATTTGAGAAAGTTTCTTCCACGTCATCATCATTAACAGTTTGCTGAAGTGAGAAAGCATTTCAATTCTCTATCAATCAGAACACCATTTTCAACTAAATAGCAGCAAATGAGAGAAGCAGAAGAGAACACAAAACCAGTGCATTACCAAGACAGATTTAATCAAGGTGAGATGCTCCCTTCTTCTTCCAACTTGCCTGCTTGCTCAGTATTATATACTTCTGCATGTTAGATGAACACAACTCTCAGAAACAAAAAGGGGATAGAAACAAAAATCCCATCAGTCAGAACAGCATTTGTCCTGATTTAGGGTGTGTGGGGGTGAGTTTCCTCATTAATAATAATCAGAATACACATCCTGACAAATCACAGGAAACACTGAATGTTCAGAATTAAGAAAGGAAGTCCAGGTTTCTTTCCCAATTTAGATGAGATGGAATCTACTTTACTGCCTCAGATAAACTGTAGGAAGTCCCTCCAGCAAAAGCTTCAACCACAGCAAGGCATATTTGCCTGATAACTCCTGGGACAAAAAAAACCCCTGCTTTATGCAACATTACAAGCAACACTATTTGTTGTAATATGACTATTGTTTAGTTTTCTCTTCATATTTTCCAATGAAGTCATGCAAATCAGCAACACAGTAAAAGGAGCAACAACTTGCTCTATTAGTAGTGTCATTAATGCAACCTTCAAATGCTGAAACCCCCCCCCAGCTTCAATACTGGCAGTGAACACCTATGGAAGGTAAAATATCTGCCTGTCCTTTATGAAGATTCATGAAGATTGATAAAGGTTTATAAAGATTGCCTGTGGCAAACACTCAGACCCAGGTCTCAGGGTTATGGAGGTACTACAGAGTAACTACAAACACAGCAGCAAAAACCAGGCCCATGTCTGACAGAGTACCGAGTTCTGATGCAGACTTATAATGGCAGAGTCCTCTCTCTGGCTTTCACTTACATGCAGTAAGAGACCAGCAGAACATCCACAACAGTTTAAAGTTTGAGCCTACTTTAAGGTATGCATGCAGTAGAAAAGCTGCACCCATCTTCACTTCAAAATAATTTGGAGACATGGAAATCAAAACCTTCTAAAATACAACTTCACCAATCATTTCTTGTAAAAAAAAAAGATACAACAAACAGAAAGCAGCTTATTACAAATGTAAAACCTTACCGTGTCTGAGCTTCCTTCCAGAAGTATGTTGATTGCTCTGTTCACATCCCCATTACAATCATGTAGTGCCACTATGCTTTCATCTTGGTTTTTCCCCGTCACTTCCATAAGCTGGCAGTAAAAGTCAGACAAGTTAAAACATCTAAATTATCACAGTAAGAAAATAAGAGTTACTACCACCACAGATTCCTAGAAGAGCACAGCTCCCATGTCCGAGAAAACAAAACACCTAATTAAAGTTATCTGAATTTTACAGATCTGCTTGGGATTCAGACAAGAGACAGGATGAAGCACAGATTTGACAGTAATCAAGAAAGCACTCTTCCACCCCTTCTTCCCATATGCTTGCAGCAAATGCTCATCCCAGAGACAGCCATACCATGAGGGTAAAGATACAAAAGACCAGCATGGACCAGAATCATCCCCTCTTCCTCCCCATCAAACATCCCCCCTCTTTGTCCCACTCTGTGTGAACATAGATAAAGTAAGACATGGTAATCCACCTGGAAAAACACCCAGGCTAAGGAAAAGGTTGTTTTTCAGCCAGGTCAGCTGCCTCAGTCCATTTCAGCATAATGCCACACAAAAGATACACACAGTGACTGCGTAGTGAGACCTAGTACTGAGTTATGCTCTGTAGATCTGTGATGCATGTCTTGGAGTGTGGGATGGAAATAACCAGTCTGTCGTAGTATACAGGGGGTAAAACTTCACTCAGTTTAATAAAAATAAATCTACATGACTAGAAACAGATATGCACAATGTAAAAGATGGAATATCTCCTATGCATGAGTTAATTCTTATCCTTCTAGCCAGCAGAACTACAGGCACTGTTGATAAGGGTCCTTTGGCTTCAATAAGTACAGGACTTCACTCTGGCACAGCAACAGGACAAGTTTTTAACAAGAACAACAAAAAGCATTGGATAATGTTTCAGATGAGGTTTTACAAAGGAAAAAAAACCAGTAAATCCAGTCTTCTGCTGCACTGATGCATTCTCACTAATTGTCCTCTCCTTCTGGGTGTACTCCTAGGTTCTTCTTGAGTTGTGATGTGTTCCCTAAACAAAGATCACCAATACCCACAGCAGAACAGGGATCCCAGTTCTCACTGCTGTTCATATTAATGGTCTCAGCTATAATTCAGTAATGGAAGCTCAAGTATCTAAATCCAAAATTCAGCATAGAAGAGGAAATGGTGTGAGATTTAATTTCCACCATGTACTTCTATTGCTTTAATGCATACACAGATCTGGGAGGTAAAAATTTTATCTTTTTAAAATAATACTGATTCACCTTTAAGCTATACTTAGATTTTTCTTTTTCTGAAAAACAGCCAGGATATTAAAAAACTCATTTTACACAGGTGACACATTTATTCGGCATGTAGAGAAGCCAAATGTACTCTTTATTTTGGTGATCATTAAGCATCGGGACCATACAGCAGAGATAAAACTTGTAAGATACATCATCACCAATGAGTTTGGGCTTAAAAGCTTGTCTACAAAGGAAAACACACCAGTATAACTATACTGCCAGCACTACATTACCAAAAAATGTCTCATGAAAAGACTTTACAGAGCAATAAGAGCACCTTTTTCTAGTTAAACTTACATTCTTCTGAAAAAATGCTTCATCTAAATCAGAAACAGAGACTCTGTCTCCAAAATGCAAGCCTGCTTTGGAGCATCTTTGCAGGGCATAAAAACTCTGTACCATAGTAAACATACTTGTTTCACTTTGTCTTCAAAATCTGCATCGTTCTTATCGTAGATCATCTGCGCAAGGCGAATCTGTTCTGCTGTTGCCTGAAAAATGTAAATATCCAATAAAGTACATAAAAGGCAATAATAATTTTTTATAAGTATATTCCTGTCTCACCATACATTCTTTCTCCAGCTTCCTAAAAGTAACATATACAACAAGCACAGAGGAACGCAGTAACATCTGTGCACCATTTTAAAAAGTTAGCTGGGAAAGAAGCAATTTCAGCATGTTCTAACATGTCTGACGCAGTCAAAGGTCACCACACAGACAAGACAACCATATAATAAAACAAATTTACCACAGGGGCCTATGTTTTGATATTTCTACTTTTATTTAGCATACAACTCCAGAGCTAGTTTTATTGTAACAAACTACTGAAGGTATTCCTAAATTAAACACGTGTCTGAGGATTCCTGCTTGTGTCACTTTCCATGATTCTCCCAAAATCAACCTGAATGTGGTTTCTTGAGCACTTAAAAAGAAGTTGAGTCATGGCCTCAAGATTTCCCCTGTGAAGAGATGCACTTGTTTTCCTTAGAAGCAAATAATGGTTCCTGTAAACTGCTGAAGTGTCTTGCTATTGATGAAGTATTTGATGCTTTTGTAACATTTCTAGGCCACAAATCCATGCTGACAACTCCAAAAGCTGAAAGTTTAAAATTAATGGATACTGTTCCATAAACCTGAATAGGCTATGGCTGCCCCAGAGAAAGCAGCTCAAGAACACTCATGTCACAACATACACACCACTCTTCACAGTGCAGCATTTGCAATCCACATCCCATGAAAATATGAAAGATAACTCCATACTACATGATCCTGGACCTAATTTCATTTCTGCTCAAACAGAAGAGGCTTCCATCTCATGCTAGAGAAGGCTCATCCCAGAGAGCCAGGACCCTGAAATGTGAGCTGATGTGCTGTGGGAAACTTCTTCATTGAGAAGGGGACCACCCAATCTACCTGAAATTCTTGATGGAAAGGATTCATAACAGCCAACTGGTTGAATCTCACTTTTCAAAGCCTCACTTCACAGGACACTCACATGAAATTCTGTGCCTCAAAAGCTGAAGCTTAATAAGCTCAAACTGCTTCACTTTTGGAGTTTACCAAATACATTCTCTAGAGGAGGTTGTTACGTGTAAACACTAAGAGTCTAAAAATTACTCCACCACACACTACCAGTTGCTTATTCTTTGAGAAGTTACTGCAGCTGTCCCAGTTCCTTGAAGGAAGTGACATTTGCTGTTCCCAGAGGTGAAGTTCCAAGACAATCAGTGTTTGTAACGGTGCTAAGTACTCTGCACTACTTCACATTTTCAAAGTGTCATGTTGAAGGAGAGCCTGCTCTGGAATTACTCACTCCAGCCCTGGCGCCACCCTCCACAAAAGCCTCCAGGTCAGTGCAGTGCTCTACGCAAACAATCCTGCTCTTGGTGTCTGCAGAGAACTCAGCAGACAGCAAAAACAGGTTTCAGGAATTGGGCTTTGTTGATCCATCTACTCGCTCTCATTTCAACCTCCTCAGGCCCACTGCAACTTGAAAGCTAGTGAAGAGATTTCCTTTAAAGATACACACAGTTAAATAAACTCAGACAATGTAATTTCTGTAGAGACATGACAGGATACCTCACCAGAAACAGGAAGCCATTACAATTATTTTTTTCTGTAAACGAACTTGTTTCAAGTCCATGTTAGAAAATATATTTATTTTCTAACAATATCAAATGTGTAACAGTTATCTTCAGTTTTCCTGTGTAAATAGAAAGCTTAGAAACACAAGTAGGTGAAACGTCATTAATATTTATGCCAGTGGATTACAACCAGGTGGAACTGAATATTCAGAAGAAAACCCAAAAAACTACACAATTTATTTCTTTGGTACACAAACAACAAAGCATTGTCACAAAATGTTTTGGTTTTCTCCGAGTGCTATGTCCCAGGCCTCATCCTTATTTTAAAGGCAACACCTTTACAAGTTAACATTACAGTATCCTATAAAAGAGTGTAAGTTTTAATTGCAAGTAAGAAAAGAGTAACATCTTAAACCAGCTAAAACATCACTCAACATGACAAGATATGTTATTCTTGTAGTGTAACAGAGTGAAGGAAATTTTTACCCAACAACTACTAGAAAACAAAAGTGTGCAGAATACAAAATTAAGTGAAAGCAATAGGCCTAGATCTTATAATTAAATCATATGTTTATTATCCAGATGCAACACAATTTAGTTATTATAGAAATTACATTGCCATTCTTTTATGATCAATGTGATATTATGACAACAAAATCTCTGTTTAGGAAAGCAAAACTATACTACATTCAGAGAAACAAATCAGTGGTGATTAAACAGTAAAATCACACATTTCTGTTGATCTGTAAAGACTGACTAAGCAGGAAGGTCCATCTGATTATATAAACAACAAAAAATACGGTGCAACAAAACACAACTGCTCTGTATTAAGTAACCATTTTTTCCACTGAATTCACAGAACTAGTATTTATTATGCAAGAACCAGTACAAGCAGACAAAATGCAGAAAAGTATCTGTAAAACTCAGTGCTTAAAATGAATGAGCTACATGGGTTGGAAAGGTCTTCCAGTGACAGTCAGTGCAACCTCCAACTAAGGGCATGTCCTATCAGAAGACCTGCTTGGGGCCCAAAGATGCCACAACTTCTCCAGTCCACCATGTTCATGGTACACAATTGTTTTCCTTGTTACAGATGGAATTTCAAGTGTTCCAACTTGTGCCACTGTCACTCTAGGAACAGAGTTTGGCTTCACCTTTTCTACACCTTTTTACAAGGGATCTGAACAGGATACATGACGCTGCTTTTCCTTCTTAGGGTTGAACAAATCCATTTCCCTCAGCTACCCCTCATTCACCCTGTGCTCCACCCCCTCAACCATCTTTGCAGCTATTCACTGGACTTCTGCCATTATCTGTCTTGTACCAGGGAACCAACAACTGGGCAGAGTGCTCCACTGCTGTCTTGCAAATGTAAAAAAGGGAAAAACACCTCTTCTGTCAACCTGCTCACTATACTCTGCAGCCTTACTTGTTATAAAACAAAACCAAATTCAACCTCATCTGTTGAAAGTAACATTCTAAATCCACACATCAGTATCAATCATCACCATGCAAAGTGCTGCAACACATGGAGATGATAAAGGCTTGATCTCACATAATTAATATTGTACAAAAAAGAACAAGAGCCCCTCTCAAGGATCAGTCTAGAAAACCATAAAAGACACAATTTCCCAGGGGACCACTTCTGGATTGATGCACTCTCTGCCAGCAGAGGACTGAGGCAGTATTTGAACTGAGTCCAATTTTAAGAAGTACCTGTCAGGTGAATAATGAGTTGCCAGGAGCACAGACATTCTGCACTCTGTAACCCAGACAATCACACAACTTCACTGCTCTATTGCTGAGAATCAAGACCATGGGCTAAGAGCTTAGTATCAGTCTCACAGCTGCTCAAAATAATTTTAGTCCACTAACAGAGGACAATCTTAATTTCGTGAAGACACTGCACAAGAAGTTTACTGTGACTTGCTACATCATGCTGTAGAACACAGCATTTACCTAACAAAGCTTCTCCCACCCACCCATATTCCCCGACTGACTAGAAACCTTCCAGAATCAGGAGGTGGGCATATGAAAGAGCTGAGATCTGAGGACACTGAGGTCACAGGATAGAAATCATGACAAAGGAACATGCACAGAATTCCTCACATGAAGAACACAAAGCTCCTGTAGAGACAAGAATACAGGAATTCCTTAATGCTGTGCTGGATTACTGAGCAATTGAAGTGCGAGATCACATATATTCTTCCCAAACAGACCATGACTTTTCCTCCTGCCTTTTCTCAATTTTTACTGACTTAGGGAAGGAATGCATAGCATTACATGCTCACTTTCAAACCAGAGAAGATGATAATAGTATCACGTACCTGTACTACTTGTTTCTGTGGTTGTGTTGGCTGTGTGGTTGAAATTTGCATTTTGTCCCGAGTGCCCCGGGTACGTTCACTGCCCACCGAAGTCATCATATACAGTATATACAAAACAAGGTATGTACAAAATAGAAAATCTGAAAGGAGGGAAGGGGGAAACAAAAACAAAAAAAAAGAGCATGAGTTAAGGCAGGGTACAGATTACCAGATAATAAACAAATGCTGTAGCTTGAACTCTTTTCTTTCTGCTTTTGCCACAAGCTCTGCACAGATACTCCTGAGAAAGCAGATTTAATATACTATTATTGGATTTATCATAGTATTTACAGTAGAGGGGAAAATGCACAGTATAAAAAGCATTTTTGTCAGTTAATTGGGATCTGCCTAAATCCATACTTCCAGATGGCATCTAAATCTCACTTTGGCTTTTGGCAGTTATTTAACATAGAAACTTTCTATCTGCCACTCTTGCTGCAAGTTCAGCTACATCTCTGCCACCCCTTAAATTTCCATAATACCTTGTCTTGTTTTGATGCCTGGAATCTACCCTCTCACACAGACACAGAATGCTAGTGCAAAAATCACATTCACAAACTAGGCAGTTCCTCTCTTCTCATCATCAAACTGCTCTCCTGCACACGTAGGGAGGCTGTGGCCAATAACCCACTCCTCACTTCTCATTTATAAGAGACAATGATGCTTGCCTTTAAATACCACTGCTGCACCCAGGTTTTTTTTTTTCTCCCTCATAGTTACAAAAATTATCTACAAAACTACCTGCTACCTGACTTAAACATACCTTCATTGACAATAAATAAAGCAAAAAGAAAATTCAACCCCCATACATGCATCTGAGGCAGTCAGCTTTCAATCCCTTCAACTTTATATCAAGAAATTCATTATTGTCTCTGATCAGCATCTAGCACAAGGCTAGCTGATGAGTGTGATTTACAGTAGCTATGATAACTGGAAACAGATCTCTCAACTGGTCACAAAGGTCAGGGTCAGCTGCCTGGTTTCTGCCTCTGTGACAGTGGGAAGTAAAACGTCAAATTTAAGGAACCTGCAAGTGGTGGCAGATAATGTGCAAACAAGCAGCAAAGCTCTATTACTGCAGCCCACATGTGTGAACATGCCTCAACATGCAACTTGTCCCAGCAGCAGCTTTTGGAGCACTGGGCTCAGTACACAACAATGTTCAGATGAAAACTGAACAAAGTGCTTGGATTGCATGGATACATTCAACACCCACTACTCACTACCATTTACATGGGTACTGAACAGTTAAAAGCTGCCATGAGAGAAACTTCATTTTAAACATGACTCATGATGCCCAGGAGGCTCATCTTCAATCAAAAAGACAAGTAACCCCATTATCATCTAAATCTTTTTTTCACTTCAGAAATAGTGGGTTTTTTAGCCAAAACTGAACCCTGACATTGAATTTCTCTATATGCTAGTTAAAATGCTCAATAGCATCTGAGGAGAAAGTGTATTTCCGTGAAGTCTTACATATTTAACAAGAAAAGGCCTGCCTTTACCAGGAACTGACTGTAGTGTGAGCTGAACTAGAACACCATGTTTTGCCAGCTTTATAAATATATTCACCAAAGCCAATCTGTCCCCTGCTCTCTTCATGTAATCTAACTTGTCTCCTAAGCCCCAGAACACGCAGACTTTCAAGGTGCTGTGCTTGATAACCTAAAGCCTACATGTTAAGCTCGTCACAACATGTTAGATGGGAAGCAAAATATTGATTAGATACAGAAACACCCTGAACATCAAGTCCAACACTTATCACTGACTGTTCAGTTGTGGCTGTCCAATGGTATTTTAAACATGTGAGGAACAGTCTTCAGTTGAGTTGACAACAGAAATTACTTTTGCTCTTTATGTTAAAATCTCTTTATAAGCCTTGTTCTCTGGATTGCAAAAGTTATTTTTTAACTTTGTATGGACTAATAATGACCTTTGTGGTTTTGGGGTTTTGTTTTTCCAGGTAACAGTCAGCTCTTCATGATTTAAATCTTGAACAATAAGTAATGAAAAAAAGCCTCAGAGAACCTGAGAGAGCATTAACCTCTCTGAAAGACAAGCTCATTGTATGAAGTATTATTGTATGGAATCAGCCCACTGTGATTTAAGGTATGTTGAGAAACTCCACAGAGTCTCAATTTGTTCGTAATTTCTGAATTATCACCATGTTACAAAGATTCTGGTACCTAGGAATTCTGACATACATCTCTCTAATTTCACCAAAGCGACTCAAAACACCTTGATCCATTTTTGGGGCATGACAACAATGGCCAGTTTTCCATTTGTTTGTAATGCAAACACTGAACTGCAGCCTACACTTCTGATAACCAGGCAACTTCTCTTACCTAAGGAGTTGTATTTTCTCCCTCTTCTAACATGTATTTTACAGCGTCTCTGTGTGACAGCTGTATTTATCATGTTTGTTTTCAGGATGAAAGGACACTTTTAATACTCTTGGGGAATGAAGTGGCACAGCAAGATCAGCCTGCTGGTAGGAAAAGTGCCAAACAACTTGAACAGTTATAACAGGATCCTTAACGAAGATCCTCGTCTTGTTGACCATGTAGCCCATCAGCAGTGCAATTTGGCAACAGGTCTGAAGCAGAAAACTCAGCAAAGGTGAGAGGCTCTTCCTGGCAGCAGTATGGACTTGCTTCAGACAACTGAAAACACACTCTCAGTTTGACATTCCCCATCAAGCCAACAAGGACATGTTATAAACCATTGAGACACAATCCAGCCTTCTTAAAAGCACAATTGGCAGCTTGATATAAAGAGAGCTTCCAAAATAAAACAATTTTATTCCCCCTTAGTTGGATCTCACTATCTACAGGCAGAAGCAGCAGCCAGCCAGCCCTGCTGGGCTCTGTTCTATTGCTGATGGTGCACTGACCAGGGAAACACTGCACACCCCTGGCACGGGCACACCCTCACCACACCAGGCTGAGGCTTCACGCCCTACCACATATATTCTTCAGTCCTAAAGTCCCTTCAGTCCAGGGAGGCACACAGCCACTGCCTTCAAATTACCACAGTGACAATTTCTCACATTAAATATTATTAATTAATAAGATGGGGTCCAACAAGAACACTTCCTTGCTCTCAAAGCAGCTTCTTATTCTCTCCAATTCCTCATATTAAAGTCTGTTTGGCAGGCTGTTGTCATAGCAATGAGCAGGGTATCACAAGCAGATGAACTTCATTTTAACTGCAGATCAAATGAGGAAAGAAGATTTGAGACTGGGAGCAAGACAATTCTTAATTAAAACCTGTTTATTAAAGATTTTTTTTTTAAATACTCATACAAGCAGATGCTTCAGATTCCATGTCGGTATCTGGCTCAGTGCAAAAGTCTTTCACCAGCAGTTAACACTTGACCCTTTAAGCACATTGTAGCTTCCAGCAATCAGCCAAAACTGCTGTATTTTGAAGAAACAGGTAACACATTAAAGAACACATGAAAAGAGGGACTGGAGATAGATGATGATGATGTTGGTCCATTCCCACCCAAACCATTCTATGATTCTACAGAACGTACCTCTGGAGCACTAGCAAAAAAGACAGCATTGAAGAAACAGACAGGGATTATCTGAAACTGTTATATGAAGAAAATGACAAAAAAAAAAAAAAGCACCACCTTGCTGCAAACTTTTTTGCGAACTTTTTTTCACTGATGCAATCTTGGACCACCAGGAAGATTATATTTCACTTTAAAATCAAACACAAAACACCAACCAAAAGAAAACAAAAATTAAAAAAACTTTCAATAGTTAAGAAAAGTGTTGACTTCAAGTATGTTTAGCTCCTTAAGCTCTAAGGAACTGAAACTTCAACACTTCCTCATTAAGCAAATCACTAACTTAAAAATAAAAAGCAACAACAGCATTTCAGAGGAATATTATCCCAATCTCTGTTTTGTCTGCTTTACTGTTTGTTTGTGTACAGCAAATCAAGCACAAGGACCCTAGCTACAACTGCAGACACAGTATTGTATAATAAGCCATCACCAGACTGATAATGGGATGGCAACAAATATTCCAATTGCTGAAAGCCCAAGTACTGTTATCTCAGTTCCTAACAAGGCCAAATACCATCCCCTCCCTAACTCTACGATAAGTCTTATCCAACATACTTAGCTGCATCTTTGCTTTGAATTTAAAATGAGAAAGGTAAAGGAGCAAAGAGTAATTGAATGCATATCAACATAAAAAGCAGGTTTTTAAAGCTATCATAACTCTTTCTTTGATCTTTTGTTCAACTTTCCTTCAGCAAGAAATCTAGTCCTTTTAGACTCAAGTCAGAAAAGTTAGAGACACAGAATACATAGTGACTTGACAGGGCTGCAAGCCTCGCAGGGCACAGTGAATCCTCTGCTCAACTTCCAGAGACAAACCACATACAGCAATACCACCTGACTTTCAAGAATCCTTCTGAAGTTAAATATTCACTTCCATCAGCTAAACAAAACATCTGGAGTTTCAATTCCTTTCCTGAGGCAGTCTCAAGAAAGTCATTTTCTTGACTCTGGACAACAAACTGTAGTAAAGAACACTGTGCAGAAAACTTTCTGAGCTCTCTGAAAGTGTGGTTGCTGTTTCATACTCCAAACATAAAGCTACTCACAATAACAGACCTGGGAAAAAGGCTGGACACTGCTTCACGATGGAATAACTACAGTACACATACAATTAGTCTATATTTTAGTGCTACAGCAGGAACACGACGGAAGCATGAAGAAAAAGAGCAAAGGAAAAAAAAACATATCTGCAAAGCATCAATATAATGCATCTCCCTCAAGTGCTGTTGTCTAAATAATGAGGTTTCAATACAGCTGGCAGCCAAACACCATGCAAGCTCTTGCCCTCCCTCCCCTGTCCTGGGAAATGGAGGAGAGAATTAGAGGGGTAAGGGTAAAGAAGCTTGTAAGTTGAGATAAAACAAAGTAATAACTGAAATGAAATAAAATTAAAATAACGATAACAGAACATACAAGTGAGTGATGCACAGCACAACAGCTCACCACCTGACGACCAGTATCCAGCCTATTCCCAACTAGTGATCCCAGAGGAGAGAAAATCCCAAAACCACAGTCCCAGAGGAGAGAAGGATCTTCCCAGCCAGCCCTCCCCTATAAACTGAGCATGACGTTGTATATGGCATATTCCATTGGCCAGTTTGGATCCACTCTGGCTATGGTCCCTCCCAGCCTCTTGTGCATCTGCATTCTAGCAAGACATAGTTGAAAAGTCCTTAATTTCTTAGCAACGACCAAAACCATCAGTATATTAAACATTCTTTTCATACCAAATCTCATTTTTAATCCAAAACACAGCACTATTCTACCTACTAGGAAGAAAAATTACCTATCCCAGCTGAAACCAGGACACTAAAGAATTTCACTGCCTTTATTACTGCTTGAAAGGGGAAGAGTTTGCAAGAATTCAGAAGCAGTGCTGATTACTCAGTGTCTGTACTGCCCCAAGCCAACAATACTGAACCTGAAGCTTATGGATCCTGGGAAGATTCATGTGTCATCTCTCAGTGTTTTACAGTAAATAGGAAAAATATTGATGATGAGGAGTGACCTGCATCACTGGCAGAACATGACAGGAGACAGAAATTGTACTATCTGTATGCTCCAATGTTTTACCAAAAAACCAGGATCACTAGGAGTGGCCAGAACAGCAGTGAAAACATGAACTATCACATACACTTTCAGGTGTGTCACCAAGCATACTGAATAAACAAGTGACTATTTTCACACATCTTTCTTAAACCCACCGAGCTGTCAGCTTAAATTATTATTCTACAAATCAATTTATAATAGGTAAGAACATAGCTTGTTCTACAGAAATCAATAATTTTTCATTATCAGCAAAAAAAGTTAATTTCAAGGATTAATAGCCCTAAGCAAATGTTATGCAAAGGAAGACAACGAAATATATATATAGGTCTTACAAATAAGAGAAAAGACAGTATTAGTTTGAAAATAAAGAAGTGCTCATCTTCAAAAGCCTGGAGTTAGGCAAAGGCTGGTCATGTATCCAGTCCCTCTCAAAAGCATGATATTGAAGAGGACTAGCAGCACATGGTTTCCACTAGTAGAGCAGGTTTCAATCATGAAAGTTAAGTAATACCATTAATCTCACATTAGCTATTTTTTGCTACTTTCCAAGTATCTCTGCCTAACAGAATTGTTGTGCATTTTAGCAGACTGGTAATTAGCCCAACTTTAATCAAAACCCACCAACCACACTCTATGAACATCCAGCACCTCATTGTTTCTTTATAAATATGCAAATTTCAGAAGATACAAGTGCCCTTATCCATACAGAAATCTAAATTTCCCAAAACTCAACTTTCACTAGTAGCTAAAGAGTAAGACAATCACAATAAAAGCAGAGAAGTCTAACCAGCTTTCACCAGGGGTTTTATCTTTCACACCAAAGCAATCTTCAGACTGCTAAAAATCTGGTTAGCAAAACCCACCCTGCTCCTCTGCTGACAGACAACATCACTCCTGAGTGATTCCAGACAATCAAAAAGCAGTGGATGTCCTAACAGATTCTGTTTGACCTTATGTTTCAGGCATCAGTATCTACCATGTAGCTATTCTTATTTTTTGCTGCCTCTCTGCAAGAATGACACTTAGGTAGCAACTAGCTGGACATTCACATGCAAAAAGAATTAAGTCTTGCTCACTGTTCTAACTGATTAAAAGCTGCATGCTTGCAAGGACCTGCAAGATGCACTCATTGCCAGCACTTACCATTGACCATAATGAAACCAAGCACCACAGATTCAGTTAGACTAATAGCATATTATTTTTTTATCTATGCATTGCTCTCAGGACTATGAGAACTACAGGATCTTACTGGACTGCAACACAGAGCAGACCAGTTGCCATGAACTAGACAAACAAACAATAAAAACCAAAACAAAAGCAAAAACCAAACCAAAAATCCCACCCAGACAGCTACACTAGTCCACAAAGAATTATAGTATGTACAAAATGGGAATATGGGAATTCTCTTTGACAAGCAGAAATCACGGAGATCCTGTGAGGAAGGGGCACCAGCAAGTTCACTTTTGAAGTAAGTTTCTTTGCTGAGGAACATTTTAAGAGAAGTCCTGGCCTGGCCTGACCTGAAGAAAAAATTAAATACATGTTGTTCTCACCTTTGATGGAAGGACCTCATTTCTTGCCCTCTGCCATAGAAAAGGTCTTTCTTATGCAAACCTTTCATAAAAGCTACCAAAATAAAAGAGATAATGTGTTCCCACCACTGACCCCACCATACCTTGTCCTGAACTGCCTTGGGGTTAGGAAGCATACAGAGACCACAGTGGCTCAGAGGTGGTTCCTGGTGTGTGAACAGACAGGCACACACTGTACTTCCTCTTGCTACAAGAGGAAAAGAACACCTCTCTCTCTGAGTCCTGTTATTTTGTAACTGAAGGAGATAAATTAGAAGCCAAGTCAAAAACAATATACTTGCTGTTTAGTCCATCACTGATATATTCAGAGGTGAAGAATCACCAGTATTACAAACCTCCTTTTCCTACCTGTGTCTCTGGGTTCATGACCCCCCACCAAAAAAAAAAAAAAAAAAAAAAAAAGACTTTAGTGCTTTCCCTCCTAAGGCTGCATGAGTAGCATCCAGCAAAAGGGCACCACGGTGTCTAAAAATCCCCAGAAAGCAGCAGCCTAGTCACCTTGCAACAAATACTCAGACTGAATTATACACTGCACTAACTAGAAGGCTTGTAAAAACTATTAGGTCGTATTTCACAAAAGAAAAAATCTATTGCAGATGAGGAAAAAAATGAAGTATCAGGTCTTCCAGGGTAGAAAATCATTACCTTCTGCAGCCAGAACAAACACACTCTTCCTGAAGTCACATACAAATGAAAGATGGCTGAGCAAAGTTTGAGACAAAAAAACATAATAACAAGAGTTTTAGTTTCCACTTGGGATCTGATTGTATATTCATTCAAAGTTCAATCCACCACGCAGGTAGGACCCAAACAGCTTATTCCATTAAAATCAAGTTTCATCTCACAATCCAATATCATGCAACTGTGAGCAGTCATCAGAAATGGCATTCCTGCTTCCCTACTCCTTAACCATGCAATACTGCTACTTCCTTTCAATCAGACTGACGATCATGCAGCTGCAGGAGGAGTTCACTGACCCAAGTGAACCCAGCTGACCCAAGAGCAAACTAAATCCTCAGACAACAGTGAGTCAGATGAATAAGTTTATCCAGTGGAAAACTATGAGGCTATACAACTGCTGAAAATGACACAAGGGGCAGGGATCAAGTTCATGAGGAAAAAGGAATTTGCATTTCATGAGCCATACAACATTACAACATAGGTAAAATGTGAGGTTTCAAATTTTGTTTTACTGGGATCCAGTACAGCAAGACTTGATTTTGGTCACGCACTCTGCAAAAAATGAAAAAACAAAACCAAAACCAACCACTAAAAACTATGCAGGCATCTTTAAAACTAGGATTCTGTCAGCAGAGTGACTTTGAATTTGTCACCATCTTTTTGGCATACATATTCTTTTGATATGCACTAGGAAAATAGAGACTTTTATCACCTTTACTGTGGAACATTCCTTAATGCCCAGCTTTACTTTTCTGGATACCTGTTAGAATTCAGTACTTTACAGTGAAGGATACACTTAAAAAATTTTGAAGGTCCCTCTACCCAAACAAGAGGAGGCTATAATCAGTAACATTAGGAAGTAGCCTGACCAACACATTTTATGGTAATCCAGAATAAAGTACTTTCCCCCAGCCACAGAAGTATCTCTCTACACTCAGTTTTCAGCATTAAAGACACACTACCCTAAAGCAATTAATCCACCAAAAGCAACCTTTGATGATTTTGTACATGTAACTTTTGTACATTCAGTGCTTTTGCTGGTCATACTTGAATTTCACTTTCACAGGAAAAATACATTTACACATCCATCCCTTCCCTATCAAAAGCCCCACCTTGAGAAGGCTTGCTGCTTCTGCCAGCTCATTAAAACTTAAAGCAGTCCCCCGAGGGTGAAAGGAGGAAATCCAGACAGACCTGCCCAAGAAGACAGGGCTGGGTGACTTGGAAGTTCTTCAGATGGCACCCTCCACCAAAAAAATCACAAGGCAAAGCCTCTGCAGACTGTCATAATTTGCACAGCTTTCCAGTCTACCAGAGATGAACTTGGAGGGTCAGCTAAAAGCCTGGGTAAGCTCAGGATACGCAAACACACACACACATACATATATACAGGTGAGGAAACACCTGCAGAGTATGAAATGAACACATTATAGATGCTTTTTTCAAAGAATACATGTAGGGACATGTGATCTTGGGTCACACTCTGGTTAAGCTATCAATACTACAAGCAAAAAATATTTAAGTAACCAAAGCATCTCCGATAAGACTAAAGTACTCCCGTAAAGCTGTAGAGGACTTCTGACCTTCCTGTATTAAATGTGATAGACTTGTCTCAAATCTACTGTTCCCCACACCTCTAGTGACAATGTGTGCAGGACACTTTCAAAAGAGTTTGAACTTGAGCTGTAACAGTACACACAACATGAGCTGTATCATCCATCAAGGACACTTCAAACTTGTGGTCTGCCAATACTACCAAGCATAAGACCTCACAGTTAAAAAGCTTTCCAGTGGATCACCTCCCTACCAGCCACAGACATCCCAAGGAGACATTACTTCAGTGTAGACACCAGAGCATCACTTTAAAGACAGACATTATCAGCTGATGGTTTGTCAGGTTCAGCTTTAAATGATCAAGGCAATACTGATCTTCAACAATTTCACAGTAGGAAATGTTTCTACAATATCCCATTGTGCTCATTACAGGGGAGGCTCTGGGCAACAGCCCAAAATCACCTGCATCCTCTATCTTACCTGTAGCATTCCAAGCATTACAATACACAACTGGCTGTACCCATAACACAAAGTAATACATGCAACAGGAAAAAAAAATTGTTATAGAAAAAACTACGTATAGAAAACAGAAAAAAAAACTTTAAAAAAACTCACCAGGAAAGCAATCCACATTAAACAGGTGTCAGAACAAAAAAGATGCTGAATTGTAACAAGACGAGGGAAAAAGTTCTCAGAACTGTCAGCTTTGGCTATTAAACTGTAGAAATACAAATTTCAGCTATTCACTTTGATGTAACAACCGATATCTAACTAGCCCCTAGTTTACACACACAAAAAAAATGAGTAAGAATAAAGTTGAAATCCAGGTACTCCAAATGACAGGAAGAAATAGGTAAAATGAGCTGGGAGCCACCCAGGATTGGAAATTCACTTTGAGGGGAGTTTTTGTAAGCAAGGTGGCACACAGGAAGCAGCACTCAACATAGACATCTTGCATCCAGCCCAGGAGAATGCTTGTTGCTTCTGCTCCCCCTGCCCCCTCCAGCTCCCTCCCGCATCGCTAAACCACGATCTCCTGGAACAGCTTCCAAAGGAATTCTTTGAATAGAAACAGATACAAGTAACAGGACTAAAAATAGCAGAGCCACAGCAGAGACATTTGCTATGTTCTCACATTGGTGGAAACACATGCAACTGCATCAAAAAAAAGGGCACCTAGTTAATCCACAGGAGAACTGAAAACGAGAAGCAAAGCAGAGAGTGCCACTACAGAAAAAAAAATTGCAGGTGAGGATTATTTTAGATTTAGACACTCATCAGATCTCGTTACAACACTCACACAAAAAAGTAATGTTTAAATTACAAGCCACAAGTGGCATAAAAGTGAATGCATGAGCAATCAGCAAGGCGAGATCTAGAAAAGTTGCTAAAAAATCTTCTTGAGATCAGGGTTTTGGTTCTATCTTAGGAGTTCTGACAGGAACAAAGAGCTCAGGCATCATTCCTGCACCTGAACAGAGCCATCCTCCTTGACCTAGATACTAATGGAAGATGACCAGCACAGATCAGTGCTTGGGATACACTCAGATTTTCAGAAAAAAACTAAAATCAAGAGTCTTTCTGAAAAGAACTCTTTCAAATAAGGCAAGATAATCCAGAACATCTTTCTATAGTTTTCCCCCAGGTTGGTATTTCTCAAAGACAAGAAGATAAATCCACCAAAAATAAAAACCTCATGTTTTTGCAGTGATATATATGACTCCAAATACAGAGTTCCAGAAGGAGGAAAAGAAACAATAGCTTCCAAGGCAGTACTAAACATTTCCTTCCTTCATGGACCTAGCCTTTTACTGTGCATAAAATCTTGATCAAAACTCACGGCCCTTTGTGTCAGTTTAGATTTCCAAAGTGAAACACTGTAAGAAGCTGAGCCTTTTTTCTAAATTATTGTCAGGTGTTCAGAGACAAGCAGCTGCTGTAAGAGATTATTTTTATTTCTCTGCCAGCTCTGGATTATTCCTTCAATGGTCGTGACTGTCATTAGCATTTTGTCTAGCTTTAAACAAGGTAGAGTTTATTAGTTTCTTTTGATATTCACCCTCATCTTGAGTTGCTTCAGTAAGGAAATGTGGCTTTCTCCCAAACTTTCCCACTTGATTTTGAAAATTATTTTCATCACAATAATAACTTCTCAGTTTGGTGTCACATGTAAATTCACCTGCTCTTCCATCACTCCAGACATTAATGTAACATCTGCTCTATCTGATCTGCACCCAAATTATACCAAACTACCCAAAGAGCTGATGCATTAACAATCTTTACAACCTCTTTACACACTAGAAAAGAGCAGGTAAATAAAGAGACCTCAACACAGAATTCAAATCTAAATGCAGGAATAAAGTCATCCAGGCTGTTGCTGTGTGTTTAATATTAAAAAGGCTAAATTAAATTCAGCTCCCACTACTTAGGTATTTTCTTAAACTTTGTAAAGACACTAGAGAGAAGTCACATACTATGTCAAAGTGCACAAAGTTTTATCAGTATTTATTTTCTCTCCAACATAACTGAAGAGGAAACACATACAGGGTTCTGCTAAAACCGGTCAAAGTTCCAGAGCACCATCTTTACCTTTTTCTACAACTCTGGACTGACTTAAATTTTGTTTGACTGCCACATGTTTTTTAACAGTGGAGGTTCTCACTGTCCTCCACTACTTCTTTCCAAGCCAGACTAGCTTATAACACAAGTAATTTTTAAGTCTGCAACATCTCAATGAACATATGAAGCTTTTAAGAAAAACGTCCCCTCTACTGAGAGACCATTGAGAAATCCCTCATCACAGAAATCCATTCACTTATTTTCTTAAAGGTTATGTGCCTGTTCAAACATATTTATTTCTTACTATGCTGCACTAACCTAACAGCCCCTGATTCCACAGAGGCAATCCAGGTTTATATACCACATGCAACGCAGTCCTACAATTCCTACGTAGAAAATCTGCTTTCTAAAATATCCCAAATGAATCAACTGCCTATTTTAACCATTGGTTTAAAAGACCAAGCACTCTGCTGCAAGATGAAATTAGTTCAAAAGAAAAGGGAGTTGCACTCTTCACATCTTAAGTTTCTGAAATAGCTACTTATTTATATTAATTGCAGCACCTCACCCTCAGTGCATATGCGAATTCTGAAAATGCACCTGGAATGCAAGTTTTGCTAACTGAGGCGTTCAACTCTAGCAACAGATTAAAATACTGCAGGTATCAGCCTTAGAAATCATATTGTACATAAAAAATCTTCACTGAACAAATGGTTTTGCACTGGCAAACTTGAAAAGCATTTCAGCAGAAGATGTGCTATCAACGTCACCTTTCTCCAAGCAAATCAAAAAGCTGTATGCACACAGAAGTTCACGCACAGAATGGGCAAGCAGTAACAAAGATAAAATATTGAAGTTTTTAAAACTGCGTTGCAAACTTACGTAACAGCTTTTTCATGACAAAAATACCTTTTACACATTTACAGAATATTTGTAAAAATTCTACGACAACAGGATTGTTAAGAATACTTGGTGGAAAAGCCAAGATGACACTGTAAATAGAGAAACTCATGGCAGGCAAGTTTAAAGTGCACAACAGTATGATGTGTTAAATGTGTTCTCAATTTAACACACATTGGCTGTTTTTCAAGTTCAATGAGTACATGGTTCAAAACATGGCCTTTTGAAAAATAGCAAGAGCTTGACTAAGTGGAATAAGGCAAAAACAAAAATCAGGAAAGCAAAAATGCACCTTGTCATTCACATCACCTCTGATAACAGTAACAAGTCAAAGACCCTTACACAGCTAAGAGTGTAGGATTCACTCAAAGATGAAAGTAAACTGTTAAAAGGTTTTTCTCTGTCTCACCTTCAGGACACTGAAAACTTGCAGTTCTGCAGGAGTTTTGGATGTTGTTGGTTTTTAAAGCACATAAGCCTCATACAAGTAGATTTTACCCTCATGGCCTCTTAATTTCCCCATGTGTAAAATTTGAAAAGTCAGTTACCCAAACCTCATGCTGTGCTCTAAAACTCCAAAGCTAGCATGGCCTTAGTTTTGACAACCCAAAAGAACCTTGCCACCAAGTCTGAGTTTTTATCACCATGGAAGTTACTGTGAGATCACAGCTACATCACAGGCATTTCTTAGCAGTATCAAAAGCCAGTGACTGATAGAATGGGATAAAGCAGCTCTCAATGCACTTCATTCAAACATAACTGAGTATATATGCAACTGCTTGGAGAATATCAAATATAAGGAGTAGAATTTTTGCTCCCATTTATTTATGGAAGTCCATTTGAAGAATTAGGATACGTCCAAGAAAAACATTTTGTGCTCTTTTCAGAACTTTTTGCCAGAGGAAGAAGAAAGGGAAGGGAAAAGCATGTTCAAATAGATTATCTCATTCCCAAAGCCAGTGAGGTAACTTCCCTTAACACTGTTCTTCTAAGTTCTCAAATGTTACATACATGATGCATAAAATCCAGAAAATTACCAGAACACAAAGCATCAGGAGTAAGCCTTCCACATCAGATATGATCAGATTTAAATGTGTATTCTAATATGCACTCACATCTGAGAACAAAAAACCTTTGCTCAACTGAACTATCACACCTTCTATCAAATTAAAAAAAAAAAAAAAAAAAGGAATAAAACAAAGACCTCAAGGAATGCAATCCAAGGAATCCTTGCAATCCTAAGTGAGAAGAAAAAACAGGATTAAATTGGCGAGTCAAAAAAAAAGTCAACCTCATACACTACTATGAATCCACACAAGGCTATAGTTTTACTGCAGAGACAATTTCAAAAATGTTTATCTGGAAGTCACTTGTCAGTAGAGATTTTAAGAAGACTGACGTGCGAGGTGCTGATTAAGAGTTAGAAGTACACTGATGACAATCTGAAATTCTTACGCTGTAAACAACTATTGCTTTGGCTGAACTCATCCAGAGCTTTAGTTAGATATCAATTGTAAAAGAGCTCAAAGACTAAGTTCCAAAAACACATGATAATGTTTTGGTTAACCTCGAGACTTGAGCTGTGATGTTTTGGATTTAAATACAACTGAAAAACATTCAAGGCATCTTCTTTAAGATAAACTTTTGGGAAGCTTTATTTTTTCTCTTACACTGGTCTGATGCTTAATAAAATCTTAATATTATACATCTTTTGGAAAAGTAAGTTGAGGGCATCTTTCCATCTTTTTCCTTATTTTTTTTTCTTTCAATTAGAAATAAAGGTCATTTTCAAAACATTAAAAACTTCTGAAATACAGGGGAGTAGGCTTAATACTGTAAATCAGTATTTTAACAAACTTTGATGCATTCCAAAAGCCAAACTGCTTGAATTTAAAGCAAGTACTGCAATAGCCAAGAATACCACTTTTTCCAAGCTGGTCTTCAAGATCAAAGCAGAGCTCCACACCTCTCTAGCAATAAATTTCACACTAGTATAAGCTACAGTAGTGCTATAATACCCTAAATGCACAATCAAACAAACCAGCCTAGTGTAGCTCTATTTTCAGTCTTTTACATGTTGTTTCCAGCTGAATGTTTTTAGTACTAAGTATAATAAAATATTCAGAGTTTAGATATATATTCTAACAAAGCTAAGGTGTTTGAGCTATGCTTATGAGAAGTCACTTCACCTGGCAGAGAAACTGAGAAATATGAAGCTGAGATCTTTCAGGAAATGTAAGAGGTGGGAACTTCTCATTTTATTTAACAGAAAGACTAGGTGAATCTCAAACAGAGCTAACTTTCCCCACCAACAGAGTGCCAGAAGAGATATCTTAACACTTCCTTTCAGCACTCCTTACTTAAAAAAGAATGAAAATATTATCTGAACAAAACTCTGTGACAGTATGTCATGTCTCTTCATATGGAAACTTCTGGGAAAAAAAGTGCTGCAATGCTGCAGTACATGCACCCATAAATGCTGAGCTAAGCTGCATGTATAGGAATACCATGAGAAGCAAGATGCAAAACAGGGCTGCAACTTTCCAAGTGGCATTAGGGAAGTCCCAGTCACTACACACTTGTTAGCAACATCGTTTCAAATGACTGAAACAGTCTCAGCATCAAACAATCCACCAGGCAGATTTACCAGTTGAAAATGCACTTGGAGAACAGAGACCCCGTCTTTCTCCCCAGGTATTCCACACCAGGACTCACCCTTCCTGGTGTGATTTCATCACCCACTTACAGTGAAGCTCATCAAAGCAGGAATTTTGTTTGTTTGTAAAGACACACCTAAGGTTCCTCAGTAAGCATTAAGGATTTGATTTCTACTTGTACGCGGCAGATTCCAGATTATTTGAAAAAACAAAGTAGCAAACCATTCTAACAGTGATCAAGAGTAGGAAACTTTTACCCCCACTGCAAACCTGTCTTGTAACTAACCCCCAGCCCCGTCCTCCTCCTGCTCCTCCACAAGCAATTCATTCTGTTCCTCTACATACTGCACTGGGACCTGCCTGTCAGGTCATAGGCAAAATGTGCCATCAAAAGTACATGCTAACAACTGCTTCTAACTTTTCTCCAATACTGTGAAGCAATTGGAAGGGAAGGGAGAGTTGCATGCCAGCAAACAGGGTGTCTCAATAGAGGAAATCTTCAAGGATAAAGGAGACCATGAAACCAATTCCAAGCCACTCGCTGCTCCTCAAAGTCCTGCTGAGGAAAACAAGCTGACTCCAGTTGCTAAATTCTTTCATTTGTTCTCTCCTGCATTCAGTTCCAATCCCAAACACCTACTTGTTTTTTTGCTAGATGGGGAAGGTTTGTTACCACAGCCTGACTCAAATGTTCAAAACCTGCTTGTTCTGGCCTGCAAGATAAGATGCGTCACTCAATAGGTTTTTGAGCTCAATTTTCGCTTACGTACTAAATCATCTGAAAAGGGATTGTTCTGAGGTTTTTTGCCCTAAGTGTTATCATATTTCATGGTAGGTGGTTCATTTCGGAATTAGTGAAATGTTTAAGATGTCTTCTGTTGATCAGTTATTTTAATGATTCATTTATTGAGGAGGAATATGAACACTACACATTTTCACTTCCCTCTATTCCATGACTGAAGTACTCAGAAGCACACTCTAGCAAGCAGTATCAGCAAAGGAGACACCACATAAATACTTGAAATATGTTTCCTAGGAGAAATGATACCTCACTGATGTTTCATTACAAAGGACTGTGCTACAACAGACACTCAGAACTTTCAGATTCAATTTCTCTAACTATGAAGTAATTTTAATCACCTAACTTTTATTTTACCTTTGTCCATAGTTGTGGAGGTCCTGGGAATTTGGAGGAAGAGGGCTGGGTTAGCAAAAACAGGAAAAATAGGCTGATCCAGTTAACTTCTAATTTACCAAGACTCACCTAATTACATGAAAATTTGGGCTTACTCACATTAAAAAATACTAAAAAGTACTTTTAAAATAATGTCGATGCACACAACTTCATTAAATAAACAACTCAATATGCAGTACAGCAAGGACTCAGCCTAACCTCTCCTTAACACTGTGTACATTAAACCATCATTTACAATCCACACAATTCCTAGACAGAACATACACAGGACTTGGCCAATTTTACCACTATCAGACAATCAAACGTTTGACCTGTTCCTTCTCTTGCAGAACTGCTGAATTACAGCCTTCAGTTCAGCTACAGCAGAGACAGACAATTAGTCCTTATTTGCAAGCACAGAAATTAATCTGGATTTGCAATATCCATCTTAATGCATCTTCACAGCACCTTCTCTGAACACATACACCAAACCTACCCACTTCCCCACCTATCAAGAGTTATGAATTACTGTTATCACCACCCTACTAAATTCACCTCTTTCTCAAAGGCATGTAAGACCCTATGACATTAAGTTTGCCTGAAGGACTACAGATTTAACTAGTAGTTTAACCTAGAGAAGAAAAAGGGTTGTCTGAGGGGTTTTTGGGGGGAGGGTGTGTGGTCTCATCAATGAACATAAGCACCTGAATGGAAGGTGCAGAGACAGGGTCTTCTCTGCAGTGCCCAGTAACCAGGAGCAGAGGTGACGGGCACAGACTGAAACACAAGAGGCTCCCTCTGATTATCAGGAAACTGGTTTTTTTTCTTTTTTTGCTGTGAGGGTGACCAACCTCTGGCACAAGTTATCCATCCTTAGAGATACTCGAAAGATCTCTAGACACAATCCTGGGCAACGGGATGTGGGTGACCTTCCTCAGGCAGGGAGGGAGAGATAAGATGACCTTCAGAGGTCCTTGCCAACCCCTGGCAGTCTGTGATCAAGTGAAGTAAAAAGGGAAGTCATGTAACTGAAAAGCTACGATCTAAAATGCCCCACAAGCTTCATTAAGGGCAGTTCTTAAAATCCACCATTTCTGCTCAGATACACATAAAGAAACTCCAATTAATGTCTATTTTAAATTAAAACAGGCAGGAAGAAAGTCACAGTGGCTTTAAATCCAACATGTATCAACAGATAAAATGGTAAACAATGAAAACTAGAGCCTGAGGTATGAAGCTGCAAGGAGCTTTATACTTGCAGACATAACAGAAAACTATTCAAGGATAGTAAGAGTCTTTTCCTAAGATGCAAGGAGAAGTCCCTTGCCATGGTTGCTATCTGGACACCACAAAGCAACATAGAACCAAACAAGTTAGTGATGATGTGTATCAGAAGCCACAAGATTTCCTCAAATTCTGAAAACACACATTTGCATACTCATTAAATTACTTTCATCAAGCTCGTAACACCATTTAAATCTTTCTCTAAATAGAATCTCAGACAGCTACCACCTGGAACTTACACCATGTTCAAAACACTAAGAAATTCATTCAGTGGCTAATAAAAGAAAATGAGGCACACGACTAGGAAGTGCAGCATTGCTCCCTCTCATCACATTTAGTCACCCAAAGTTAACATCAGTAACCCAGGTCCTGCTTATGCCAGTCTCAAAATGGATCACAAGTCAGTGATCTGAAGAATGTGTGACTGAAACTTGAAATAAAAGTCCAGTTACAGAAGACATCTGTCCCCTGGGGTACAACCCATCAAAACCACAGTCCAGAATTTCTCCCCTACAACACATAATATACAGCCTAACAGCAGAGCAGGGTTTGGCACCAGGATTCCTTCTGTGTCATGTTGCTGAAACTGCATCTCAGACAACACAGAAGTTTGAAAATCAAGGAAGAATGTAAATGCAGAAAGAAGAAGAAGAAAAAACATAACCGCAATAGCCTTCACAGGGAAATATGGGCAGTGTGATAATACAAGATTTTGGTCAATTATTTAGCATAAAATATTCATGATTCAGTTGACACTAAAAAACATATAGGAAGAGGAAGCATAAAAGACTTCAAGAAGCCGTATGTTTCATTCTATTATTATACTTACCATCCTCAAAACACTTAACAAAACAAATACAGTAAAAAAACACTGTTTTCTTTGCTCAAAAGCAATCACAACATGGTCTCCAAAGCACCATCCTACTTCCAGGAACAGTATTTTAGTTGTAAAATATGCAACTAGAATTTTCTAGATGAAACCTGTTCCACAGACAGTAAAACTGCAAAAAGCCTTCCTCTCTACTGCTAGCCCTTAAAAATATTTAGGAATATTCTCATTGCTACTGAATTCAAACTATACACCTTCAATCACAGAGCTGTCTAACAGACTAAGGCAGACTTCCCATCCCTGCCATCATCCAACCAGCCTAAAAAAGTGCAACCTGATGATTCAAATCTGGAGATTAAGAAAAGGCTTTTTTTATATTCTTTGTTTAACTTCAGATTCAAACACTGTAACATAAATCCTGTTGAATCTGCTTTTTTTTTTTTTTAGATCTGGAATAAATTCTGCTTCCTGTATGATAAAGCAAAGAAAAAACAAACAAACAAAAAAACAAAAAAGGGAAAACAAACAAAAAACACAAAGAAACAAAAAAAAACAAAAAAAACAAAAAAAAACAAAAAAAACAAAAAAAAAAAACAACAGCACAAAAAAACCCACAGCCACCAAAGTTCACCACAGGAGTACTACTTCAGGCAAACTGTAAGTCTGGAGAAAGATCAAGGCTCTCTCAATATGAGAAACATTTCATTGTTTATAATGCAAAATGTTACAACAATCAGCCAGGTTAAAGATTCTTCCAAGCTCATATGTTGGAAGACTGATAAAAGAAGCTGGAGAGGGAGAGGAAAAAAGCTTGACAAGTTTACCTTCAAAAGAAGCCACAGTAATTTGCAGCTTTCATAAAAACCTGGACAAAAAAACCCAAGCCATTTTCAAGAGAACTGAGAGTTTTCACACAACCCATCTCATAAGTTCCACAATCTAGAGAGGATACAAATAAAATAACATCCTCAGCAAAATAGTAATGAAGTAGTAAAAGCAAGCTGAGCAAGCCCTGAGATCCTAGCCATCAGACTGTATCACCTCTAATCTGTCTGTCTCTGGAGAGTGTTTAGTCTTTGCAGGACTAAGAAGTCACAGGGGGAAAAGGGCTGAAGGTACAACACCTGTGAAAGTGTACAACACCTTGGACTGCAGGCAGGCCAAGAGTTCCAACAAACTCCCAGTTTTGGTAGCCAAAATGAAAGACAGAGGACTTACATGTCAGAGAAAAATGGAGAAAACCTTCATATGTTTTCTGTAAAATATGAACCTTAAGTAATTGCAAATGAGCTACTTCACAACCTTTCATCCCAGCTCTCACTTTAATGAACACAACATGTTCAGAGAAGTTATATGAAAAACAGTACAAGCCCAAACTAGGTCTTCTCTGAGAAGCAGAGGATGCAACGGGCTGCAATGGGCAACAAATTACCAGATTGTATCAGAAGAAAAAAAAAAAAAATTCAACAAAAACCTCCAGAATAAAAACACTGAAGTGGCTACTACTGATGTTTCCCCTAGTACCTTCCATTTAATAGTTCTGGAGCATATAAATACGATGTTGAGTTTCTTTCATCTGTTATGAAGGGGACAAGCAACTTGGATTTTCTTTTACCAAGGTCACAGGAGCTTGTTGCAAACCCAAGCACAGAAACAAGTCTTCAGAGTTCTGCTCATATGCTTTGACCAAAGAAGAGACAAAGATCAACAGATTAATAAAAGATGTAAGCTTGTATTCCTGTTCTTTCATGAAGCACCTATTTTAAGTATTGATACTAAACATTACTGAAAGAACAAGTAAGCACTATTATTAATAGTAACAGTATCAATACTAATTACTAACAGGGTATTAAGAGTCTATGATGCACACATTTCTCAAGCACTATTAATCAGCATACTGTTCTACTATGATCAGTATCACTAGAGGGACACCAGCAACAAATATAAAACATACCAAAGAATGGCATTGCATGAGGAAAGCATCACAAACAAGTCCATAGGGTAAAACTTAAAAAATCCACTTCTAGAGTTCTAAAAGGGTAGTTTAAAACTGGAAGAACTCAAAAAATTTTTTCGAGTAATAGCTTGTGGTAACAAACAACCTTTTTTGTTGTTGTTTGATGTTCCCTGAACTTCTTTAGATGTTAGTGGCAAGGCTGTAACTCCAAAAGACCCTGGAATGGTCAACTTCTTTAGCAAGCTATGGTACCTGGAGCTGTTCTGCAGGCTGGCCACAACAATGCAACTGAAGCAGCCTGAACTTCTGATTTCCCACCCCTTTGTTTTTACTACTATAAACACTTGGTTTAATCAATATGCTGAAAACTGCAACAAGCACTAAGTGGAACAGAGCTTGCCAAATGCCTATTCCTCCCTCCCTGCTTAAATTTACCAAGATTGTTGAGGTTATAAACACAAAAGCTGGCTCATTTTTCAGACTCTGCATCAAAATTGGTTTACACCACTTAATCCAGTTTCTCCATGTAATCCTCCAGGAGTCCCCAAACATCATTAATGCTGCAAAATTACTTATCCCTGCTTGCTTTCAAATTACCTACTGTAAGGCTAAAAATAAATTCTTTAAACAAGTTATGTCAAACCACCACAGCAAGACTGGGCCTAGGTATAAAAACTAATTTAGCTAGGTAGGAATCCAAACCCAGATTCCACTAGAGAATGTGATACAACCAAGGGAATTGCTAAAAGTTTATGGTACAGTTAAAAAAGCCAAGTCTAAGAAGGCTGAGCCGTTGCTATCGCCGAGTTTGTTGAGAGAGGCTCTGTTTCAATGGCAAGTGCTGCTCCTCCGGGCCTGCACATCCTCCCCCCGCCCCTTCACTCACATCCAGCTCCGATTTCTCTCCTTGAAAAAAACAGCTGCCCTCCCGCCAGGACGGCTGCTCCATTTCACCAGCCACCACCCCTCCCGAGACTAACACCTTGGTCAGCTGCTGTACTCTAAACACCCAACATTTACTCAGTTTGAGATGACTTAGGGAGAGATCACTGTGTGGTGGCCAGAGATGGAGAGAGCTGGCCCTTGTGAGCTTCCCCTGAGAGCTCCACACCAAACCCCAAGCTTCTGCTCCCCAGTGCTGCTTGTGTCCATCCTCCTGGTGTTAACTCATCTACTGGAGAGAAGCTTCATAACAGGTTCACCCCATGAGACCCCCCAGGTGCCATTCAACAGCACTGCAGACATTTCAGCACAGATTTTTGTTATCTCTTCCACATCACAGCGTTCAGATCCTTGCCATCAGGTTCAAAGATGCATCAGGCCCCTTCCTACATCCTGTTTCTTGCAGAAAAGTTTCTACTGCTTCACTTTTCTGCTGTAGTTTTCCTCAGCAACAGCAGCAAATACAGAAGAACTTTCTTTTTTTGTTTTAAATGCAACATAACCAGGCCAATAGCGAAGCCCTGGCCTGACTACCCATTCTAAGCAAGCACACATAACCAGGGATGAGGAAGGACTAGGTACAGGTCAACAGAGAATGGTTCACTCTTTGCCATGTCCTCAAGTAACCTACTCTTGCTGCCGACATTCCACTGTCAGTGAATCCTGTAGCTGTGACAGAGATAGGGCTGCAGTACTCACACTTCCCCCTCCTTAGTCTCCACTATCAAGGGAACATCTGGGAAGGAGATGGGGAAAGACATCATGGAAATAAAGCCTTACACACCAGTCACAAATCAATAGTTACACACTCAGTTGTTTCCTCCCTATGCTGCCAGATCTCCTTTGGCTTTACTTGAGATGAGGAAGGCACCCCAAAGGCACAACCCCCTTCACCAGCCCCACTTCTCATCTGAGGAGTCCAGCTGCACCCCCCTTTCCTCATACACCTGAGCCCACAGGGCCAGGAGCAGGAACCCACCAGGAGAGAAACCTCCAGCAATGAGGTGATGATCCACACGGAGAATGGGGTGCAGGATCACCTCCCCAGAACGTTAGAGCATGGAAAGCTATCCCACCTCTCCCAGCACACACCGGGAGTCGGGTGGGTTCCCCCACACAAGCCTGGGCCTGGAGCAGGGCGGGAGCTGCCCGCAACCGCGGCCTACTCAGCGGCTCCAACCCGAGACCCTGAGGTGGGGGGCTGGGGGGCGGCAATCTAGGGCAGGGAGAAGCTTCCCCCGGGCGGCCGCCAGGAAAAGTAGGGCAGAGCCACCACCCCTCACAAGCCGCAAACACCACCCCAAACCCCCCCCTCTCTCCCCTATCCCCAACCGTTCCGAGGCCGGGAAGGGGCGACAGGCCCAGCCGGGAGGGGCGGTTCCGGCAGGCCCCCGCCACCGGACAAATGCTCTCACCGGGACGGGGAAGCAGCCCCGNTCCACCCTGCAGGGGTGTGGTGGGACGGATTCCGGGTGGTTTCTGTCAGGTTAAATCCTGGGGACTGCTCCTTACCTGCTGGTTCAGCCCCAGGGGACATCCCAGCTGAGCTGACACACTCCCGGACTTCAAAGAATCTCCCTCGTTTCTTCTCTTGCTGTCCTCACAAGGGCTTCATCCCATACCTGTTAGAGATCCCAAACAATCCACATAATCGGGGAATCGAGCTCTTTCATGTTCTGGCTCCACAGCTGCTGAGAGCGATGCCCAGCCAGTCAGAAAATTACAACCAGTTCTGGCTTTACTTTTTTTTTTTTTTTAAGTGTTACACTCTTTTGCAAAGTGGGACATGGAGAGGAACCCTGTTGACATGAAGGAAACACGGGACAAAGGATAGCAGCTGCACTACAGAAAATAAAGGGCCAGGCAAGGAGACCACACCAGGGACTCTGGTAGGAGAATGAATGGCTGGGAAGCAGCACAGCAGAGGTGTGTCAGCACTTGGTACTGCTTCTGGCATCCTAAAGGGAACAGTCACAGGACAGGTGGAGATAAAGGAAGGTTGCTTGACTTCCCAAGAAGTCGAGTTTTCAGCTGGTGAGCCAGGAAGGAAAAAAAAAAACCCACCTTTTTCTCTATATGCTTTTTCTTGCATATTTTCTTGCATATATTCTTGTGTTTTCTACATTCTGAACAGCACCCCCGGTTGCCAAAAATGCATCAGTTGTCCCCTTCGGGCATCCCTTCCCTGGTGTTTTCAGGCAGAGCTCATTTAGCCCATGTGGAAATTGCTCCCTGCTTGGTGCTCTGCTGAGCAGGCAGGGCTGGTGGAGCTGGTGGGGGCACCTAGTGCTGGCAATCATACATCAGATGTTTTTTTCACCTTTTCTGGGGTCTTCGTTTTGCTAATATTCCTCTGCCTTTTGACCCCATGCTGTACAGGTAAGTAGAAAGGCCATCAAATGTCATCTCACCCTAAGGAATACCTGAAAATTAATGAGTGTTGTTCATGTTTCTGCTTTCTCTACTTAGACAGAGGAGAGAGATTGTGTCCTGGACTAACCCAAATGTTTATTACATAGATGGGCAGCAGCTGAGACAGTTCCTACTGCTCAGGAGCAGGAAGAGCTTCTTATTACCATTTTTTCCTAATCTGACAGAAAGTCCTTTAGTGCTAAGCTGAAATTCAGACCAAACAGTGCACAGGTAGTGTTGATTTTCGTGAGGCAGCTGTTGATATTTTGTTTTGTTACTACTAGGGGGAGGAAGGTAATTACAGCTTTAACTGAAGTTCCACCAGCTTTGTGACAAACATGTCTGCAGCTCCATGATGTGTGCAGATTTAATCAGTACTATTAGCATTCTTTCATCATGACTTGGCAATCCTTTGCTAATTAAGACGGATATTTGATGTGCAGCACTCATCAACAAAGGCTGAGAGCTCTTGGGATGCTGTAGTCAGATGGTGTGGTGCCAGCTGGAGTGTGTCTCTGAATACCACACAGAATCCAGACCAGGAGCCTTTGGAAAAGGAGAAAATTAAACCAGGATACCAGGACAAAAGCACTGCAGGCCCCTCTCTGCTAAGCATGGAGTAAATATAAACGCAAAAATGGCATATTTTGCTGCCAAAGCTTCCAGAGATCTCAAAGAATAAGGTGATGGAGATCAGGGGACACTGACCCTCACTCCAGACACTCAGTGCATCAGGCTTCACCTGCAGTAAACACAGTGAAGGTTTGACCAAGCCCAGCAGGCACATTCTACATAACACCCGTGTCAAGACTTCAGCTGCTGTTACAAGAATTTGCATCCTTTTCCATTTTCTGACTGCTAAAGGGTAATGTAGTACAGGTGCAAATCCTGCCAGACTCTGTTTAAGCTTTCTTAAGGATTGCTTCTCATCACCTACTGCAGATTTCTTCAGTAGCTGTAGCCCAGGTACCACAGGCTGGAAACCACCATCATGGTGCTTTGTTAAACTTGCCAGTCTCATTCTGAGTGAGGGGAAACCTCTTCAGTTAAGAACATCACCTTGTTCCTTGCTCAGAAATCTGCTCTTCTGTGTTACAGGGAAGAAATGAAAACCATGTGTTTGTATCTTACAGACTCTGGCTGCAATATATCTTCCCTCTTGCTGATGCTCTTTCTTTTGTACATTCCACACTACCTACCCTTGCCCCTCAGGCTCGTGGGACAATTAATTGAGCTGAGCTGTTCAGTCACAACTTACAGTTTTTATTTTCTTTGTGCCTGGTTTTTTTTTTTCCCCAGTTAAATCACCTGGTCTAATAAATGTGCCACTCTTTTCTGCAAACTGTCCTTGTAGACTTTACCCACAACAGCTGTATCAACAGCACTGCTTTTCTCCAAAATGTACTCCAGTAGCCTCAGAGAGACAATGTGATCCAGCTGTACCCAGAGAGCCTCCACACAAAGAAACAAATCCTGTCTAGTTACAGTGAAACAGCTGAAAATCTTGGATGCAAAGTGAGGTTGTCTCCAGATGTCTCCAAATCCCCGGGCATACCAGGGATTGTATTTAGACTTGGGGTGACACACATTAAGGTGCTGCCTAGAATGGGATCCAGAGGGTTATATTGTGTGGATATGCATGGAGAAACAAGGTTCCAGCAATTGTACTTGAAAACCTTGCCATTCCAGGTGTGGAAACAAGCTCTTCTGGTGGAGGTGCCATTCACTGATTGATGGCATTAGAGGCAGGAACAGTATGATGTCATTGTGCCCAGCCTTCCTAAAGCCCAGGCCATTAACATTCCTAACATCCACAGGCTGCATTAGTCCCTCACGTCTCAGCATCATCCTGGGAATTCATGTAAAAACAGCTTGAGCATCCTTCAGAGTCAGTGCCTGCCTGGAGACAGCACCTCTTCTCTGGATGCCCCCTGCAGCCCTTGGTCCAAGTTTTCTCACCTTCTGATTTGGCTGTGTGACAAAGGTGATGCATTTTCTTCTGAACAGAATCTGAAATTTCTCCATCGAACCACCGAAACCCCATTGTTATTTTCCATTCCTCCAACCCTTTTTCACAAAATGTTTTATCTGCAAGGACTGGTTACTTATTCCCAGGTTGCTGAGGCAGTTCAATTCACCTCAGCCTGATACTGATCCTGCAGAACTTCACCATTACACATCTGTTTTGAGGAGGATGTTAGCAGTTGTTAATCTGCACACTGTGTGCTCTGCTAATGGCTAGTGCTGAGCTTCTGCTGTCATGCTCCCTGGTTTAATTCTGTCATGTGCCCACTCATACCTTTATCAGTCAAACAGTCTCCCAAGATTTAAATAGGCTTTTGTCAAACAGACTTATTTTCCACACAACCCTCTTGCCTGGCATTAACTGTCTCTCTAGCCTGCAACTCTCTATTAATCAAGTCCCTTATCATTTTTCCATTTTTTTGCCTGTGACATCTAGGCAAGTAGTCTGCAGGTAGCTGGTCACCTCTCTGTGCCCTGCTCAAACAGTGTCATGCTTCCAGCCTCTCAAAAATTTCCAAGGATTAACAATTTCTGTGAAGGTGGAAGTTTTCATGCCCAGTTCTGGAAGAACTTTGGGGGAAAGGCAGTTGAGCTAAGTGATCATCAAAGGGGCCTTCCAGCCCATAGGTCTCTTCTGACCCAAACCATTCCATGCGTTCCTGAACTCTCAGATGTAGACACCTCAGGGCTGGTGGTACAGAAAAGCATTCCTGAATGTTGAACATTACTTTGTCCATAAGCTAACAACCAGCTTTTTCTTCTGTCCCACTGTGACACTGCAAGAGCTCTCTGCTTCACCTTGGAATAAAAAGCAGGAATTTTTGGAACACTTCTACTTTTATCATCACCTGCTAGTGCTTTTAAAACTGTCTACAAGTGGGCCAATAGAATTGCTAGTAACTGTTCTTTGGGAGGTTGAAAGTTCTTCAAAGCAAAATCATTGTGCTGGTATAGCTTATGCCAGTTTACACCAGCACAAATGCAGAAGAATTTGTTTTATCTGTTCCTTTTCTGATTTAAGTTACAGGCAACTCGAGTTTATCAGCCAGGGACACCAGTTGTTTATGTGCACAGCTAGCCCACTCTGGGATGGCTGATTAGCTGCAGTGTCCCATGAAGGCAAAGATAGTTTAGTTACTGGGTCACACTGACATCCTCATGCCCTGCTAGAGATTTTTCAACATCTTTGCACCACGTTGCACAGTGCCTCTTGCAGTCCCTCCAGGGCATCTGCCTTGACCAGATGAATTCTGAACGTCCTAGCAGAATCTCATCCCACCCTTACTGCAAATTAGGTAAATGTTCTTGTAATTGATTGGTAATGAAGTTAATACATCACTCTGATAGTGCTGTGAACTGGAAGCTGGATGTTACACCATTTTGTTGTTTCCCGCCCCCCAAACTTCGTCTCAAGATAAATTGCAGGCATTTTTATCCTGCCATAGATTTTAGGAGAATGTTTTGAATAGCATGTGCAGGAATGTTTGCCAGCTCTGGTTAAATGTCAGCCATCTGCTGTAAATTATAAAAGGGCCATTTGTAGATGATTCAACTGGCAATGGCAGGAAAAAACCAGTGAAGTTGAGAGATCTTTGGGAACCACAGGCTGGTCAGCCTGCCTGCAGTCCCTGCAAAGGTGATAAAGCAAACAGTACTGAAAGCCATTTCCAAACACATGGAGGACAGGAAGGTGATTGGGAGTTGTCAGCATGGATGTACAGTGAGGAGGTCATGCCTGGCCAATGTGACCACCTTCTGTGGTGAAATGACTGCATTGATAGATGAGGGGAGGGGACGTTGTTCACTGTGACTTTAGCAAAGCTTTCAGCAGTGTTTCCTAAACTGCACAAGTCCAGACGAGGAATATGGACAGTGAGGTCAGCTGAAAACTGGTGGAACCACTGGGTTCAAGGGGTTGTGGCACAAAGTACAGCTGGAGGCCAGTCAGTGGTGGTATAGTGACTGGTATACCACCAGACAGTGGTGGTATACAACAATACTGTTGAATACCTTCATTAAAAACTTGAAGAGAGGGAGAGAGGGCAGTTTCATCAGGGTCACAGATGGAACAAAATTGGGAGGAGTGGCTGATGGACCAGATGGTTGTCATTCAGGTGGACCTCAACAGAATGGAGAAATGGGCCAACATGAAACTTAGGAAGTTCAACAAAGGGAAATGTGAAGTTAAGCACCTGGGAACAAATAACCCATATGTCAGTGTGGGCTGGGACCAACCTTCTGGAAAGCAGGTTGGCAGAAAAGAACCTGGAAGTCCTGGTGGAGATGTGGAACACCAGCCAGCCATGTGCCCTTGCATTAAAGGCCAAAAACATCCTGGGCTACATTGGGAAGAGTGCTGGCAGCAGATCAAGAGAGGTGATCTTTCCCCTCCTCTCACAAGTTGAGCACTGATGTGACATTTCTGAAGTGCTGTGTCCCCTTCTGGGCTCCACAATACAACAGAGATGGACATACTGGAGGGAGCTCAGGGAAGGGTCACAGAGATAATAAAGGGACTGAAGCACTTGACATACAGGTACTGGCTGAGAGAGCTGGAGTTGTTTAGCTTGGAGAAGAGGAGGCTCAGAGCAGTCTTATCAGTCTCTTACCTCGTATGGGTGACTAAAGAAGATGATGGCAGACTTCTGAGTGCTGCTCATAAATTGAAAACCAGAAAATTGCCTTTTTGCATGAAAAGTTTTTATTGTGAGTGGGGTCAAACATGGGTATTGCTTACTCAGAGAGGCTGTGGAGTCCCTGTCCTTAGGAGGACAGAGACACAAAACCTGACTGGATTTGGCCAGGGGCATACTAACCAGGCTTACCCAGCTTTGCACGAGGTGTTGAACTAGCTGATCTTCTAAGGTCCTTTTCAAGCTCAGCTGTTTTCTCATGATGAAGAAGACACCCAGCATTCAGGGATATGACTTGACCTCCTGAACATTTCTTATTCCAGAATGATGTTAGTCGGTTGAGAAAGAAAGGTGACAGGGAAATCCCTCTCATATGAGCCTAACTTTCCCCTGCAGTCATTTTCTATTGCTCTGTGCAGAACATTAAATCTCTGGGTGTTTCCTTCCCACCTAGGCAAAGAGTTGAGAAGTCCAGCCCCCAGGACTAAATGCTTCTCCCAATACAAAATGCACTCATTTTGTATTGATATACCAATATCTACCTACTGTAGATATACCAAGATAAGAGGCACAATCATTTTTTTGGGAGTCAAAAGCTTTTTCTACAGGTAATAAGCTAAAGCTGGTATTCTGTGTGATTAACAGAAAAACCTTAAATCTAGTCACACTTTTTCCAGTTGTCTAGAATCTGTGAAACTTCAATTGTAGATGGGTCTGTGTGCTTGATGTCCCACAGGCACCAGGCACTGCAGTGGATCTGTGGAGAGAGGAAACCCCTGGAAACAGGGGGCCTTTTGACAACACGATACACAGGCACCAATGATGGGAGTTACAAATCTGTCTGCTGAGACTTCAACATCCCAGGAAAATGCCTCTCATTCTTTTTTATGTCTTTGGCACCAACAGTCCAAGCTGACCTTTTAACCACAGCGCTGCCCTCACAGCTTGTGGTACACCTCTCCCAGCCCGTGGCACACCTTGATGAAGAGGGAAAGGTAAGATGCTCTGTGCAGGGCAGTACTTTGGAGCAGCTGATCAGTAGTTCCCCAGTGGCATGTTGGCCATGTGGCCCCTTGAGCCTTGCAGGGGGCTGAAGCTATCCTGGCTTGGTTCTTCGAGATTAAGAGGCCTGGGGGGGTGAGGGGAGAACCAAGGAAGCTGGGAGACACAGCACAGAGGTTCTTCTTATCTGGCACAACGTGAACTTGCTTACTTTCACTCTCTGACAAGATGTGCTGCCCCTTGCCCAAGCACTGCATTCCTGGCATCTCTTCATTAAGTAATCCATTTACTGGACCTTGAAAAAAAAAACCTTGCAATGGAAAAGGCTGTTCTGATCCTCTGTTTAGAAGCAGACAGGATGAGTACAGCTCTGGCTACGAGAAACTAAAAGAACCAATATGAAACTCTTCCCACAGTTCTGCCGCGGTTTGGCTGCTTTGTTCTGGGGCAGCGGTGCCACCAGCTGGCAAGAGCCGAGATGCCCAGTCACAAAGATCAGAAACGAAGTGCAACCAAGAAGGAAAGGGATGACAGCCAAGCAAACCTGCAGCTGGAGGCAGGCACCAGGTGAGTGCTGAGAGGGATAAAGTGCACTGCTGATGTATTTGTAGTGTACAGTATGAGCAGAGTCGGTGGCAGCACAGACCTCCAGGCCAAGGAGTTGCCATGGATCTCATCATCTTGGTTCTACAGCTAGAAATTATGATTGCCACACACACACATGCCAAGCACAGCCAGTGGGAAATCACTGAGGGAACCTGGGCTTTCAATATAAGGACCATGGCCATGGAACAGTTAAAAAAAAAAAAAAAATCCCTTCCAACAAACAGTGATGTGCTGTCCCACAGAAGGGAAGAAACTGCTTCATCTGGACAGCAAATGGGAAAGCAGGGAGACCTCGGGGACAGAGGATGGGACAAAATAGGTGAACACTAGAATTGGCTGTTGGGGGAGGATCTGGAGTCGATGCCAGGATTTCCTGAAGTCCTTTTCGGTCCTACAAGCCATCTGACAAATCCCACAGCATCTGAATGCTGTCCTACACCACGGATGGTGCAGCTGGGGAGTTGGTAACCCTCACTGCCAGAGCCCTTTCTAACCCATCATCTCCTGTGTGTCACCAGGGCTAGGGACATTTTCTTTATTTCAGCTCTCAGCGCTCAGTTTTGATGCAAGGTTTGGTAGGATGGCAGTATATTTATTTTTCACATGCTTTCTTAGACTTTCCTTTTTCTCCTTTGGAAACAGAAATGCCTACTACAGGAAGCAGAGCTGGTGCAGCTGGAATTGTGGTCTCCCATAGTTTTTGTCTCTGACCCATGGAAAACTAGCACATCAAGGTGGGGCAAAGTGTGAAGAAGATGGGGATAGAGGATCTGCTTCTAGGCACACAATTTCAACCTCCAACATAAAGTTTATATTCCTAAAGGACATTCCTCCTCTCAAAAAACAAAACAAACAAACAAACAAAAAAACCACTAAACCCACCCCCTCCCACAAAACCCCCCAAAACCAAAACCCACAAAAACACCCAAACAAACAAAAAAGCCCCACAAATTTCCCAGTTCTAGGTAGGGAAGAGAATGCAGGGAAATGGCACATGTAGTCAGAGGCCTCGTCTCCTCTGCAACGGAAATACTTGGAAGATCCCGTCCTACAGGTACAGTTTTGGTATATAAGGTCTACCTGAAACCCATAGTTCTTTACCTGTATACCAACTGATGCCATCCAACACTTCTAACAAGTATTTCCTTCACAGACCAATAAAGTGTTGGAAAGGAAACTTTTGCCTCAGAACAAATGAAGTAGTAGAAGAAAAGAACAGGATGGATATCCTTTGAATAGTGTACCAGTCCCACATCTTGCCCTTAGATAAATTTCCTGTCAGTGTGAGGAGTGTAACTGCAGCTGTACAGAGGACTGAAATGTGAGCAATGCAATATAGGAGTAAGTTGAGAACCTGCCCTCGGGATATCAACCACTCACTGCTGAAGGAAAGACAACTCCTTATTTGCTTTGAATGAGTCATATCAAGACAGAGGATGGACTATTTCAGGTAGGAATCCAGTCCCACCTGCTCTCAGGCTGCCCTGGATTTACTTGAAGAGGGAAGACTGGCAGATAAAAACCATCAGCTAAGCCAACTCACTATACAAATACATTTTATTTAGAGATACCCATAGTAAGATGCACAGATACTTCTTGTTCACCGATTTTCAGATCACACAACTTCAAGTAGTGAGAAAAAAAAACCCTGCAGTTAATTACAATTATCTATATAACAGGGCAGTAATAAAAGATCAATTTGTAATACTACAGCATGTTTTATGACACTCAGTTGAGAATGTACAGATCTAGGTATTTAAAAAGTGCATGGGTCATTGCCACATACACTAACACACTTTCTCAAAGAGCAACATCTTTCTGGTGTGTGAGCACAGTAACCCGGTTAATGCAAGATGGAAAATCAGGCTCTTAATTTGATCTGGAAATGTACCTATTAAAGAGTTTTCCTCCAAACGGCAAATGAAGAGTTACTGGTGACTGACACATGGAAATCAATCTGTAAAAGTCACCGTTACGTTATCCATGTAGTCAAGCAACACACAAATGACCCAAAATTTCCAGTTCCAGCCTACACCTTCACAGCTTTTCTACCACCTTCAGAAGAGTCCAGAGTACTTGATTGCATTTAGGAAGCTGGCAGAAGAGCTGTAATCCATGAAACAAGCTCTTGCACCCCACATGGAGTTCTTCCACAAGAGAAATCTCAGTCTTCAAATCTCAATAACCCCATGATCCGCCTGCAAGCATGTCAACTGGATCACATATTGCTGGGTTTACTTTTAAATTCTCATCAAAATGGAGGGAAAGGTAGGAAGCGGTGCTGATCTGAGAGTAGCTGCATTGGCTTAAAGTTGTATTTAAAACACATGGAACCTGGATTCTTCTCTCCAGTGTCTCTCAAATCAAGGAAGTTCAGCAGGTTCCACTGCTCAATGCAATCCCCATTTTGCTTTTAAACAGGGACAGTGCTGCGTGGTGCTTGGGAGAGACCAGCAAGGACTGTTGTGTAGATGAGTTTACAGTTAAGAGCAAGAAACTAGACAAATCAGTCTTCAGTTAAATTTCTTCCATTGCAAACAGAGAGAGACTGAGACTGACTTTTGCATTATAGTTGAGAGGCACATTTTGCATTGAGGAAAAGCCCAGTTTACATTGCAACTTTCTGTGGATCGGGACACAGACCTCCTGTTAAAGCAATTTTTTTAAAGATGCAAAAAAAAGAAAGTCGCTGTTCTTCTGTTTAAAATTCTTAAAATTGCTCCCTCACCTGTTCTACCTAGAGATACCTTTCCACTTGTGTGTATGCAGCCTAAAACTTGTTTGTGTAAAAGATCCTTGTTTCTGTGCATCTCAGAAGTAGATAATTCTGGTGCCTCAAAGGGTGGGCCCCTGTTCCACATTCAGGAGAGCTGAGAAAGTCAGTAGGATTTTGTATATATGCAGTGCATGTAACCCCCCCCCCCCC
>JAAWXA010000034.1:5396103-5502299 GCA_038090715.1 Florisuga fusca
CCCCAAAACAACAAGAAAAATAAAAGCTGCTGAATTGGAATAGCTAACAGTGCAGGAATCAAACCCTCTGAGGTGCAGGAATGCATCTGGAGCAACACCCTTCAGCCTTAAAGAAGGACACCACTCCAGGGAGATATCCATAGACAAATGTACTGAATAGGGAGACTGTGAGCAGAGCCCTAACTCATCAAGCCACTGCTAAAACAGTCAACTGCAGTAGGGCTTAAACAAGTGCCCTGGGGTTTGCAGAACTGGTTCCTGAGCTGATAGAGGACATGGAACTTGCTCAGCTCCTGAGGGGCAGAGGGTGGCAAGATGGGAGTGGGGCAATGGTGAGGCTGAGAATGGAGACAGCATTTGGAAGAGGAGTGACAGGGCCTGTTAGAAGTTACATATTGAGACCTTTTAATAATGGTCACACCATGGATCACAGCAGCAGTGAGAGAAGCCCAGAGCAGTCAACTGAAGCTGTAAATCCCAGCTGGCCTGTTACACCCCTTGCACATACAGCTCATGCTGATTCAACAACCAGCCAGGTGGAGGGAGCTGCTGACAAGGCTCTTCCATTCCATTCCATCCTGGCAGGAAGCACGTGGAGGTGGCTGGTAGGAATCACAGCCAGCCACAAAGAGAGAGACAAGAGCATTGATAACCTTGAGTGTTGAGGGAGAGAGTGAGTGACCACTGAGGAAACTGGTTCTTCCCCATGCCACCTTCACATCTCACCTGAAGAGTAATGACCAGCAGTTTTGCAACGTTTGAGAGCAGCTTATCTGCTGTTCCATAAGGCATGATGGTGCATCAATGAATCCTCAAGGCTTTAATTGCTCAAATGCTCCATTGCTAGCTCATCTCTGAGCTTAGCCAGCCTTTGGCATTGCTGCTGGCCAAAACTCATTGTAACTTCAGCTTTCTGAGCACAGGGTTAGAATTTAGCTCAGAGTTCTACCACAGCACAGTTTTTTTCATGAACCACTATGCAAAACACAGAAAAAAAAAATGTGGAGAAAACCCTTAAGTGCAATCAGGAAAGTCAGTGATACACCCTCCTGGTTTTGTCTGCAATGACATCTTTAGTTATGGCATAGAGTAGCAGCCAAAGACACCAGTTCTCTGATTAAACCACTACCAAGCAGTTTAACAAACAGACTTGATGCAGGGCACCCCGACTGCTGACATCCACCAGACCATATGGATGCAAGAGAATTTCAGCTTCTGTACAGGGAGTGAGGTCTCCCCTTGCAAGGCAGTCAGCCAGCCACTGAAGTTGTAAAAGCTCAGTGTTATCTTTCTGCAGTAGGCTACAGGTTTTATTTTTATTATCACTTGACAGGTTTCAGACTAGGCAAGCAGCTTTGAACTGATTATTGAAGTTTAATGAGGAAGAAAAGGGAGAAAGGGAAAGTGCTGAAGATTAAGAAACACAGTTAAAGCAATCTGTTCCACTCTGAAAAGTGACTGTGATGAAAACAGGACTGTACTGCATCTGAAGGAACTCTGAAGCTAGCAAGAACTAAAAAGAGAACTCCAGGTTAGGTCTGGGGTATAGAGAGAACAGATACAGTTAGCATGGGAAATACACATACATTACAACTCCTCAACCATATATTAATGGCAGTACACTGGTGACTAATCAAGCTGATTCTAAAAAGAAATATAGCCTCATGGATCAACTGAATGCAGTACTCTGCTACAGTTAGTTATAGCTATACATGCCCACTGAAGGCCACAGCAAGAGAAGAAGTGTTCTTGTTCCCATGCCCTCATGATAAAATTAACCTTCCATTGGGAAGGGGACGTCTTGTAATCACATCGTCCTTTGCTATCTGCACAAGAGACAAAGCAGCCCAAATTCCAGATGTTTAAGAACATAGATACCCTTTGCCAACTCAGAAAACAAAGCCAGACACGCAATGTATTAGTTTTGAAAAAAAAACAAAAGACAAAACCACTTTTCAAAGAGAAACAATTTACAAGGTCACTCTGAGCACTGAGCCCCACCAGATGGTTTTGCACACCATCTGCCCTTTGCCACTCTTCCATTTGCAAGCTGCACCAATAATTTCCAACAGTTCTTTCTTACCATTAAAAACGTGCCCTGTAACATGTGAAGAGAGCTGTCAGTACTTCACTGGACAGCTCCTGTGACAGTTCAGGATCCACTGCTGTTTCTGACACAGCTCACAAAGAGCAAGCTGAGAAAGGCTCTGTTAAATAGGTGGAATTTCAAGAGCTGTAAATGAACATCAGACCCTGGATTTAGAACAGAAGCCAGCATGTAGCAGCAAGTCTTGATCTTTTTGTTTGTTTGTTTCCCACAGCTTTAGATCTTACTGAATATTTTTGGAAAAAAAACAACATTAAAAGAAGTTCACTGTAGGACATCCTACCCTCAGGCAGTAAGTTGTGATCACTGCACAGCTTTTAACACCTTGTGTAGTTTGTGCATCATATACAAGTACATCATAGGCAATGGGGAAGATCCAGCATTTGTGTACACATAAACATAAAAGCAAGAACTGGTAGAAGTCACAGGTAAGACTGATCCCAAGACAAACCAGTGCATCAGCTTGTGTCCACAACACATCTGAAAACAAATGGAACAGTTCACATGTAACAGTACAAGCCTGTTGCAACTTCAACAAGTACATCTTAGAAAAAGACAACGCATGTACCCAGCCCTAAAACAGTGACAAGTTTGTGAGAGAACTTTACAAAGATCAAGGTACCAGAAGAGGAAGGCACATTAACCTCTGGTTGGTCCGTTTCGGTATTATTTGGATGAGTCATAGTGATTGATATACCCTGAGACTGTGTGAGGCCTTCAAAAGGAAAAGAAACCAGATGAATGGGCAAATAAAAGTACAAGTTTAATGAGATCTTAAGATTCAGCACCTGAATTTTCCCTTTTAATAAGGGAATCTAGAAAAGAAAATCCTAGGAAAACAATGTGTTGACTGCTAGATTTTTGTTCTGATTCCAAAGAGTCAACATCTAGGACTACAGGGACACCACACTATGCTGCAAGGGTTTTACACACCCTGTTTGAGTCAAATGACCAGGATCTGTGTAAGATCATGTTTTACTTGTTGTTTTTTTGGGTAAAGAAATGGTAAAGCAGCCTATGTCTTCTTAGCTCTGTCAACCCTGGCACTGTGGGTGCACTTCCTTAGATAATGCCATTCCCAACAGCATACTAGAAAATGGCATTCAATTTTTAATGGGGAGGATTCTGTTCCACCAAGACCGTTCTTTTAGTTATCTGATTAACACATGATTTTTGATAAAGAAATTCAGCAACACACACAAAAATATAGTTCCTAATTTAAATCCTTGAAATTTAACATGGAGAAACAAGAATGGCAGGGGTACCTACTTGATCCCTCTGAAAATGTTTCTGATTAAGCCCTTTCACAAGTGCCTCCTGAGCAATGAGCAAGTATCCTCTCTATATTTTTTAATTCTTCAGGAGAGCAATGCTAAACACTGTTGGGCTTCCACCTCTTATTTGCCTCCTTGCCCATCACCACCACAGGCCAAAGTTCCTGCTTGCAGAGGGAGAGCATACACAGGAAATCCCTTCAGACAAGAGAGTCTGTATTATCCTTTCCCCTCTCATGGACAGATTCCTGTCAGAGCCTTTCTATTAAGTTACTGAGGCAGTGCAGCACACAGAAATGCTTTTTTAGCTGAGGTCACACCCAGGGATTGTCTGTGGAGTGGCCATGATGCAAATGGGGATAATTCACTTGGTTTTGAGCCAGAGAGCCTGTGCCTGGTGAGCATGGGAGTCCAGGGCTCAGCATGGGATGGGCCAGAGCATCAGCTCCACTTGCATCACACACAGCTCTGCAACAGTGCTTGTAGAAACAAGCTGAAACCCAATTCAGTAATACAGTCACAGCAGCAACTGTGACAAAAGCTAAGAACCTCTTAGAAACCTTGGAAAAGTGGGTATATGGAAAATAAGGGGATCAGACCACTGCAAATAGATCTTGGAGCTCCCACCTGGCTGCTGAAAGATGTTGCTGCTTTGCCAAGATGCAGCACCTGACAGCCCATCTGGTTTTGGTTCCTTGCAAACCAAACAGATGACCTCTGTGAAGGGTCCAGGCAAGGCTTTTTTATTTTGCATCTGCACCAGGTGAGGGACATTCATTCACAAGGTCAGAAAGCTTCTCTGAGCTAAGGGGTAGAAATCAAGACACCAAACCACTTAACATAGCTGGATCATAACTTTAATCTGTTAACTCTGCAGCTGCAAGCTACATACAAAGCAAGTTCTCAGGTTAAGGAAGAGGAAAAAAATTCTGGAGACTACTAATGGATACATAAGTATCTTCATCCTTAAGCTACAAAAAGCTGCCAAAGACTTGAAATAGAGGCAGCAAATATATCCCCATAATGAAGTTCAGGAGCCCCTCTCATTAAGGAAGTCTCAGGAGTAACCCACAATGCAAATGTAACATTTGTGGACAGACTTGAGTTCAGTAAGACCATTGGGCACTATTGCAATGAATCTTAAAAATGGATCTGTGTGGAAAATGAACAAGTGAGGGTAGGAACAAACAGCTATTAATTATTCTTTGGTAATTTACTTACCTTGGACTAACACCAGAAGCACTAATGAGGGAACCAGAAAGCACCCACAGAAAGCACTGGCAATTCTCCCTGCTGTGACTGTACAAGGGAGGAAGCTGGAGGAATTATCAGGAATAAGGTGTCTGGTGAAGAGGGTGAGCATCACCCTCATTGCTGTCCTCAAGTCAACACTGCAAAGTAGCTTTTGCTTCCTTAGGAATGTCCAAAACATAAAACCCAGCTGTAACTGAGGGGTTGCTACCCAGTACTCACAAGGTGGGTATTATCAAACCCATAATTAAGTCACTGTTTAGATTACCTATGATTATGAATACTGAAATGTAATACCCAAAGACACCCAAGTTAACAAGTCTACTGAAAAGAGCTGAGCAGGAAAATCAAAATGAGTGTAGGCACTCTGCAGCAGCCCAAAAGATCCCACATGACTGAAAAGTCAATAGCAGGAAGGAAAGTCTGGGAAGTCTGTTGCAATTTAAGGTTTTTTTTTCTCTTGTTCAAATGCCTAATGAGAGATAAGCCAGCTTGCTTCACCCTAGGAACAGAACATCCCTCTGTAATCCCATCAAACTTGTACAAGGGCAACTGCCTAGTTCTACAGCCTGAGACAGCCACAAAGGTCTACCCAGTTTAAAATAAAACAAACTGAAGGTCTCCAGCACTGCTTGACAAAATGCCAGCAAGCCCATTGCTGCTCGATGGCAGTCACCCCTGCAAGCACAAAATCACTACAGTAAAAACTGGGATGATCTGGGGTGGAGGAGGCAACTCCAAACAGTCCATTCAGGAGGGCAGGAAATAATTAAGCAACTTTGGAAAAAAATAAGATGGTCTAAAAACGTGCATGCTGCTGGGTGTCAGCAGAGCACAGGGTGGCATTCAAGCAACTACTGAAACACAGCCACCAGGCTGATCTCCATCCATCCCAGGGGTTCATCAGCCATGTGAACAGGGTGAGCCCAACTCACCTCCCTGTGAAACCTGGAGATAACCTGCTGCACAGCCATCCCTGCACTTTGATGGGAAACACATGCATTTCTCACCATCATCCTCCATACAGTATACACCCAATTCTGATATATAATCTAACAGGGCAACAAAATCAAACCAAGTAAGAAAACTTGAATTTTTCTCCTATCACTTATATTTGGACAGTATCATCACCTTTCTCTGACACCATTTCCAGTACTGACTGGACCGAAAGTGACATGACCAACAACAAAATATCCTGAAATTTAAATCTGTATCACTGAAAGCACTGAAAACCTCTGAAGCAGGCTAAAAATTATATTCTCCCTGGCCCAATTTATTTGTGTGCTTGAAGCACGACCTACTTTGTTTCCATTTTTGGGGGAGAATTTTCATACAGCAACAAGGATAGCTTCCTCCCCATAGGAAGTTATTTTTACAAGACAGCACCCTGAAGCAGAATATACAGAAGCATGTAAGACTTGAGGGATCTTATATCATCATCCAGAATCTTCTAAAAATTGCCCAAAAAAAAGAGAGAGGGAGGAAAAGGATGCTCACACTAACAGAACCATATATTAAGGTACTTGGGGAGATCTGAGTCAGCAAAGAGGGACACTTTTCAGGAGTGCCAAGGTCACCTCTTCAGAAACCTGGAGCTTCTGCTGATTGTGCAGAAAGATCAGCCTCCGTGTTTGGAGGCTGAAGCTCAGTCCATACAAATACCCTTTTTGCACCCTCATTCAGACCTGAAATACGCTTTAATTAACAGATCAACATCAGGGCTAGGATTTCCTGACCAAGAGTTTTCCTTTGACACTGATGACATGAAATGCCTAACTACTAACTGTTGTTTCAGCAGGATTAAAGGACACTCAGAAGGGAAAAAAAAAAAAGCCAAGCTGCACTTCCAGCCAAGCCCAGATAAAACAACCTAACTGAGCATGTGCCCTGTGACAGAGTGATCTTATGCAGTAGCTGGAGGAGTAATCCTGCATATTTTCACCAAGACTTGTTTTTCTCTGTATGCTTTTCAAAATACCTCAAATAAACAGAGTGGTATATTGCTGTCACAGAGCAACACAGGAAACATTATGAGATCTTTTAAAAAAACGAACAACTCTAAATTAAACTTGGGTGCTTCTTTGCTCCCCCATGATATATGGTTTGCCCCTTTTCAGAGAAAAGCTTGAATAGCCACACACATGGCACTGCAAACTGATTTAAGTTTAAACAACCAGCTCACGAGGGATGTAGAATCATGAAATGCCACAAGATGTGTGTGTGGATGCACCCGTGTCAGAGCTGGACTGAGTGAATTCTGCTCCTGTACAGCTGCACACCTGAGAGCTCTTCTCTTTACAGCATTTCCACCTGGATGGGAGGGAACTGCATTCCTTGCAGGATTTCCATCCAAGCCTCCACTACCCACCAGAAATAAAGCCTGAGGCTCACTGCTTGGCACTGCTGATGAAGATCACCTGCAGACTAGCTCTAGGCAGTTTGTCAGGAACTGAATAAGGGACCAGAGCTACTGTGCAGTGGTGGCTGTGACCTCCAGCAGGGACAGGAACAGAGCATGGTCCCAGCCTTGTCTTTCATCTCAGCTTCAACCCACTGCCCATTTGGCACCAAAGCAGTGAGCTACAGGCACACCCTGCTCCATCAGTGACATGGGCAGAGGAAAAGCATTCATGCCAGCAGAGCACAGAGGTGTCAGCAACCAGGTGAGAGTTTGATGGCTGCCAAGAGGCCAGGAGGAGTACTCTGGAGTCCTGCATTTTACCTTATCTGAGACCATCACCCTGCAAAGTGCACCCTTCACGGCTGGACCTCAAGAGCATCAGACTTATTCTCCCTGTCCACTCCCTTCCTGTGTGAAGTTTGAGGGAGTTTGAATGCAGGGATGTGGGGAAAGACTGAGCCTCTCCTGTAGCAAGCAGGATGACAGCAGATGCTAGCACAATACAAGGTAACAGCAAGTTATCTTGCTATGTGGAAAGATTCTAGCTCGTGTTAGACAAGTCTGAGATGCCTTCTTTAAAGAAAAAAAAAAAAAGTTTATTTATTTCACTGGCTTATTAAAGAAGACAGCAAACCAAAACAGCCAAAATAGGCAGTTTCCACAACCTAGGACAAAAGAGGCCCTGGATTTCAGTCAGTTTATGAAGAACCCACAGGCTATTGCTGCAGCATCCTTAGGAACCTTGGCTCATGTGGAAAATTAATAGATTTAGTTGAGTAACAAGAACACTCATGTCCCTAGCCCCCATTTCCTCTGAGCACCTCTCCAGGCCCTCTATGAGAGGACACCCAGCAACAGCTACACTGTAGGACAGCCTATGCAAACTCCAGTTGTGCAAGCTGTTGCCTGGGACAGGCAGAGGAGGAAGAGAACATAAACTTTTGCTCCTGGCACAGCTGTAAACTATTTCAAATACAAATGCATGCTTGAGAATTCCTGCATTTCTACAGTTTGGGCTTGATGGGCAATAGCCTGGGGAATCCACCTCTGGGCTTCAATGAGTACAGCTTAAAATTACCATATTCCTCTATGTATAAACAGTGTCATTAGACTTGTACTTTTAAAAAATAAGATCAACCATGGCCAGGGCCAGGCTCTGCAGATAAAGAAGTAGCTTATCTCTTATAAATATTTTTAATATTTTTTAATTACAAGTAGTCCTCGCTCCAGGTAATGTAACTGACACAAAGTACCTGCACACACGCAGCCCCAAGACTTTCACAGAAAGCCCAAGAGCAACCGCTCTATAAGAAAGGAATCCTACCTCACAGCAAAGTAGGGGAGGGTGCACATGGCCAAAATAGCCTAAATGTGTGGGAAGAGTCATTTGGAGTAAGTACAACAAAAAGGGATTTCAAAAACCCTTCATACAAAGGATCAAGGAGGTTAAAGCAAAAAACTGGTTCAAAAAGATGTACAAAACTGTTGAAGACCAACAGAAAACTGCTAAAAAATAACTTGCATTTAAATCAGAAATCAATGGCATCACACAATTTTGTTGTTGAAAAAAAAAAAGGAAAAGTGGAAATCTGTGTAAAGACCAGCATTTATAAAGAGTTATCATTAGCTCCAGAGACCAGCATAATTCCCATGAAGTCCTGATGGAAGGGGGCCTCCTGCCACAAAGAGTTTCGTTCCAGACGAGTCGTAGCAGTGGGTGTAAACAGCATTTGGGAAGAAATTTATGTCAGAAAAATAATTCCTCCAGGTCTCATCATGATTCTGTTAAAGGAAAGTTTAGATTGTTATTGTTGCCAAACAAATGCAAAAACTTGTTTCACAAAAACAGAAGGCAGCTTCCAAAACCTAAAAAGGGATCTTTTCTGTTATTATGCCTTGAAGCTTTAGACAGATCAATCTGAAGATACCAGAGTTGCCATGAAGCATTTTCTAAGGATATTTGGGCCCAATAATTGAGGGGAGGAGGTGAAGGGTAGGGAAGATGTATCAAGTTTCATTAGCTTTTAAAGTTACATCACAATGATACAAAAGATAATGGACAGAAAGCCATTAACTGCTTTATGATAACATACAGGAAATTGAACTCAAGTGCCTGCTACAGCATCACCTCAGGAAGCTACAGCTTCTCAAACTGCATGCAATTAAATTAAATCTCTTTTGGAGTAGCACATTTTGAAGGGAGACAGTGTATTTTGTGTTTAAAGTTCTGAAAATCAGAAGCTAGGTTACCTTTGAAAACACAAAGATATAAAATCTAGTTCATTTATGAATCAGTGCATGAGAGGCAGTGAGTATGCCTTACACGCAAGCAGCAACCTTTCACAAAGCTTTTGGAAAAAGCAATTCTGCAGCACTTCTTGCTTTTTGTTATTATTGTTTATATGATCACTGTTTTGCTGGGACATCTCTCATACAGTAGCACCCATGACTACAAGAGGAACCAGTTCTCAAGCCCAATGGCACTCCTGTGTAAAAGGTCTCCTGCAGCCTCGCACTACTCACCAGCCAGCCTTTCCCAGTAGTCAATTTCAAAATTTCACTTCCTCCTAACTTCTGCTTCTGACCATAGCAGGCACGTGGGGGCTTCTCCTCCAGGAACCTCTGGGCTCTGATATCATAGAACAGTAAGGAGCCTTGCCCTGTTCCCACAGTGATGATGTGCTCGTAGAAGCTCACTGACCGAATACCTGCCACACAGAACAGACACACAATGCACAACAAGGAAGACACTTTAGCTCTGCAGCACTTCTTCTTGGTGCCTAGTATTTTCTTTAAGAGGAAACACCCACTGATATTCTCCAAAGGGCCTGGCTCTGGCATATACCAGTAGAAAGCTTTAAGCCTCTGCAATCAGCAAGAGCAGTCACTTGGAGCAGGGAAGACTGGCACAAGAGGGAACCTCCTCTTATTTTTGCTTCAAAAGTGCTCCTGACGAGCAACCTAGCAGAACACTGACTTGACAGGAACAGGTGATGAAGCATGAAAGCAGATGGCATATACTTCTCAGTGCAATTTATTAATAAAAAGCTATAAAATGCAGAATGTCTGGGAATCTAACAACAAAAAATTAACTGAAGGGATCTGTGATGTACCCACAAGTGAGAGGATGTTCGGAACAGGCTTGCAAGAACAGCACTTCAAATTGGCTCCTAAGGAGCTGAAGTACTTCAAATTCATCTGTCCCATCATAAAAAAAGCACAACCTATGCCTACAACTGATCACAGTAAGCTCTCCAACATCCTCAGCACTCTACCACCTGTGGACCTGGACTTTTGGCTTTGAGCAAATCGAGGCAAGGAGGCTCTAGAAATCCCAGAGGAAATCATGACACAGTAGCACGTCCTAGACAAGGAGCAGACAAAGAGTCTGCTACACAAGTCCTGCCTGCCACATTAACACTGCTATCTTCAAGTCAAGGGCAGACAACATAGCACTGCATGCCAGTGAGCAGAAAGCAGCTACTCTAGCAGATGAAGGAGTCCGGGGCCCGCACTTCCCTCCCTGCTGAGGTGTTAAGAAAAGCAGCAGAAGATGCACTTTTAAAAAGCATTGGCTACTTTCTCATGTAGAGCAGACAGGGTTATATTGGGTAAAAACTAGCTCCAGCCCCAGTCTTCTGACTTGCTTTTGTATAGAACACTAGTGATCTGAAGTTAATGTGGACTTACCACCTTCCAGAGGCCCATGCAGAAGCTGAAAGTGCATTCAGGTAACATTTCAAAGCACTTAAAACACCAAGTCAGATTTTACTCTGCAAATGAATAAACACCCTACTTTCTAGAGCTGCTGCACTGCTCCAGGTCCCAGTGAGACCAACAGAAAGTTGGAACACTTGGCATCTTGGGAATTAATATTACTTAAGTGCCTCCAGCACCATGCCAAAAAAAGATACCTGCCTATTATGCAGAACAGAAAATAGCACTGAACAAAGGTTTTGTCCAGCAGGGATGATCACATACTCAAGGCAAAAGCTTTCAGACAATATGGTTCAGTGCCTTGGTATTTCTTTCCCATGATACTGAAGGTGACAGTGTGAGGACCCTTACAGAGCCCTCACTGACAGCAGGTCAGGACAAGGGCTGTGGCTGGTAAAGGTGCTCAAGTGCCAACACAAGCTGGCAAAGCACCTTTTCTCAAGTTATTCTCCCAAATATCAAAGAAGCAGACCATGACATTCACCTACACAGGACCATTCAAACTTCAGTAACCATAAATAAATAATTCTTTCCCATTCCTTGCATTTGCTTTTGGTAACTTGTACAGTGAGGAGATGATGACTAGAGCCAAGCCAAATAAGGACTGCAACTTACTAGTCTGGGATTAACATGGTTTAAAATGGGTATCACAGCACAGTGTCTTCTCAAGCACAGAAATAAAGAGCATGGGAAAAAGTTTATGGGACCATTCCCCCTGCAAGCCCTGGTGCAAGGTTTCATTGGACATAATTCATCAGAAAAGGAAAGAAATGGCAGTCAAATCTTCAACATTTTTTTGGTTTTGTTTTGTTGTGGGTTTTTTTTTGGTTGGTTAGGTATTTTTTAAGAGTGAGCTTTTGTATATTTAAAGCAAATAAATACACATTGAAAATCAAGTCTCACTCATGGCTTTATAACTACAAAGCAAACATTCACACACAGCAGTGACTCCCAGCATGACACCACAAAGCAAACAACATCCTTTTTTCCATTCCTAGGGAAAAAAGCAAAAATAGGCAGTATGAAGACTGGACTTTCTTTGAGATTAAGTAAAACAAATTAAAATATATGTAGAATTAAAATACACTTTTAAAAGTTCATTAACATTTGGATGGGGTACATTTTAGTTGACTGCAAAAACACTAATATCTTTCAATAGATTACACAGTGGCTTTTAAGTTCAGCTTGCAGGCTGCTCAAGGAATACTGCCATAAAAGAGAAACTTACATATGCCATCAACCATTTCTTTAGTTTGTGACATGAAGAACCCCACCTCTTTATTAAGAGCCTATTTTGCTGCAGTCTTAATAGCTGCTACTGCTAGCAAAGCATCTCAAGTTTCTTACCACTGCCTCGTTCCTTGGAACAGACGGATTTGACATTGTGAGAAGGCTGCCTGGGATCCAGAAAGGAGACGTGTGCCTGGGATCCTACTGCATACACTGACCACTCCTGACCATAAGCCAAACACACATTCTCCCTGCAGTATGGCAACTTCGTGGAAAGTAACTGGAACAGAAGTAATAAAAATCAACCCGTTTACATCAACACTGTTAACAGAACAATTATGTAAGCTGTGTTCAAGCAAGGCACAGTGAAAAAAAACAACAAACGGCAGCTAAGAAAATAAGATCACCACAAAAACAGAACTTCCAGGGAAAAACAACAATCTGACCCAGAGAAAAAAACCCACAGGAGATGGGATGCCTTATCTGAGCCAAACTGAGATGATTAAGGCTGGAAACAAGTGTTATGGAGAGAAAAACAAACATTTTTGTAAGTTGGTTTACATCTTCCTGTGATTTCTTCAGCAGGTGTATGCAGACATCAGCTCTCAGCCGAAAAAGATCCATATGCCAGCACAGGTATGTCTGGGCTTGATCTGTAATTACACCTACACAAGTGCAGCTGCCTTTATGAGTGCTGCTAATCAAGTACCCATCATATTCTATACAATGGCTCACTTCAGGTAGTGCAAAACTGGTGGGAAGGTAAGAGCACTTCTCACCTACAAAATAAGTGAAAGGGCATCTCGTTCCTCAGGTTCTAATTTTTAGGACATTTCATTTTACATTAAACTTTTAAGTACTCTACAAACATGGCTGCTCTTTCTTCAAGCAATGAGAAGGATATGAAGTATACTGAACAGCCTTAACTGCTAGGAGATTTATGAAATTTAGCACTAACAAACAGAAAAGCACCTTTGATAGTGTGTGTTCTGCTTTCCAAAGATGAAAATAGCCATCTAGGGACACAGCTCCCAGCTCCTATACAAAAATAAATAAGAGAGTTAGTTTCTGTGTTACTGGTGTCCTTACAAACTCTCACACTCTACTGGGCAGGATGCATACTCTGGATTGAACTCATTCACAATCCTGTAGTCTTATCAAGATAAATTTTCTTTTTTTACTGGCACTGATAGAATGAAATACAGCACAAAGGTTCCGGGTAGAATAAGTATTAATAAAACAGTAAATAAACAAAAATAACTTAGAAAAGTACAGACCTTGCTAGACAATCAAATAATGAATTATTAGTACAAGCCAGAGCTGATAGATCTCTTCAGCAGCTCCCACACTGATTCTGACCCTGAAGCAAACATTCTTTTTCAGGCACTAGTGTAATGAAAAAGCTCTGTGAAGTCTCCATCACAGAGAAGTAATTAAGAGCTATAGTGAAAAATAAAGTAGAAAGAACAGTAGTGTGAGATGAATTGCTACTCCCACTACTAATGAAAAGAGATCAGCATGGGGGAGGTTAACATTTACTGTTTGTCAAACCCAACAAAGTAACACCACAGCAAGGACTAGTGCCTGCCCCATGTGTCAGTCACCTCACTTGCTGAGCAATCCATTAACGATTCAGCCTGCAAAACAGGACCTGCCTGAATATTACCTGGTGTTCCTTTATTGGGTATGAAAGCAGCTACACAACTCAGGAGTGGGATTCAAGATGCAGAATATGTCCTGCTGCTTTATCTGCTTCTTGTAAACATTACCTGTCTCCCTCACCTTAAAGTGCAAGTCTACAATCTAACCCACAGGGAAACTGTTCCTTGTGAAAACATGGAAATTTTTTTTTCTACTGGACTTCTACATTCACATGAGGCAGAAGCAGACACAGCAGACTATCATCTCATATGAGAAGGATGCAAAAGGATCTGGAAAAAAATACTAGGCTGCTTCTCTGGTATTTTAAATTTAGATTAATTTTTTTTTTCTAATATATACAGACAGTTTTAGGAGTTCTCAACTGTCTTGCTTATCTTACTGACCTTGTTCTTATTGTTGAAAGCCAGTGCTCGGACCTTGCAGTTGTCAGGATTGGTGTTCTCCTTGGGGATGTCTTTCAGAGCCCTGTGTGTTATGTGGGCATAGACAGGAACTTGAGAGAGATTGTGCCTGGCATCACTTTTGGACAACACATCCTCTGTGATTTCCCAGAGACCCATTGAACCATCCCGGGAACCTGCATAAATAGTGCATAAATAAACAGTCCATTTCACATATACATAACTCCCCTTTTTAAAAAAGGAATAACACAGTCTGACAGAAAGGATATTATCATTCCATCTAACTGAACACTGTTGGTGCCTATGTATTCATTATTATTAACAAAAACATGACTTTATTGAGCTGTCAAGTTCAAAATATTGTGAACTCACTGTCAACTCTTGTCTACATAGTTTCCAAGCAGCTACATCACCTTATCTGTTTTCAAACTGGTTAAGATGCATCAAAAGCATGATCCTGTATTAAAAATGCCATTAGAGATTGACACGTGGAACAAGCTCAGAGGTGGCTGAATAGCCTACATGTTCAGCTTGGCTTGCCTTGTCTAATAGTCTATTAAGTCAATATAAAAACCTCCCAGAATACTCAGTTTGATTTATGCCAATTTGGGTTCATTTGATTTCTGCCAGTGTGCTTATGGATATTGGCACATATATTTGTGAACTGAACAGAAATAACAATTTCAAACTACATTTTTTACCAGTCTGTATGGAATCTATTTAAAAATTATTCTTCTTAAATCCATGCAACCTGTTGCTTAAAGAATCTAAACACAAAAATTAAAGCTGAACAAGTAAGAACTCATTTTTCTACGGAATTTGAAGATATTAAGCCAAAATAGGAATTGATAGGAGACGTAATACTGAAGAAAGCTGAATGTCTGGTTCAAAGATCAACACAGGCTTAATCCAAGGCCCTATATATACACATTCCCTTCCAGGGTTCAGTCAAATCACTTCTCTCCAAGTCAGCTCTGACAGATTTGACAACTATCCTCAATTTCTTCCCTATACACTCCCCTTTCTCTCACAGGAAACCCGTAAGGAATAATAAAAAAAACTTTAAATTTTAAAATTTGTGTTTTAAAAAACTAAATATTTACATCAGACTATTAAATTTATGGGCTTTTGTACATTTCAGAAAGTAAGCTGCAAAGGCAGTTAAGCAAAACATCTCATGGTAATATGGGTGTCCCAGCCTTTGCCCCCTCACAGATGGAATCAGTCATTTGCCACCATCACCCTCAACATCCAAACAAAAAAGGAACTTCCTAATGGCACTGCATAGCATCAGACAGCAGGTGACACTGCACCCTGCCAGTCAATTTACATGCTGATGGTTTTTAATGGCACATAATCATTTGTGATGGAGGTTGAATACTGAGTAGTAGAATTCCTAAACATCTTAACATACTTTAGAAGGAAGGTGTCCCTTTTAATAGCCCCTTCCAGGGAAAAACTCAGTGGATGTTGTTCATCTGGTTAGCCTGAAGCTAAGGACATAACAATTTGTTACTCTAGGCTCATGCCATCCTGGGAATTGTTCATTCCATCTGAAGCTTTTGACATGGACATTTTGTTTTGGCCAGCTGAGAGGACTGATGCATTCTCCTCAGCTATGACTGCTTAGTCAAGAGCTTAATCTTATGCCTGTGGACTACTGAAACATATTGCTAAAGGTCTTACAAGCAGAGCCCTGCCTTGTTCTTGCTGGAGTTAACACAAACAAGAATAATAATCATGACCCTGATCCTCCCTGCATTCTCTGCAGTTTTGACTGCGGTCACAAAATAGACTGCCAAATACCAAACCTCAGGCTGTATGACTGGTGTGATCTGCCATGGGACCAAATACCCTTTTTTATTCCTGTGGCATCTAATCTTCCCCAAGATTAAAAAAATTACATTTAGTTTCTTAATTCAGATAAAGGTATTTGCTATCTCCCCAATGTTTGGAGTTTAAAAAGTTCTGCTCCATACTTTCAGATACAGATGCAATCTGTAAGATTAAAACAACATCAGAATTTTGCTGTCTTTGTGTTCTCCTGATTAGAATTAATTAGTGAAGTTCTGAAGAACTCTGATTAGCAATCAGACTTGCTACTTGCTTTCAGCAAGTTTTCCTTATTGCCAGGACACTGGAACCTACATCCTGCTGTAAGCATCATACAACTGAGGAGATGGCAGTCTTCTACACCCCCCCCCTCCCTTCAGCACACAGAAAACACTGAGAGCAGCAGAGTTCAATCTCTCATGCTGTGCCTCTATACTTTGAAGGATGAAATTTTACGTTAAATTCAAAATAAAATTCCAGAATTAGCTTATTTAAAAAAAAACTAGAAACTTTTGAGTTTTATGAGACTCTTAGGATTTTCTGTCACTTGAAGTGTGGCAGAATACTCCTTGTAAAGAACATTACACAACAAGACAGCACACTACTGAATTAATGCATTGACATATTGCTACCTTTACCTAAGTAAGTAAAATTTGATGAAGTTATGCGGATTGTCCAACTAGTTACTAAAAAATCAGTAACTGACCTTTCCTATTACAGCTTTCTGTATTCATTACCATGGTGTTATGTGCACATACATATATACACACACACAGACAAAACAAACTGAGTCGTTGATAGAAACTGCTACTGTTCTGCTCTGTTTCAAAATTACTAACTGATAACCAATATCCATCTTGAAATTATTAATCTTGTGTAGGATTCATTGTGTTTAGAGATCTTCTCATGGCAATGCCTGCTGGAAAGACAGTAGAATTCCCTTACGTAAATATATCTATATAAATATTATAAAGTCATACCTATATGTAAAAAAAAATCTAGAGCAGGACCCTGACAAGTAGAACAAGAGCTAAGACCAAGAAGAGTTTAAATAGTCAGGGTAGGTCCAAGTGGTTTCAAATGCCCTGATAAAGGTGCTTCTACAAGACACAATATCATGCACACTATAATACCACGTACACAGTGTACAATTCAGGGGAAAAAAAAAAAAAAGAAAAAAAAAAGAAAAAAATTGACTTTACCAGAAACAGCCATAGTATCACTGATCCAAGCAATTGAAAAGATCCAGTCCTTATGTCCATCCTAAAAGAAAAAGACAGATTTTTCTGTGCCATTATGCTTGGGTGTAATCTCAAGGCAAACAAGTATTCTTCACTTCGATTTTCAGTACAAACTCAGAAGTTCAGGTAAGAGTCCAGTATTAAGCAGTTGAATTACCTAACTGTTATTTTAACTGCTTTCTATTTTAAAGTTCCTGTTTTGAATAAATAGAGAGCAATTATGTTATTGAAAAACAGGTCCCAGAACAAACTGATTTCAATTCCAAGGACTTATTTTTTCCATTTTGAAAGCAGCCCTCTTGCTGCTATGAAGTAGGTACATACTTTTATTTCCTTAAATGCACAACCCTACTATAAAAAGTAATCAAAGCCCTATGTTTACAATATAATCTACAGATGAATTTTTCAAGACTATCACTTCATGCATGTTTTCTTTAGCAAGTGAGAAATATATGAGGGAGGGGGATAAAAGACTGTAAGGCCCTAGTTCTGTCTGAAAATCTGCAAAGTCACAGCAGCACAGAAATGAACAGCAAGTTGAGCCTTTCTGCAGCTGGTTATCTGCTGCTGCAGAAACTCTGACCTAACTTCTGATCTTGCAGTTAAAGCCTCTGTGAAGTTCAAAGCTAAAAGGAGACACAAGAGAGAATTGCTTACAGGACAACACAATACTCATTGCAGCCTTTTTTCTTGCTAAAACTAGCTATTTTGAAAAGGTCTCGTGATGGTTCATAAATATGAGCAGTACCAGAGGCTATCAAACAACCATAAGCTACTGGGTTAGAAATACTCCTCAAAGCCAAGTTCTGCCACTGGAATAATACACACATCAGCTGCACTGGAGGAGGGGAAAAACTTCACAACTTGTTTTCTATTTTTTAAAAAATCTTTCTCACTAAAACATTTTCAGAGGTCATCACCACAATTAGACTTTAGCATTTAAGATTCTGTTACATTTTCTTTCACTACTTAAAAGGTAATTTGAAGTAGAACTGAACAATGGTGAGTAAGAAGAAATGTGACTCAGAACCCTAAAAGTTGTCTCACCTGTTTGTAAACTCACTCTTATTTAAAATATCTTCGCAAAAGACAACTTAAATCAGGAATGTTTTTGAACTTGCAAAAATTCACTCTCTGCTACAGGACTCCCAAATCTTAACATTCCTCTGACCTTACACACTTCTAAGAAGTAATTCCTGAAAGTGACAGAATAAACCCTCCCCAAATACTCCCACTCACATCTCCCACACAGACAGGATCCAGTGTAGGCAGACGATATATTGCAAGACTGTTGGGGTTGTCTCCACCTGTGGCCAGAAGGGTCCTGGAGGGGTTGAGCTCAATGGCATGGATACCACATCCCTGCTGGTTCACCATGCCAGGCTCACGATCTTTCAGAATAGGAATCTTAGTAATTTGACCAGTCTGGACATCCACTACAAATAACTGGGAAAAAAAAAAAAAAAAAAAGGAGGAGATGTAAGTCATCATCAAACAGATACAGCAAACAAGATGGTCAAATATCCTCTGTATTTTGAACTTACAGTCTTTTCAAACTGGAATCCACAAATTCTGAAAGTATGGCTGAAAAATTCATACATTTCTTCTTAAAACAAGTAAACTAAGTTACAGTGGGTTTTATTCTGGTCATCTCATTTGGTTTTCACAGCAATGAAAAAGAGAGGGGAAAAATCTGTCATGGGAGGTTTCCCATTTAATGAAGCCCTTGAATCTAAAACTCTTCTCCCTGTTAAATACCATGACGAAACAATATTCATTTCTCCTGTACAATAAGAAAGAGAATCCAACATAAAAAAAGCAGGTAAGCTCCAGGGAGCTTAGCACAAGAATTCTGCCTCACAGAAAACATACTTACCATTAAGTTTTGGCTGTGGCAAACTGACGCTTTTTACATTTATATAATTGGAATTTTCTGGTGATACACAGAAAATAGTAACTGAATGCTGTAGTGCTAGTACTGACATCTAAAAAAGACATCTCACTACATACATCACGCTGCAAAAAGACTGTAAGCTGGAGCTCTGTGTCATGTTTCCCTGGAAGAAAACTGAGCTGATAAAGCCTTACACCTGAAGTCTCTTCAAACACACATCATTATACCCAAAGTTTTGTCAGTTTAAACATATACAACCACAGGACTACAATCTAAACCAGAAGAAAGGTTTACATCGCCTGCCAAAGTGCACTTTCATTGGGGAGGCTCTTGTGCTAGATTATTTCACAGATACTGTTCAGAGGTCAGTTCTACTCACAGTCAAATAAGCAAAATGGAGGGTACAAAGCCTAGTGACAGAACATGAGCAAAGCAAGGAAATGGAGGACCTGAAGTTGACATGGTACTAAGAAAACTGATGCAGAATACAGACCAGGGTTAGAATTGAATTACACACACCCTCATATTTATTCCTTCTATAGCCAAAAACTATTCTCTCACAGCCTCTGGAAGTGAACTGAAGATGGAACAGGCAACAAAAAAAAAGGAAAATTCAATGCAATTAAAGACTATACACCTCAAGGAAGTTGTTCTGAAATCCTTCCTTCTAGAAGGACAGAAGAATCTCAAGGTTCTCAGAGGGAAGCTATACGTACAAGTTGCACATGGTGAACTCTCACACACTGTAGATCTATTCTTCTGTAAGCCTAAAAAAACCCCAAGAAAAATTTAGCAACATATCTACTATTCTTGAAATATGGAACTAGCAGAACATTGTGAAATCAAAACCTGATCAAAATTTGACATGTTAAACTCCTTCTACACAGAAAGATGATACCCATTCACCACTACTTGTGTACTGTGTCTAGAATCATGCATTGCCTTCAGCCTGCAGCAGCTCTTCCTCTACAGGCAGTAGTATTGCACAAACTGGTGCTACAGGGACTGAATTTTCACATTCAGTTCCTTATTCTGCATGCAGGTGTGGGGTCAGGCAAGAGCTGAAGTGCAGCTGGGTAGGATGGAGGCACTCCTCCCAAAATTTACAATGCAGTTCAGTGACTGAGACAGCTGGTACAGACACCATCCACACAGCAGCCCCTTTCCCCTAACCACATACCTGAAAATTAACACCTGCACTGCAGGATCAGGAGCAGTAATTCCCTCTCCTCTGATCCTCCCTGGTCCTTCCCTGATAAGTGCATACCCTCTTTTCCTCCTTAGCATTTCCTTCCAGCAATAATGCCAAATTGCCTCCCCTGTTCTCCTTTAACTACTGAAAAAAGCACCCCACAAAATCAAGAGCTAAGTAAGATCAAGGCTTGTAGGTATCACCTGTAGATCTTAAAGCTGGCACCAGAAGTGTTAATTAGGAAAACACATCCAGACCTCAGGATGTCCATGGACTTGGAGAACTCATGCCTCAGCTGTAAGAGATTTACACTTTGAAGAGCATCTCAGCAGGTATGAGGACTGAAATTAAAACCCCTTCACATTGTCCAGCCTGACACTACTGCCATACATCCATGTTTGATACAAGGCTAACAGAGACTTGCTGTAATGCAAAATTCCTTCAGGTAAACTAATGGGGCTGAGAAGGAAAAGAACCTGGAAACACAGAGTGCTGAAGCATCAGACCCTCACATTTCTGCCCTGGATGTTCAAACTGGCTTGAGCCAGGGTAAGACAAATTTTCTTTCTAGTAATTTTACTTTCATTAAGTTTCAAGTAGCTGCACTTTCTGGAATTAACAGCATGGTTCCCAGACAGTGTCTGCTTCGTAATACTCAATGTTTAAAGTTACAGCTAGAGAATGCTAAGCAGAACCAAGGCCACTGCTCAATTCTGAGAAACGTCTAATTCTCTAGCAACAGAAAGGCATTAAAGGGATCACACCTGCAACCCTTCTGTGGGGAGAAGTGGAACAAACAGGTGACTGACATTGATCAAAAGAAGTATTCCGTCCCACACGTCATACTTGGTATAAGTTCAGGGGAACATGAGGGTCAAGTTCTCTTTGTCCATGGCTAGTATCCTATGAGGATTCTGTCCATCTGTCTGCCTCTGATCCTCAGCTGTGCCCTCCTGAATCTGTGTGTTCCTCCTGCATCCAGCTCCTGTCTGCTGCTGACTCTAGGAGCCCAGCCTGGGATTTCTCCAGAGCTGTTCTGCAGCCTCACTGGTGACATGAGTGTTATTGGGAGAGGAATATTATACTGCTTTGGTATATATTTGTACATATTTAATTATTTTCCCTTTCATCACTACTGCTTAAAGCTGTGTAGTTTATTTTCCAACTTTTAAGTCTCTCTCTTACTCCCTCTCCTTTCCCTATAGGGGATGGAGAGTCTGTCATTTGTTTAATTGCCATCCTAGTGTTAAACCATGACACAAACTCAACATCATCTTTCTGCAACGATTTTCCAAATTAAGATATTATCAGAAGCAGCAACAGGATGTATTTCTTGCAGTACTTTCACCTTCTTGCAGCCCCCTCTCATCTACCATCAATCAGCTTTTCCTTTCTTTTCTTCTCCAGCTGCACAGTGTTGCTGTAACCACATCAGCAGCTGCTCTTAGGGCAAGAAACTTACATTGAGTTAAGGGACTGGCTTTGTCATTTCAGCCCTGATGTCCTGAGCAGTAACTCCTCCCCTTGTTTGGCAAGGAGTCTGGCACACTGTGGGTAGTTTAAAAACAACCACCGCCAACTCCCAGAAACAAATTAAGCAAGCACTGTCTGTGTATGCTGGGACTCTTGCATCATCTGGGGCAGGACAGGAAGCTGGAAGCTCACTCTTGCAAGCTGCATCATTGATTGCCAAGAAATCTTCCCTGTAAATCCAGCAAACAGAAGCCAAGAGAAGCCTAACAGTTGCTAGACACTTCTAAAGCCAAAAAGGGAGAAATGTTAAGAAACACGAAGGAACCAGCTCATAATGCAGAGAATTTGAATACCATTTTAAGAGTTTCAAATACACTATAGTAAATAAAGTACAAAATAGGACTGCTTTTACACAAGTGCAGCCAAACTGACAGCATACGATGACACAAATTCAAAGAAGAAACAGAAGCTGGTCTGCATCCAAGTAAACTGCTACCTTCCCTACTCTTGAAATAAGTACATCTACAAATAGCTCTAGGAACAGCCCAGACTCTAGTAAGAGTTTTGACAGAGTCCTGATAGCTGAGGTATAACTGTTGTTTTTTTTTCTTTACGTGAAGTAGGCAAAATAAGTTCTTTTTCAGCAACTGATTATATAGAAACCAAAAAATAGCCCCCCAAAGACATTTCCTGAATGCAGTAAAGCCCCACCAATCTCCAGGCAAAGAACTGTGCATATTGTGTTCTTACTCCTAGTAAAACATGTGCATGTCAGCCATTACTGTGCCAAATAACATCCAGGATTTAACCAAGACAGGATTGCTTTGGCTTGGTCCAAGGACCACACTTCATCTGTGAAAAATCAGAACAGACTCAGCTATTGTGTTCTCTGCAGGGCAGCCCAGTTCTAACAAGGGAGCAAGATGGATGACCTGAGAAAGTCTTTTTTTATTTTTTTTTTCCCCTAATAATTTCAAACATAAAGTTTGCGACAGTGCTGTCACTCAAGGATCAAGGCAGACAGGCATGGCTAGGTACTGCAGTTGTCACAGCTGTCATGAAACTTAATAATCTAGGCTGCAGAATTACTACCTGTATGCTTATTTTTCCTTTGCTTCACAGAAGTCGTGAGAATTCATTTTTGCAAATGGTTCTTATATAATTACCATGTGCCTGTCCCCTTTTCAAACAGCTTACAATCAATTTATTCAAGAAACTGGTCCACTTCATTCACTAAGGAACTTCATTATTCAGCTTGCCAAAAGTAAAGACTACAGAGGGGAATCATGAATCACCTGCCTTTTATACAACACTAAAACCAAAGCCATATATTCATTAAATGTAAGTAGCTTTCCCCTGCATCTTTAACTGAATGCACTGACTTTATACAGTAAGATTAAAAACAGCTCTATGAAATTGCCAAATCAAGGCTGCATGTAGACCCTCATGTCCTCTGCTGCTGCCCCTGCACACAGAACAACAGATAACAGGTAAGCCTTATTTTTCAGTTGATCATACATTTCAATCAGAACAAAAACAAAGGGTGTCACCCTGAGCTACAGAATGGTTTTTTACATGAGAAGGATGGACATAGATTTGCCAGACACAAAGAACATGCATGGAAGAGAATGCTTATTCTTCATGAAAAAAGTGCTAACAATATTCTCTGCACCCCATCTCTTCACACACATTGCTCTCAGAAATCACACTGATGTTTGAAAGAAACCCAAAACAAACACATTGCCTTGCTGAAAACAGTCACTGAGAGACAATCACGATGAACTTTCACAATTGGCTTAAGCCAGTCTTTGAGACTCTGCATGCTTCTTCCTCACCTACCAAGTCTCACCACCCTTGTGACATCAGCTAGTCCCCAGGTAGCTGTGAGGTCAACTGGATCATATCTCTGCCTTGGGTGAAAATCAACCCTACAAGAAAACCCATCTGAACACAGAGCAGCAAGGTGATCCAGCTGACATCTCAGTCCCAGGCACATTGGTGCCAGCAACAGTAAGAGGGTGGGAACATCCCATTCTGCAGTAGCATAACTTAAGACCAGCTGAAGCTGGACACAAACATTTCACTCTTAGCAAAGCTGGAAAATTACTATTCTCCTTCAGATATGTCTTTTGCTAACAGAACAACAAGAGCAAGACAATGTTTGCAATGCCATAGCCCCCTGTTCTATCACAATGGGGCCGAATAAAAACTCTTTCCCCATCTTTCTTGTAACCTTCCTTTATGTATTGAAAGGCTGCAATAAAGCCTCCCCAGAACTCTCTCTTCTCCAGGATGAACAACTCCATCTCCCTCAGCCTGTCTTCTCAGCACAGGTGCTCCAGCCCTCTAAACACTTTTGTGGCCTTCCTCTATACCACCTCCCACAGATCTATTGATTTCCTGTGCTGAGGACTCAGGAGCTGGACACAGGACTATAGGTGGAGTCTCAATGCCTTCCCTCAAGCTGCTGACCACACTTCTTTTGATGCAGCCCAGGATATGGCTGGCTTTCTGGGCTGTGAGGTCACATTGCTAGCTCATGTCCAGTTTTTCATCCTCCAGTACACCTGCTGTCTTTGTCTGCAGGGCTGCTCTCAATCCCTTAATCCCCAAGTCTGTATGGATACCAAGAGTTGCCTCAGCCAGCTGGAGGACCCTGCACTTGGCCTTGTTGAACCTCACAAGGTCCACACCAGTCCACTTCTCAAGCTTGTCCAGGCCCCTCTGGATGGCATCCTGTCCCTCAGGTTTATCAACTGCACCACCCAGCTTAGCTTCATCCAAAAACTTGCTGAGGGTGCACTTGATCCCACTATGTCACTAATTAAGATATCAGTCAGTACTGGTCCCAGTATGGACCCCAGAGGGACACCACTTGTCACCTACTTACCACTATGCTCTGGACACAACCATCCAATCAATTCCTCATCCACTGAGCTGTCAACCCATCAATTCCTGAACTCTCCAATTTAGAGAGGGATGTTGTGGGGGACCATGTCAAACATCTCACAGAAGTCCAGACAGATAGCATGCACAGCTCTTCCCATGCCCCCTGATTTAGTCTCTCCATCACAGTACACCAGTATGTTGGTCAGGTAAGACTTGCCCTTGGTGAAGCCATGATGGTTGTCTCTAATCAACTCTCCTCCAAGTGCTTTAGCATAGCTTTGAGGAGGAGTTTTTGCACGATCTTCTCAGGCACAAGTGAGGCTGATAGGATGGTAGTTCAGAGTCCTGCTTTCTACCCTTTTTAAAAATGGGCCCAGTGTTTCCCTTTTTCCATGAGGGACTCCACCCTACTGCCATGACTTTTCAAGTGTCGTGGAGAACAGCTCAGCAAGTACATCAGACATGCACTGACACACACAGGTTGTGCAGCACAGGTGACACAAGTGGGTAATGGTCTTACATATCCTCCTTGACAGGGTCCAAAGTGAAACAATCCTGAATGTAAAAAAAAAACAACCTGAGAAGTGAGCAGCAGTAAAAGCAGCCAGCAAGCTGACTGACTGAATTCACACTTGGAGAGACAGACCAAGTAATCAGGCACTCCACCTTGCTATGAAACTCCAAAGCACTCCTAGATAACAGGCAGACACTTTCATGTCATTGAACTCGTCACTGCCAAAATCACATTTGCCATTTGTTCTCATTTGTGCCTTGCCCTCCCTGTTTAATTGCTGGAGGCTGGCAGAAAGTTATCACATGTTGGCAGATGGCAAAGGATAGAGAAGTGACAGACTTTGCCTGCTGAAGGGCACCTCTACCACCCACACCATACCTGTTATGGAAACCACAAGATTCTGAAGACAGCCCTGCAGCTGACAGAAAACCAAATACTCTTGAGACCAGAAACAACAGGCACCAGATGTTTCCTTACACTGAGTTTACTGAACTTAAGAGTAGACTCACAAACTGTGGGAGAATGACTTCTCGTTCCCTCCCTGGAACCAGAAATGAAGAGTCTTCTAGGTTTTCTGTTACATGCACAGAGCCAAAAGATATGTTAACTTGCAAATAAAATGGAAAAAATTTTCCCACAGAGAGTCCACATCCAAGGATGGAAGAGTAGCATTATATTCTTACCACTACAATCCAGGACTACAAGACTAGGTGCTAATTGTATGATATAGACAGAACAGACATAGGACCTCTTCAACAAATTTCAAGTCTCTAAGAGGAAACAAGAGCTGATTTACAAGCTGGGAGTTCAAGGCAACACACAGATCTACCAAAGAGGGAAAAGGTATCAGTTAACATTCAGAAAGCAACTCATTCAAGCCCTGGGAAAAAAACACCTGAGAAAACAGAGTATTCAGTAAGAAAGTTTTTAAACACAAACACAGCTAACAGGGCTGCCCCGTGGGGAAAAAATAAAAAAATTTAATGTAATTCTATTCCTAAGCAACTGGAAACCAAGACCTTCTTCTGTTGAGGGAATGATGTACAGCTCTTGTATTTTTCAGCCTTAGCTTCACAATTGGCAAAAAAGAAACAATTCCCAAATATACACACAGAACTAATGGAACAAAAGAAACTGCAAAATGATTCCTGGAGCTTCTTTTCAGAAGCTGCTTTATTGTTGTTTACTGAAAATAGTAAAAAAAAATAAATAAAAAAGAAAACTTCAGCTCTCTGATGTTGACTCTTTTCATTTGCCATTAGCTTGTCTCCTATGTAAGTCTCAAAGTTTCTCCAGGAAGCTTGAGCCTAAGATACTTGATTACAGGTATAATCCTCAGAGACTTACTCACTATCAGCCTTTGGTAATTCAGATGCCATGGTGACACAATCTAAACATCTGCACCTCTCAGAGGTTTGCCTGCTTATTTATTTGAATTTGAAAAACAAGTGCATAAAAGATCAAGGAGATTCTTGCAAACATGTATTCTGTCTCAGAAAAACCCACAGGATTTTATCTGAATTTGTAGGCACTTAATGCTTGTGTAGGGCCCATAGGTCTATCAGGGACAGCACACACCTTTGGGAAACTCAAAAACTTGATTCACAGACCTGTGAGCACCAGGATCCACTGGAGAACAGCAAAGTGATTTTATATCTACAAGCATACGCATGAATATTTGTAAGGAAAAAAAAGAAATAAACAGTTTTAACCCTAATTAAAAATGAGCAATTAACAGTATTCCATGTTCTCTTCAGTGTTCATGGTGATTACTACTGAGGAGTGACTAAAAGTAAACCTGCTCCTCTATGACAAGTGTCTTGTTATTCAAAGCAGTGAATCCTTCTGGCACTGCAGAGCCAAGAGCCATTTATAAATTAAATGCTAAAAGCTCTCAGTGCCAGATTCAAGCTTTGATTAAAGTAACTGCTATGGTTTCTATTTTTCTGTTGCACTAACTTTAATTACATGCAACTCCAATGCAGCAAACCCCATTGAAGTCAACCAAGTTGTTCTAGATTTACTCCCAACTTTAAGGACACAACTTCAGCATATGAACTTCTTTGTTAGGCTGCTTACTCAGGAGATGAGAGAGAAAATCTTGTAATTAAGAGTGTGGAGTTTAATGCTCTACTTGTTCAAATGTGAACACAAAGCAACCAAGATGAAGCTCTTCCAGTACTCATAATTCAGACGAAATCTTTCACAATGCTGAAGTGACTTCTTTTGTAATCCCTGTACTTTGCTTAATAAAAAACAAGGCCTTTCCATGATGTTTAATCTAGCTGGGGAAGCAAACACTTCATTGCAGCCCATGCAGTGGGAACAACAACATGCAGTTCTGTGGCTGTTTAGTTTCCAACAATTTTCTGCAAGCCTGCATTAACAACACACTTGCCCATTTATCTCTGCTGCAGCACTGCTGGAAGTGCAGAAGTTACAGAACACAGCAGAATTTTTGCAGTTCTATAGAACAAGCAGTGATTGCCACAAGCAGGATTTCAGAGAGCCTGGGCTTCAGCAGGAGTTTGTCTCCTTTAAGGTGTTCCACGAACAGTGCTGGCTGCTGACCAGCTGAGGCAATGATTATGTTGAAAAAGAAGCAGAGAACTTGTATTTCAGGCTTATTTCTTATTTAAAATTTGGGGGGTTGTATACAGATAGGCCTTGCTTCTTAAGAGCTACTGATTGAAAGCCTCCTGCTGTGTAACCATGAATCATAACAGAACTGGTTAAAAAAATATACCACTCTGCTTTCAGGTCAGACCACTGAGCACAGCACCTGTGCACACAAAAATCTTAAGGCAAAGAAACAATAGCACCATCTGACACACGTTGAGGTTTAAGAGCTGCCTGACCTATACACTTCTTACAATGCTCAACTCATTCCTGTGGCACTAAGCAACTTGCCAAAACCAAATTTTGCTATTTTACACTAATTCAATCAGAACTTTATAGACAAAATCACAACCTTAGACAATGAAGTTTGGCTACTAACTCTGAGAGAGTACTATGCAAGCAGTAGGATCTCCATTTATTAATCACACACACCATAATTTTAATATTGCCCATAAAGTTTCAAATCCAAAAGACAATTTAAAGAGCCTGAAAAACCTTCAATTTTTGTTAAGGCACGTATAAGTACATAAATAAGAGAAATTATTTGAACACTGAAAACAGAGAGTGGACAAAAAAAAACAAAAAGAAAAAAACCCCACTGAGTGAAAAAGATAATCCTGAAGATAAGAAATTAAGTTTTTAAACCTGAAACACTGCTAACTACTCTGGTGAATATGTGGAGTTTAACCACAGTTTTTACTTTTGTAGTAACTTACCAAAATCACTAGCATGGAACCATACATGAAACAAACCATGTAAGGGGAAAAGATTCTTACTACCATCTTCTGGCAGGCATGACAGCTGCCCCAGAGCAAACCCTAGCACTGTTCTTTAGCTTTTTACTTTCTGGACAAGAAGAAAGATCCAACCCCATTGCTCCTGTCCATCCCACAAACAGATGTCAATCACTCTGTGCAGCTGAGACAGATGCTGCATCCAGGTACAGACCAGGTGCAGCCACCTGCACAGCACCATATTTTCAAGATAATGGGTCATCATTAAGCACCACCTCCATCCAAAATTAACCGTGTGTGATTTTGACTCCTAATGACTTCCTAATATTTTCCCCGGCAGTCCACAGAGTTTGACTGTGGCAAGTTTCATTTAGGGGGTGGAAAAACTAAGACAGGCAAGAGAAAAAGTGAGGTAGCACTTACTGTGTTGCATTTTGTCCCACACACCACCTGTCGGTGGTTCAGCCACTGGGAGGCAAACACTTTATTAAGGGTTCCGAGGTGGAATTCTTTCTCCTTCAGGAGGCTGGGAAGCTGCTGTGCTGCATATCCGTGCAACAAGCGGCGATAGCTGGACTCATTCTGCATTCTGACCTCCCTGCCTTTCAGGTAGTACACCAGGGACCTCTTAACTGGGGGGAGCCTTTTCCTTTTGGGAACAGGGTGATCCCACTCATACTGTGGAAAATAAGCAGGGAAATTAGACACAGCAAGGAGAATAAATTTGAGACATGACCCTTCTAAACTCAAAGGCATTCCCAGCAAAATACTGACGCCCTCCAAACCGCCCATGGAATACCCAGCACGAGGATTAACTCGGAAATGCTGACACAGCCTTCAGCAAGGTAAAATTAAGAGTAAATATTTACTGAAGAAGTAACCCTGCGATGACATTAAAACCAGTCCACACCAGTTCTGCACCACCCGGACACCAAACGCTTACGGAGACAAGGAGAACCCAAGCAGCGCTTTAAAACAGCGCTCAGGAGGTTCGGGGTGACACCGCGGGGGGACCACCCGGTACCAACCGCGCCGTCCATCGGCCTCCTCATCCCGGCGGCCCGGGCTGTCCCCGCAGCAGGGCGCAGACCCGGGGGGCGGTGGGGACCCGGCGGGGTCCCGGCGGTTATGGGCCGAACGGCTGAACCCAACGGGGCAGCTCGGGGAAAGATGGGGGGTTGGGAGGGGGGTGGTGNTGCCAGCTCTACTGCCAGACCAAGAGATGTCAACCTTGGACAGCCCCTCTTGCCTGAGCATGGGAAAAACAGAATGTTTCCCTGCATCCACTTTTCTGTTTTTTATCTAATTCAGTTTCTGTAACTCCCCAGCTTATGCAAAGCAAGATGCCATAGTGCAGAGGGTGTAGATAATACTCAAGCACAGAGTTTGGGTACACAGGTGTTACTGAAGTTGTTGCAAGATCATAGAATTACAGAATCACAGAATGGTTTTGGTTGGAATGGAATGTTCTATTTACGTCAAATTTGTGCTTCATGTGTATATCAAGGAACTTAGCTTTGTATAACTGTGGCATGTCAAACACAGACAGCAGAGAGCCTGTCCTTTGGCATTCATTTTCATAGAACTGTTTCAGTTGGAAGGGACCTTAAAGATCATGTAGTTCCAAGCCCCCTGCCATGATCAACCAGGTTGCTCCTAGCCCCATCCAACCTGGCCTTGAACACTGCCAGGGATGGGGGGTTGTTGGGAGCTTCCCCGGGGCAACCTGTGCCCGTCTCTCACCATCCTTGCAGGGAAGAATTTCTTCCTGGCTTTCAGCTTAAAACTGTTCCCACCTCACCCTGTCAGTCCCTCCAGGTACGGGAAGATGTTCCACGGTCTGCCTGGAGCCTTCTCCAGGCTGAGCAACTTCCCACTCTCTCAGCCTGTTTCCACAGCAGAGGTGCTCCAGACATCTCATCATCTTTGTGGTCTCCTCTGGATTCAGCCCAACAGCTCCATCTCCTTGCTGTGTTGGGGGTCCAGAACTCCAGGAAGGGTCTCACCAGAGCAGAGCAGATGAGCAGAATCTCCTCCCTTTCCCTGCTGGCCACACTTCTTTGGATGCAGCCCAGGGCATGGATGGCTTTCTGAGCTTTAAGCACACACTGCTGGCTCGTGTGGAGCTTCTCATCAACCAACACCCCCAAGGACTGCTCTATTCTCTGACCAACTCATATTTATGCTTGGGACAGCCCCGACCCAGCTGCAGGACCTTGTACTTGGCCCTGTAGCGCTTCATCGGGATCAGACAGGCTATCAAAACTCAGAGATAAGAGTGCTATGAAAAGACAAACCAAAAAAAAAAAAAAAAAAAAAAGCCAACAACAACAACCCAAACTGTACAGAAACATCACAGGGTTTCCAGCTTCCCTTGAGCATAAAAAGCCCAAAGGATCATTCTAGTTTGTCTGTTCTCAGTCATGATTTAACCCCTCTCCACATTCACAGAATTACAGATTTTTCAGGTTGGAAAAGACCCCTGGGATCATCGGGTCCAACCATCATCCCTGCTCTACGAAGTTCTTCCCCTAACACCACATCCAAACGGCCCTCGGACACACCCGGGGCGGTGACTCCACCACCTCCCTGGGCAGCCCCTCTTCCACAGCACGACCACTCTCTTCCCGTGAACGATTTTCCCCTCATGTTCGGTCTAAACCCGCCCCGCGGCACCTCGTTATTCCCTCTTGTTCTACCGCTCATTCCCTGTGCGGAGAGACCAGCACCGGCCTCCCTCCCTACAACGTCCTCACACCTGCGTTTGGGACAAAAACCTTCCATTTTGGACCACGGGCTTCTGGAAGGGACGAAACCCTGCTGACAAATCTGCTGTGCGCGGTACGTGCGCTGTGGTGACCGCGGTGGCTCCGCCAGGCCGTGCCCCGGGACAGCCCCTCCTGAGGGGATGAGGGCTGAGGCGGCCATGGCGGCTGAGGGCAGGGGCTGAGGCGGATCAGGCTCACGGCCTTCTCCCAGCCTCTCACTGTGTCCGCATGGGAGACCCGCTGGAGGTACCCCCAAGCAGTGCCGCGGCCGCTGGCTTGGACCGGGTCAGGGATCGGGATCGGGATCAGGACCGGGACCGGGAGCGGGATCGGGACGGCGAGAGACACGGGCACCGCCCCTCCCGCCAAGGGGCGGGGCTTCCTCTCTCTCCGTTGGGGGTGACGTCACCGCCAGCGGCTTCCGATTGGTCCGTCCGGGTCAGGTGATCTGGCTGTGTGACGCCAGCGCGTCGCCGGGGCGGTGAGGCGGAGGGCAGGCAGACAAGATGGCGTCGCCCGGTGGCGGGGCTGGAGGTGGTGAGGCGGCGCGGGTCTCGTAGGGGCGGGNGCCTGGGCACCGGGCCGTTCGCCGGGCTCGTAGCCCCGCGGCCGGACCCCAGACTTCGCCGCCGATTCTCTCCTGATCTGCGTCAACGGATCCTCCGCGCTATCGTCGTGATTCAGCAGACATGGAGTGCCGGCAGGGCGGCCGCAGGGCCGGTGGCCTCCCGGGAAGGGGACAGGCGGGGTGAGGGGCCCCTCCCCCGGCCCTGGAGGGGAGCGAGGTTGTGGGCGCTGCCTCAGCGAGCGGCCTTGCTCCGCCTTCACGGCGTCTCGCTGCTACCCGTGCTGCTCAGTGGAGGTAAGATGCTGCCCGGAGAGCCCAGAGGAATCCTGACCCTCTGTCCCGGCCGCGGGGAGCAAAGGGAGGTCACCCAGGTGGGGTGACACTCCTTTCGCTGCACGCCCCAGCTTTCCGGCAGCGTCAGGGACTGCTTGAGTCACGGGAATACCTTTTTTCTTAGTAACTTGAGATAAATTTGCCTTCTAAGAGCTGGCCGCTGTTGCAGTCTGACTAAGCGGTTAGAGTCTATGATACCCGGGAAGTTCCTCCCTGTGATAACTAAATCTTCTGTAAAGATCTGAAACGTCTGCCTTTGTCTGGGGGAGTTGCGTGTGTGATTTTTGTCAAGCCTACCCTCAGGTAATCTGTTCATTTCTGGGTCTTGTGTGGTGAAAACCATAGTGCTTATCTTCCCTGTGCCACTTACGATTTTATGTTTCTATTGTGTTCACTCTTGGGTCGTATCTTGTAGGCTGAAGAGCCAAAAACCTTGGGATCAGTTGTAGCCTTCAGCCTCTGCTCATGCTTATTACCTATTTCAGTATCTTTTCCAGTTAACTGTTATGCTTTTGAATGGGGAAGAAGGTCATGTCTTTCTCTGCATTTGAGGTGCATGGATGTATACTGTGGATGTATGCATTGTAAGAATGCTTCATTTTTGTAGTTTCTGGCTTCCTGATAATGCCTTGTGTTCCCTTTAGCTCAGTACTTACTGGAAGTAAACCATGTAACACTTCTACAAAACTATTTTGGGTAATTCAAGAACTGTCTTCCTGAGTTTTGATAGCTGAAAATCTGTCATTTCAGAGGGAACGTTAGGATTGCTTTGTTTTTTTAATTAGTAAAAAAAAACCCCAAACCTACAATAGATGGAAATGAGTAATGACCTTATCAAGTGTTTTTATTCCCTACAACATTCCAAATTTCCAAGCAAGCCAAAATAAAAGTAGTTTTGGAAATCTTCTGGCGCTGATGCTGTCTCATTAGAACAGAGATAAACAAGTGGACTTTGGCACTTGCCTCTTCAGCTACTATAGCTGCCATCCCTGACGTGGTAAAATGTGTTTGTGTCACATTTGAGTTCAGCACTTTAAGGTCAATATTTCCAAGTGGCAAGTGCATGTTGCTGAAATAAAACTGAGCTGTGGTGTGACTTCAGTTGATGTGCTGCTCATGAAGGCATGGTGCATCTCAGCTTGTTACTGTGTTTAGGAGGCTTTTGTGTGAGCTTGGAGAGGGGATTCTTACTCCAACAGTGATCTATGGGAATAGGGAAAAAGAGAAAGAGGTGGTTCTGAGATTATCCAGGCATTTTACTTGCCTTCCATCCCTTACCATCCTCAGAACGTGGGGCTTTTTGACTCTGTGCTGGCAGTCCTGCCAGCTGCTGGCTTCCCAGGGCTGAGCCTGCAAACATGCAATAGCATCTTCCAGGGGAAAGGTTAAGAAACTGTTTTGGCCTTCCCCTCTCCTTTCCTTCATCCAGAACAGGGCTGTGTGTGCAGCTCAGCCCTGGCCATGGGAGGGGGATGGGGCTGAGATGGTACATGTGGCAGCAGCATAGCTGAGCTGGATTGATCTGTTCAGAGCTTTGATGTGAGGCTGCACTGCTGCTGTTAATGGCATCAGGTTCCTGTGTTCGCAGAGCTGTGACTCAAAAGTGGCAGTGAGGCTGCAGATCACAGCTGCAACTGGGTGATGTAAACCTTTTAGGCAAAACCTTTATTCTAAGGATCGAGGGAGAGAAAACATGTAGCTTTTAAAGTTAGCTTTTGCCTGTGGCTTTAATTCCAGAAAAAAAACCCAAACACCTGAAAGTGATTGCACTTTCCTTATCTCACAGGCTCAACCTGGCCTGAAAGTTTGGCATTTTTTTCTTTCCCCTTCCCCCCCTTTTTCCCCTTTNTCTTTGTTTCAGGTTACTCCTGATATGCATCATGTCTGATCTTAGTAAAGCAACATCTTTCCTTTTTTTTTTCTTTTTTTCTTTTATTTTTTCTCCTGTGTGTGCACAGTGGAAACGAGGAGTCAGGGAAGATGTTGCTTTTACTAAGATCAGACATGATGCATATCAGGAGTAACCTGAAACAAAGATAACCTGAAAACCAAGCAAATCTGTTGTAAGTGAATAAATGTTATTTTTTTCTTAAATGAACTGAGTTTTATTTTTCAGAATATTCTAAGCATGCTGATCAGTGTACAAAATGCTGATCATCGGGGAGACTTACTATACAATTTGTGTTGATGAATGGGAAAACCTTCACGATGAAAAATCACCAAAACTTTGTGGAAGAACTTCATCTCCATTGTTCACATGGTGTTTTGCAGTTGTTAGAGACAGGAGTCAGGCTTTGGGACTAGACCATGTTATCTAACCCTCTTAAACTCAAGACAGCCAGAGCTGGTGCTGGTAGGAAAAGTGCTGTAACACCACAGAAGGTACCACTATTCCTCTTCATTTTTAACTGTGGAATCTTAGGGTTTTCTGTTGTTTCCACATACTTCAGGGACTGGTAATTCAGGATATTGAATATTGTTGTCAATATCCAGTCTCTGTATTGTAGGGTTTTTACTACAGCTTCTTCCTGTGTTTTACAGTTGAATATTTTGTTAAACTGGCCTGTGGGAAACTTAGTGTTATGTACAACACAGAACTTTTATCCAGTCTTCTGGCATTTTGTTTCTAAGACAATCACTCCCAGTCTTTACAGTTACAGAGTTTCATCTGTCATTTTGCAAGGATTAAAGACATTACTAACTATTTAAAATTGATCTGTGTAATGCACATCAATGTACATGTAGAGGTCGAGTGGAGCTGAAATTGAAAAGCTCTGGGAGATGTTTTGAAAACTGTTGTTTGAAGAAAAGCCAAAGAAGAGTTGTTTACAAATTATAAATAGCTTTCATGTTTGAAAAGTAGGTCTTCCAACGTTATCAGAAGTTGATTTCCCTTCCCTGTCTTGTGCCTGCTTGCTCTGAAACTAGGAAGGCAACGCTGTTGATCTTGCAGCCTGTAGGACTCTGCAGTCAACCACTGGGATTGCAGGTGGTCGATACAGGCCTGAGCTCACAGTTTTTCTGTGTTAACTACTTAGGTAATCCTCTGCGGTATGCAAGTGCATTGCTTAATGCTTTGACCCTCTGACTTGGTTTGAATAAGCTCTGTTCTGTGTCCCTGCTGACCTTTTGCAGTCAGTGAAGTCTTGTATTGAGCTCTCCTCCCCCCCTTAAATGGTCAGATTTGCTCCAAATCCTTGCTTGGTGGAGATGTTTTCTTAGATGTTGAGAAATACTGTCTTTCCTGTTGCAGGGAAACTGAAAGAACAGCTTGTATGTCCAGACTCAGTGGTTCTGGCTTTTTTCTGTTTGGTTTTTTTTTCCCCTCATCTAAAAGCTACAAGGTCTTTTCAGACTTCTTTAAGCTTCCAGTGTATTTGGAACACAGAAATACATCAGAAGGAACAGAGTATCATTACTCTGACATGATGTTAAAACTTCTTTTGTAGCAGGGAAAGTAGATTGCTTCTAAGTACCATGCTGCATTAGCAGCATTATATAGTTTCTAACTAAGTGACCAAGTTCAAATGGAAATTCTGAGATTGTATTTTCTCAGCTGCATTTTGCGTCAAACCCTGACACCAGAGTAATGTTCCAAGTGTGGAAATCAGAACAACATGAGTCCTGCCCAAGTAGTAGTCAGTTCTTCAGCTGGAAGATGGTCTGAATATGAATATTCTTAAGCTACTAGGCTCTTGGTAGTTAGTATCTTGGAAACTAGTAACAGAATAAACAGTTGTGAGCTCCTAGTTAGTCTAGTCTATGTTGCTGGACATCAGTATTCATAGAAATTGCTAGAATATATCTAAGATTTGATTTAAGCCCCTCCCTAATGTATATGTTTGTGCTTGCATTGTTTGACACCTCTATCTAGTAGCAGCAGATGAAGTCATGATGAAATGAGTAATGAGATTTATCCCCTGAGGTTGGGAGGTTGGATTTCTAACAATGTGTGTTACCAGTTCTACCATGTTGACTGTTAGCACTGTGCTTAATCAAGGCATAGGGATGTGCTTATGTGTTTTAACTTGATTTGCCTCATAAATTCTGAATTCTGAAATAAAATGGGATTCCTAGTTTATAAACACTCTGCAAGGTAATTGTTAAAGTTTCCTTTTCTGATACAGCAAAGCCACACCGGGTTCCACCCGAATGACTAATACTTTTGTGGTGTCTTTGCACAGTAATCTGTAATAACTTCAGAAAGAAATACAGTAAGCAAATGTAGCAGTGAAAGGGTTTATGTGAATAAAATCACTCTTCATCTGAAATTAAATTGTGGATGGTGAAAAATTACAGAAAAAATTTATGCTTCATACCCTCTGAGAAAATAATGTGTTCCTAATCTTTTAATTAAGTATAAGGTCACCATAAGAAGTTTGTTACCAGTCTGTTTGACTTTTTGGTAGAAAACAGCAGAAAAAAATACTGATTTTCATTTTGCTTACTGCATTTTTAGCAGTATAAAAAGTGCTTAATTGAGCTTTCCAGAAAGTACCTTCTAGGTTCTGTATTGGGAAGAGAGGGAGTGAATGAGTGCATCCCTTAAATCAGGTGGTAGCTGGAGTTTGTAAGACAAATTGATAGAAAAATTATGGGGCCATCAAATAACTTTGCACTCAAGAGCAGTACAGAACTATAAGGATGTGGGGGGTGGCATGTGCAGATTTCACTGTTACATGCCCCCTGGGATTTGTAAGTTCCTTATAAACCAGCTATAAACCTATTAACCAAGCTGTAATTCTATCAGTGGCCATTGCTGGTATTGAGCTCTGCCAGCCAATTACTTATAAAACTGAACATACAACTGTTTGAGGTATTGTCTTCTATGTACTACTCTGAGAATAAAGCAAAGAGTATCTTTCTATAATATGATTATTTACCAAGTTTTAATCAGCCAACTGTTTTTGTGGAGATGCATTTCAGGGCTCTTAGTGGTAGTCTTGTGTTTTCACAGTTCTTTGAAGATAGTGAATTGTCCTTAAAAGAACAATTGCTAGATTCTGATTAGCCCCTTAGCAAGGGACAGTTTTTGAAATCCCTGCTGGCCTGGTTTTTTGTTAGTAGAAGGGAGTGTAATACATTTCTGCTAACTTACTTGGAAGTATTTTGACAGGTGGTAAAAATCTCATAACTTACTCATAGATCACTGAATTCCTGTGCTTAGTAGAGTAATTTGTTTGCAAAAAAATTCAACAGGGGTAAAAGCAAGAAACTTCTTACTTACTCACTTGCATTAATTTCTAAATTTGTTTGCAGAGGGAAAGCTAGCAAATTGAGTGTAGACATAAATGTAATGCTGTTTTGTAATGTCTTCTACATGAAGATCTTCAACTGGAAGAAACTTTAATAAATGCAGCTTAAAAAATTCACAAGCTTATTATAAGGTGCAAGGTAAATGGAAGCAGATGAAAGTGAAGAAGCAGGATGTGGCATAAATGGCTAAGCTACCATTGGAGCTGTGTTTAGACTCTAGAAATACATATTTCATTGACACAATGCCTGTCAAATCTGTTTGTGTGACATGGTAACACAGTAATTGTCATACCTGAATCTCAAGTTACAAAAGAAAATCAAGTATTTCAGTTGAGAAATGGTCAGCTAGTCTTGCTGCATTGCCACAATAATGATGGTCTTCTGAGACAGACCTTTGTGGTGTTAGCAGTCCCATTTTGTTGCCAGGCTGTTAGGTGTCTTGAGAGGAGAAGCAGTGGACATGGCTGCTGAATTGTCATGAAGCAGTCTCATCCAGAAACCTACTCTGATCTAGTTACAAAACAGATGTAAAGGGAGATTGCTGAAGCTGAGTCAGATGTGTCAACATGTCCCGAGGAAATGTAGCTAATGTGTCTCTGAGGGCTGCTTTTGCACATGAAATGAGCTGTTTCTGTGTAATTATTCATTGCTTTTAAGTGTTTCAGGTGTTGTTGTTCATCACTGTAGCTGTTGTAGAAATTTCTCATGTGCAGGAAAAAAGTTTCTATCACTGGGAGAGACTGGAGATAATATGTAACAGAACTGGACACTTAAATGGATTTGAAATAGTAATTTAGAAATGAAGCTTAGTCTGAACTCCCAATTTTCTTACTGCCAATCCAGAAGAGCATCCTTAAGGCTCTTGTTGTAAGATGAAAAGCTGAACAGGAGTGATATAATAGGGAAAACTAAGGTGGGCAAAGGTATTGGTCCAGGCCTGAGAGAATGCAGTGAGATTCCTGGAATAGCTGTGGATTTGGGGTTCAGGAAATACAAGTTCTGTTGTGGGTTTGTTGCTGGCTAGGCTGGATGGCTGTGGCATACTGCTTCAGCTTTGTGCCTTGTATGAGAGAATTTTGGCAAAACTACTTTCTGCTCAAGGGAAAGGTGAAGAATGAAAAGGCAGAGTGTAAAGGTGTTCAGTTTCTGCTTGTAACCTAGATTTCATCTGAAAGCAGTATCTGTGGCTATGGTTTTCTTTTCCATTCCACTTGAGCATGAAACTCTAGTGTAACCTTCACATGCTCTTCTCTGTGGAAGGCTTGTGTGTGTGTTACTCCCAGTACCTGGTAAGTGTCTGGATTGTGCTCTGTACATTGCTAATGGATCATTCTGTGTTTCTAGAACGATGGTTTCTTTTCCACAGTAGCCCTTAAATTCACATGCTCTAAACATTAACTGTGTGTGTAATATTGCACAGCTGGGTGTTCAAATATAAAGTAGAATAAATATATAAAGTAGAACTTCTTTGAGTTTTTTAAACTGAGGAAATGATTCTTGTCTGAATGTAGCTGGTGACCACTACCTAGCAGGGAGGGAAGTATGACCCCTGTAAGGTGGAAAGATTTCCTGAAGCAGTGTGGGAGCTTAGCAGCTGGAGCATCCTTGAAAGTTCCGTATTGGGGGTTGGGTAGTTGCTCTGCTTTCCCTGTCAGGGTGAGGATTGTCTGCATGTTTCTGTATCTTTACCACCAGTAACCTCAGCTATAGCAGCTCTATATATAGAATGAACCTTGTTTAACAGGTGCACTGACTCTGTTTTCCCTCTGTTGCTTATTGCTTGCATTATGGACCTTTTCAATCCATCGTTGAACTCTGTTTCCATTTAAGCAGTCCTCAATAGAGGGGTCTTTGCTTTTGGAGAACTCCCAAATCAAAAGGCTTCAATGAAGATGTTGCTTCTGAGGAGTGGAGTATGCTGCCTTCTGATGGTGTAGGCCACTGATATTCTCTAATATAAAACATATCAAGCATCTCTGCTGCTTATCATATTCCCTTTTTGTAGTACATTCACTGTAGCTGAAGGCAGCCTCAGTTTCACTTCTCTGCACTAAGGTAAATGGCAACTTCTCTGCACTAGACAGTCTCACTCAGGACAGCTTAACTTCCTGTGTTCTCTCTCAGCTCTGCTCCAGAGGTGTACTTGTTGTGGGTACCACCACTTTGCTGTGCTTGTTCAGGTGTTGGCTATTGTTTTCCAATGTTTGGTTTGGGGTTTTTTTTGTTTTGGCTTGGTTTTTGGTTTTTTTTTTGATAGCCAGATAGCCAGTAATACTTTTGTTCTTGTGGACTTCTTAAGGAGCAGAACTTAATCTTTGCTGCCAGCTTTAGTCTTCTCTAAAGTTAACACCTAATTAAGGTGTAAGTATTCACTTTAAAACTGTTACCTGCTCATTATGCTCCATGATGCACTGGTTCCATGTTTAATTAAAATGAGTGGAACGTGCTCATTCTAAAATACAACTTCTGGTAGTGGAGTTTAATTCAGGCTCGACTACTCGTAGTATATCCCATCTAGGTTGTCTTTTTAATGCAGATGTGTAGTCCCATTTGGACTGGGTGTGAAAAAAAAAAGAAAGGCCTAATTGGTACTGTATCTGGAGATGAAAAAAAGCAAGGTTGGTTCTTATTTAGGCATTACTGCAATAGGATCATATTTTTATTAGCTTGATTAACTTTTTTTATATCTCAGTTTGATTCCTTCGTTATGCTGAATTAGTCTGGGAGGATGTGTATGGCCTCAGTGAACATACAAAAACAGCTAAAGTGAATGTTAACCTTGAAGAGTGACAAGATTGTTTTTTACCTTGTCTGTGAATTTTGTCCTCCAATGCAACAAAACATGGGAACTTTTCAGATGTGTATTTCATTAGTTTTCTTGTCTTGGCCTTGATGAGAAGAGTTGGATGAAGACAGATACCTTTTAGCTTAGTAGGAGTGGCACATGAACTAAGGACAAAAGGATCTAGCATGAGTGATCCAGCATGGCCTGTCAAGATAAAGACAAACTAAGCTTATGAGGTATGTTTTAAAAATCATGAAGGTTTAAGATGTTTTGAGTTTTATGTTGTCACTTTACAGAAAAGTGTTTTTGTGACCACATTTTTCCAGATGTGCTGTTACAAACTCCTAGGTGCTTCAGTAGTTGGAAACTTCTGCTTTCATGCATCTCATGATTTGGTGAAAGAGTAACTTTGGGTGAACAGGGGGGTGTTGCTGGGAAATAGGCAACACTGAGAGGTGAAACAGAGTAGATTGAGATTGGACATAAGGAAGAAATGTATTTACACCGAGAATGGTGAGACAGTGTAATTTTGGGTAATTTCCATCGTTGGAGGTGTTTAAAGCCAGGTTGAACAGGACTTTGAGCAAGCTGCTGTGAAAAATGTCTCTGCCTGTGGCAGGGGGATTGAACTAGATGAACTTTGAAAGTCCATCGCAACTCAAAACTGTTCCATGATTGGCAGCTTCTAAACTCAATAAATTTCCAGGAAACTTGCATTCTCAGGGTACAGCTCTTTTATTTGACAGAAAATTAGCTGTGTTAGTGAAAAACAGGGATGTCAGATGGCTGGAAAAGCTCTGCTGTTTAAAGTACTTTATGGAAGAGAGATCCTGCAGGAAGTGGGAGAAGGTTGTTGATGGCCTTTTATGTATTTAAATTGCTTGGAATGAGTGCACAGTTGGGATTTGAAGCAGTAGCTTCCGTGCTGAGTTCAAGGTTTTAGCATGCTGGCTGCAAGGCAGGCAGAGTTGTTTGTAGGTGGAATGGTTAATTTAGCAGGCTGTATTTTCTGTCAATGCCATACTGAGTTCTCCTGAGAAAATATTAAATGTGGTGAGAGTGGGAAGTGCATGTGACCCTAGTATAAGAGGAAAGATTGAATATAATGCTGGTCCCATTATTCTTCTACAGTGCAGTAGACACTTATTATGTCTGACTTCAAATTCATGAAATGCCAAGTGATGTTTGACCTGCTGACAGATTTTATTTTTCCTTTTTTAAAACTTCTGTCCAATTTGATTTTTTGCTAGATGTTTCTTGTCTGCTTTGTTAAAAGCAATTCCTTAAGCATTCGTATTTCACCAAATTTCTAACCAAAATATAACTGTCAATAAGAAGTACCATTTCTCTTCTGAACTTTAACAGGGGGAAGGTGGCAGTTGTGTAGCTTTTTTGGAGTGGATTTTTTAGAGTAGTGTAATACGATTGCCATAGTGTGTTTAAATGGATTAAATTATTTTTAATTAGTATATATTTAAAGAATACAGATTGCTTTCTGCAATAAAATAAGTTGAGTTGTTGTGTCAGTAAGTGGGAGCAGGTCCTGGTATGGTCAAGAGTTGAACTCATTTCTACATAATATAAGATCATCTACCTGCACACTTCTGGTCAAAGAGCAGCAGAAGAAAAAGCTTGAAACTGCATAGATTCTGTTTTTCAGATTAATGACAAAAGCCTTTTTACTGTGTTATGTTTTCAGCATTTTGGGAATGTTTGTCTAGCTCTCCTCATTCATAACTGGGGCAACTCTGAAGTATTAATAATATTCAAGTACTTCAGAGTCAGCTTGTTACATACTGAAATATCTTCCACAAATAGAGCAGCATTTCAATAAGCTTTTGCTGCTCTTGAGTTCCAGACATACCCTGCACATTTAAAATGTATTTTAGTATTTCTTTACTAAAAGAACAGAATAAGAGGCCTGTTTGGTTGTCAAAGCTAGCAGTGTTTTCTAACTATCAGTTTCTCTGATTTGAGAAGGATTGTAATGAAATATTAACTTTCTTCTAGTAGTGCTAAAAAAGTACTGCACATGCCTAGCTCTGGCTGGTGCTAAGATTACTGTTAAAGATTTGACTCATTCATAGTAGTATGAAGTCTTGTGCTAATTAATTTGAAGTAGTTATATTTGTTAATAGTTACTAGATGCTTTTCCATTTAGCAATTTTCAGCTCTCGGATATGGTAGTTGTTTAATATCCAAACTTTAGTCACAGGAGTTGATCTGCTCATCAAATTTGGGACTTCTTTCATTACTGTACTGTGACATTATTCTAGCCCTCATTAGTGGTATGAGTGCTGGATCATCTTTTCTCACATTTTTCCTGGAATGTAGGAGTTGCACAGCATATTTATATTTTCTGCTGTGGATCATGCAGATGTCTGTGTTGCTTCTGTTGTTATCTCAAAGAGGAGGAGATGGTTCTTCTATTTCTAGTTTACCCCCCAGTTGGTGATGTTGTAGCTTTTAGATTAATGAAGCTGATCTCAAAAAGAAAAAAATCTGCAAACCTGCAGATTTTTTTCCTTTGCTTTTCCTTTTTGGATGATGTTTAAATAACTTGGGTAACAATCACTGGTGGGAACCACAGTCTAAAATCCACATCTGCTAGTGTGATCCACAGAACCTAGTGTCCCCTTGTTTGCTGAGTTTGGAAGTCATACCAGTCTTGGTTATTAGTTGCAGGTGGTTTTTTTTTGTGACAGGGCTCTCTTCTTTGGAAAAAAGGTTTAAAAAGGTCACCCATTTGCTGCAACAATTTACTCTGAGTTTATAATGGGTGCTTCTTCTGTGCTCTTTGTTTGGCATTTCAGTCTCTGGCCAAAGCAAAAAATTTGCACTGATCTGCCTTGAACACAGGACTGTTTGTACATAATTTTCAGTTTTCTTATGCTGTTGGCAGGCTTATGCCTGACAGACTGGTAGATTTGGAGGCTTATGTGGTGCTTAAGCTTTTACTTCTTTGGGCACTTATATGGCTGGTAAGTAATTCAGTGACTGAAAAAGTGGTGCATTAGTGTATTGAATTTCTTCATCCACTGAAGGTTTTTCCCTTATTTTTGGGTGAAATGTATATCAAATTACCTTGCGTCCCAAACACACTTAGCATTGTAAAGGAGGCATAAAGCTGCCCATTGCTGTCTAAGAGCCTTAAATCATTAACTGTCCCAAAACTGCATGTTTCATCAAATGAAGTGTCTTCAATGAACAGATTGGGACTTGACATGATTACAGCTGTTTAACTACAGGTGTGTAATATTAGTTCAGTGAATCCACATAGAACAACAGAGTGAGACAGCTGTGCTTCATTCAGAGCCAGTGGAAGAGCTGTGTCCTGCTTTAACTTCCCATTGACTGATGTGTACTGAAGCAAAGTCCTGATGGCCCATGAGGTCACATTAAGCAGCCACACAGTCTGAAGAATCAATGTCTTCCAGTGTTTGTCCACTTGCTGGGAAGATGCTATCCAACATCTGCATGTAAAGCCCTGGAATGAATGTTAATGCAATCACTAAAGAGTGTTGTCTTTTAACCCAGTAGTGGGATCTGCAGTAGTAATGCTTCTACTCTTCAGGGGCTCTTTTCTCCCTTTCCTTCCTACTCATATATTCTGGAAATGTTTATAAAAGTGCCATTTTTCTGGTCTCTGTCCCTCTGCCCCTCAATGACTCCACTGGAAATAACAAACTAAATTAGTTTGATGTTCTAGGTTGTCCTTCAAAAATGAGATCTCTCATCACAGTTGTTTGGATTGTTGATCTGTGGTGTTTGTATGCAGCAGAGATACCTCATGACTTCCTCCCTGCACCCCCTGTTGTCAGGGTAATCCCTAATTTAGATTTAATTGAATGTAGGATGGCCACTTGTTATACCCCGTAAGATGAAGACATGTCATTAGATAAGTTTAAACTTAAACCAGTGATTGTTTAATGGAAACTTCACACCTGCATTTGTTTCAAGGAGGGTCTGGCTTGTTCTTCATGACCTCTAGACCAAGAGCCTAAATGTACTGTATCTCCTGGACTGTTGTAGCACTTAAAAAAAATTACTGTAGATACACTTAAAACTTTTTCTACGTTAAGACTAGTGACAATTATAAGCTTTTTTAATGTTTTTTTTTTTTTTTTTTCTCTCCTGCGGGCATGTAGTTGCAACTTGTCAAATCTAGTTTTACATCAAATTCATCCAAAATGCTGTAATTAGGGCTCGACATGATCACACTTCATGAAAGTGGAGTACCTCTGTGTAGCTGATTGCTCTTTGCAGTGCTTTTAGAGGTACAAAGCAGAAGCATTTGCTGCAGAATTGAGGGTGATGTCATCTATTTGGACACTGCAGTAAATGAACACGGAATCTGTTTTGTGCTGTAGTGAACTTCTGTGATCAGCTTTGTACAATCAGTCTACATAAGAAATCTGAATTGCATAGCAATGATTGAGCATTTACCTAGGTGGGAAGCTTTGTTTTGAGAATCTTAAATATTGTTTTATCTTAGGAACAGGCACTGTCTGCTTCTGCTTTTGTTGCATGAGGCTCTATACAGAATCTTGATGTTGCCCATAGCCTTTCACTTGAACTGGAGCAAGTGAGTACAGTGAAAACTTAAACCACTCTATCTGGAGCATCTGTAACAGTATTCCTGATCTGTGGGGTACCTCAGTCAGTTGAATCAAAATGTGTTTCACTGTTTCTCGGTGTAAAATCAGTAGTACTTAATGAGTAGAGGCACCAAAGGTTACATTTCTTGAAGGGTTTTTTGTTAGTGGTTTTCAGCGTGGATGGATGCATCCTGGGTTCTGTGTACTTAGGCTACACAGTGTGCATTAGCAGGCAAAATGAAGTTTCACCATCAGGCCTCTGTTCTCTGAAAATCATAGATGTGCTGAATTTATGGTAGTTGGTAACTTTGTGCATTTTGTTTTCCTCTGACCCATAATAAGTACATTTATCATTTATCTGAATCTTAGGCAGGAGTTACTTAAGAGAATTAATGTAATCTGAAATCTGGACATAGTTTCAGCACAGAATGAGGGGTATGGCAGCAGGAGGTCTTAGAATCTTAGAATGGTTTAAGTTGGAAAGGACCTTTTAAATATAACCTATTTCAGTGCCCCCCCTGCACTGAGCAGGGTCTTTCTTGACAAATTGTTCAGTTGGCTTGAGTTACCACTAAGAAAGCTCCTCCAGGTGCCATTAGGAGTCAGTCAGAACTCTTCCAGAAGAAAAGGAATGTAGACACAAACTTCAGGGAAAACACCAATAGAGGGGACATGGAAATAATAATTAAAAAGCTCTTCAGCTTCCCAGGAGCTCCCCATTAGTCACTCTTGGTAGTAATTGGTTTTTTCTCATCTGTTGGTGAGTCCACCCCTTCAGTATTTCTTGACTGCACCAAGTCACACTTCTCTGTGTTCTCTTTGTTGTCTGGCAGAACAGCTAAGTAGATACTCAGGTTTAAGTGGGTGATGTGCCAGGTGTACTGTCTTTGTCATCTCTGTGTTGTCCCTTCAAGTTGTTTCTGTCATCAATTTCGTCCTGTTAGTTTTCTTTTTTTGCATTTTGTCTGTTCATTGTTTTTTGTGGGGTTTTTTTTTGTTGTTGTTGCTGTTACTTCTACCCACCATCCCCTTCTGTCATCACTCTGACATCCTCTACTCTTATCCTGGGCTCTGCTCTACTGTTGTTCCTCTGGCTGACAGGTTTTAACCATGCTGCCCTTTTGCCTTAGTGTTAAGTGAAAAAGGAACATACAGACAGGAAGGGAAGAGCTTACATCAGTTTTCTTTCAGGGGTTACTGTTGTTCAAGTTCTAAGTATTAGTAGCCCTCCTCTTCAGAAGGTTAGCCAGAACCAAGAATGAGGAAATGAAGCTAAGGAGGTCTACATTTGCAGAAGAGAGCTTGCAGGTGGCTGTAAGAATCACTTACCAGCCATACATAAGTAGTAGCTAGAAGATAGACAAACTTGGAGAAATTGAAGGAAGTGTGTAGAGGCCTTGTCCCTAGTCCAGCTCTGCTGTAGTAGTGGTGGACAATGGGCAACCATCACAAGTGCTTGCAGGAGGTGCATCACTGTCTCCAGAGGACTGGTGAGGTATGTGGAGGCTGTGTGATTTCACATGTGGCCTGTTTGTTGGTTTTCGTTTTTTGGTTTTTTGGTTGGGTTTTTGGTGTTTGGGTTGTTTGGTTGGTTTGGGGTTTTTTTTGGTTTTTGTTTTTTTTCAATGACAAAACAAATTGATGTCTTAATTGCTACTCTGACACAGAGGAACTAGCAACATAGCAGCTTGTCAGACAGTGTCATCCAGGTCTGAAAGGTGCAACTTAATTCATGTGCTGTAGTCTGCAGTTCAGTCTCCTCTGTGGCAGTGGGACTGCTAAAACCCCTTCAGCTCCAGTGACTGTACCAGATGGTCTCATAGCTTTGCCCTTGACAGCTTTCTTGGATTGGCCAGGTCTGGCACTGTTTCACCTCCTTTTTGTATGTCTCTGAAGCCGCAGTGTTTTATCAGTTTCTGAGGAGCAGTTGCCAGTTAGTGCCAAAGCCAGTTCTCTGGCTTACTGGGGTAGTTTTGGATAGAATAGCATTGTAAAGAGAGATGGTGAGATGTGCTGAGAAGAACCTACCAAACATCAAGCAGAATGACACACAGCTTCCTTGCAGAAGGTATGCCTGGGGTTCCCCAGCATGATTCACTTCCCCATAGCTGAGCATATGCTTGCTGTGTTTGATGGAGCTGGGTTGCACCCAAGTGCTCTTCTTGCAGTTCTGTGTGTTGTATTGCTGTTACCCACTAGGGTTGGTTCACCTATGGATTTCAACATAATGTTGAAAGGGACCTTTGCTTAGCAAGGAGTATTTTCCTAAAGTACTTGAAGATGGCCCTTCCTGACCCCAGGCATGTCAGCTGCTGCCAGGAGGAATAATAGCTAAGCTGTCTGTGTAATCCTCACCTTATAACACCCTTCTTTAAGGTAACGACTGAGGTTGGAATCTGCAGTGGGAACAGGGAGGCTAAGAGTTGGTCCTCAACTGAGGAATGATGGGTGTGAGTGTTAAATCTGCTCCAAGTTATGATTTGAGTGCTGTCTGCTGCTGGCAGGGGTGTGCTGGGTAACTTCATGTTTTTGAAGAGTGGAATTTCAGTCTGTGAGCTGGAGGACTTCAGAAACAAAGGGCAACTCATGCCTTATCATGCATAATGTCAAAGGAGGACTTAAAATTCAGTTATTCAGAGAACTGTGCTGTGGTGTCTTGAGACAGGTCTTGTGATGTGCTTATAAACTAGGAAAAAGAGCCAGTTACGTTATTGAACACATCATAAGCATTCTGGAGCATGGTTTTATCTGGTAGTAATCAGGCACCTAATTCTGTCTTAACTCAGAACATGCCTTCTCTGTGTTCAAAGATGGCTAGGTGCTTCTGCAGTTCACATCTTGGTTATGTAGCATTTGCATACAAATTTTAGAAGTTGCTAGTAAAATCCTGTGTACAGTGGATGAGGACTTTTGTTAGCGTTGTTTTCCTGTCTGTATCCAAAAATATTTTCCTGATGGTACTGCTTACTGCTTACCTGTAGTGTTCCTGTGCATGACTGAAGATGTCTGGGTATCTCCACTGGCTGACTGCCTGCACAATTTGATAGTATCCCTTTCCAGAGCAGCAGGGATTAAGCTGAAGAGGATCAGCATGGTATTTCTTGTAGAAAGGACTATTGTTAATGTCCAGGGAGGCAAGGTGTATGCCAGAGGACTGGGACAGTGTGGCCTCTGAGCACTGGTGATCTGTAACTTCCTGCCTTCCTGATCAGCCTGGCTGCTTCTTGGATGTTTTGTTTTGTTTTCTTTTCTTCATTTTAAGATTTAGGTTGTCAGACCTTGGCTAAGTTATTTGTCTGCTCAGTCAGTTCTCAAGGCTGTACAATAAAGGCTGTACAATTTGCTTATCTGTCTTGGGAACAGGCTGAACAACAAATGTCTACCATCTGTCCCATAATCTAGAGATAAGACCAGGTAGAACTCCATAGACTTAAGCTGTGCTATATGTATAAAGTTGTTAAAGCTGTTCTAAAATTTTTTTCAGGTTCTAAATGGCTTCTAAGAAGTTGGGATCCGACTCTCATGGTAAGTGAAATTTTGCATCCTTGTCTTTTCAACAGGTTGAATCCTACTGTTGCTGCTGATTAATGTCCCAACCCATACAGTTGATAGAGACTAATCTCTGAATAGTGTTTTGTTAGGAATTAAGTCTCTTGTTTTCTTTCTTTTCTGCTTACTGATGTTGTGCCTGTTCCCTGATTAAACCGAAATTCAGACTATTCCATGGCAGAAGAGTAACTTCCCCCTCCAAAATCAAAGCTGAACTGCAGTTGATACTGATGTTTGTTGAAGTGAACACTAGATCTGTATCTCCTTTTTGTGGGAGTCTCATGAGAAGTTGGATTGAAAGTGAAGCTTTTAATGTATCATTGAGCCATCTTTGGGTTTGGCTCAGAAGTGGTCTTTTTTCCCCCAAATTGGATTAATCTGGTTCAGCAAGCAAGTGAAGAAGATAATATCTCATACATTTGAGATACGTAGCATCATGTAGATGATTGGTATAAAAAAAATTTCATGTCTGTGTATGTGCTTATTGTTTAGAAAGAAGGGGTGTAATTTGATAGTATTTATATTTCTCTGTAACATTAAAGTTTGTTGTATGTAATGCAGCTTTTTCAAATTACTAATCATTCAAGGTAGTACTGGGATGTTAATATGAAATTTATAGTGTGATTTTTCATGCTGTAGAAACTCCTGCTTTTAGAAATTCAGCCTTGATATTACTGGATAATCTTTCAGGCAAGAGGGTCCTGGGCAGTTCCATTTTTCTTTGAATTTTTTATTCAGTCTTGCAAATATGAAGTTGAAGTACAGAATAAGAAATGGCTCAGTTATATGGCTAAGGATTCATAAAAATGACCTATCAATATCTCCTTTCCTATGGCCCAGTGATCCTGCTGCAAAACATTAAATTTAGTATTAGCTGCCAGCTCGTCATCAGTTGCTCTTGGATCTGGGAATGTTTTTTTGTGGACACTGAACTGCTTGTCTTTCAAGTCTGGTTTTCTTTTTCTCTCCTGCTCCCTAACTCAGACTAGCAAAGACACCGTTCCAAGAGAGAATCCAGCCTGTTTTAAATATTTCTCACCCCAGTATTGTGTGGTTGAAAATACTCCTGGGCTTGAAAATAAAACGAAAATAAAGGGTGCTGTAAGCTAGCTGGTAAACTTGTCTACTCTTCTGTCTACCCTGTTCTCCAGGATATCAACAACACTGTCAACAGTACTATTTCTGAGGAGCAACTGCCTTGGCTTGTTATATTTTAAGGAATCAGCATGGCAATTGTTTCAGCCTTCTCCAGGCTTGTTAAGGATTAATCCTGCTAAGAGAATGTCAGCTGATTGTAGAGAATCTAGCCCAGTAGCTACCTTCAGCTTCATGACTCTGGCAGGTTGATGAAATTGGTCAAATTAGTTGATGCAGGTTTTGTACTTACTGTTGAGTTGCTTGTTGGAGGTTAGAGGACTCAGAGGAATGGCTGAGGTTGGAAGAGACCTCAGGAGATTTTCACATCCAAACCCCTGCTCAAGCAGAGCCCCCTCGAGCAGGTTGCTCAGGACATCTTCAGATGGAAAAGATGGAAGCATAAGGTATGGGTGGAGAGAAAGGAACCCTTTTCCTGTCTTGAAGTGTGTTCTTGGCACACACCTGTAACTGTGCCCTCCTGGCATTTGAATCATCAGAAATTTAAGCTTAAGTTCCACTAATTAGTGGCATCTAAAATGCAGCACTCATCTACTGTACAAAAAGTGTGGGTTATACCAAGCAGCATTTGCTAGTATTGCTGTTTTCACTATACAACTTGAGAGCTTTTAACTCCCAGCTTCTGAGTATTATGTAAGTGTGGTTTGTGTGACCACAAAAAATACGTTCCAGTTGGTTTCAAAACAGTTCCCCACTCATAACTGGTAAATGGTTTTGTCTGATCTGTTTCCATGTAGCTACCAAACGCCAGGACAGTCCTGTGGGTTGGACAATGGAAATACTACTCCTTCAGTAGTTCTTGGGCTAGAAATACCATGTAGTGTTCAGTGTCAGAGAGAGCCACTTCATCCTTTTAGCACCTAAAAGCATATTGAGGATGTTCTGTGAATGGCCCTTGCAAAAATATACCTGTCAGCCTAACAGCAATATTAAATAAGAGTTCAAAAAAAAGCTTTAATTGCTTCATTTGAGCATGTGACTTACTGAAACAGTTGCTTGCGTAGTACTTTCTGCATGTGGGTTTTGCTTATTGCTGTAGAATTTGCCATTTAAAACAATTTGCAAAAGGGTTATACAAGAAGAAAAGGGTTCTTTGCTTTCTGGATCAGATTTTAACTTTGCTATTACTGCTGTGACTGGGCTGGAACAAAGTTAGCAGTGTGTGCATCAGTCTTTTGCCTCAGTCTTTTTACTGTCATGTGTCCTAAATCAGTTGGTGTCTTTCTTAACATGTGTTTGCAGGTTTTGTAGCAGAGTTGTATTTAAGATGATATTAGAGCAGTGGTTGCTGCAAGTATACTGAAAAATCAGCATACTGGGAAGAAACTTAAGGGGTTTTATTTCTTCATCTATCTTCTGAGGTTGAACTGGCAGGTATCAGTGCAGCCCATCTAGTGTAGGTGGGTTTAGGGTGGTAGGTTTTGTTGGGTTTGGTTTGTTTTTTGTTTTTACAAAACAGAGTGTTGCTGTGTAAAACAGAATGTGTGCTTGTACCCTCTGGCCAGTATCTGTTTCAGGCAAAGGCTGCAGCTGTGCAAGTGAGTGTGCCTACCACTTACCTTTTAATAGGTCTAATGAGAAAAGTGTTCGCACACTGAGCAGTTTCAGCTGTGAGATTGGTGTAGGGGTAATCCTGCTTCCCTTGGGTCACCCTCCTTAGAGCAGGACTTGTGCCAGTGGGATTTAAGCAGTGCAGACTGTCAGCATCCACCACATGGGGCCCTGAGGAGTCTGGAGATCTGGGGATCTGGTTGTCTTATCACCTGGCAGTGATTTACTTCTCAGAGGGCAAAGGCTGCCACAGTTGTTTCTGCATAAGCAGGCACTTCAGCATATCCAGATTATCAGGCTGCCAGTTCAAATACTCTTTAGATACTTTATTGCCAGTAGTTGTGTGTTGGTGCCATCTGGATACTCTGTTGTATAATGCTCAAAGTCAAGATCATTGAAACTGCTATTATATTCTGCTTGGAGTGGTTTTTTTTATTCTGGTGGTGCATGTAGGATGTAGGGTACTCAGCCTGTTCTAAGCTGGAGGAAATGCCACCTGTATCCTCAGAGGACTATGGCACCAGCCATTGTGGTGCATAGTATGAGTTCTCAAGTGATGACAACACACTTAACATTTAACTCCAAATTAACAGGATGTTCCTGTTTTCAAAAGCTGCTCCTCCTTTTGGAGCCAGTGGCTGCCTTGTTGTAGATGAGTCAACACTGAGGGAACACAAACAATACATAAACTGTCATCTGAGTATGAAAATGGGTTAGATAAAAATACCAACTTGAAGCTCACTGAGCAAGAGGTTAGTCACTTAGCACTGTCTTAGGAATTGCTACTAATGTCTTTTTTGATCTGTAACGTTCAGGGTAAAAGAAAACTTCAGGTTGTTTTACACAGCCAGAAACCTTGCCTGTAATTCCAAAAAGTTAGACCAGTGATCCAAGACATCCCCTTTCAGTTTGCTGAGAAACAGTACAATTCATACTGTTGGGTTTCTAGTGTTTATTCACAGCAGGTGAAGGAAAACAAATCAATAGTCTGGCTGAGCTCTAAGTGATTCTGCCTTATGGGCTTTCAGGGTGCCTGATGAAAGAGTTTTGTCACAAATAACTTTCACACTGCATGTGAGTGATATATAAAGGACAGGTGGAGGGCTGTGAAACACATATGAGGCCTCTCATGGGAGTGATCTCAAATCAGACAGATGATCAAGTTAGATTTCCTTGTTTCAAAAATCATAATTGCTGTGGGAAATATTCTTGAGCTATTTCATGCTGTTTTGGTTAAAGTGGAGTGTCTGCACCTTGGGCCACTTTTGCCACTGTGACCACTTTTTGCCCAAACGTTACTTCCTACTTGTATGCCAAAACCTGGGTTTTAATTTATCTTAGTTGCTCTAAAGCTAGGTCATTTTTAAAGCCTGTTTCAAATGATAAAAAGGGATGGATCTCTTTATGGAGTCATTACAGAATACAGTGTTCAGGAGAGCCTTAGCTTCCAGTTGTGTAGACATAGTCCTCACACTAGTGAAGCTAAGATGTTAGGTATATTGATTTGAAATTAATTGTTGGGTTGTTTCATAGTGGCTGTGTTTTGGGTTTTTTTCTTAAATAATTATGAGCTAGAACAGTGAAGAAAAAACCCCAAACAACTACAAATAAACACCAACAACAAAACTGAGGCAGTGAAGTCCAAACAGATTCAACGTATTTCTGATCAAGCAGCTTCCTTTGTATCGAGTCACCTGGTGTAGTTGGGGCATCAGAGGTAAAAATAGATCCCAAATAGGGGGGAAATGTGCAACTTAACTGAATTCATTTTTCTTTTGATCTTAGGGCCTTTCAGTTACCTGGATGATGTCCCTTTTAAAATAGGAGACAAATTCAAAACCCCAGCCAAGGTTGGATTACCTATTGGTTTCTGTCTGCCTGATTCTTCTCAGCTTGTCAGAGAAGCCCAGGTAAGTGATGTGTTTTGTTTTTCCACCCTCTTCCCCTCACCTCTGAGCTGCTGTAGATTGCAGGTATTCACTGGTTGCACACATGTTCAAATGTTACTCTTGTTGGCTCTGTAGTGTCATTTTGTAGTGTCAGAAGATCTGTTAAAATGTATAGAAAGATAGAAATATGATAGGCTGTGCAAAAAGCTTCTACTTCTTTTAACTATAAAAAGCCTAATGGCATTTATCTTAGCACAGGGTTTTTGTGTAATAGTTACAGATCTAAATGTTACCCTGGCTAAATGTGAATAGCATCTTTAAGAGGAAAAATGGTAAGAACAGATACACTCCTGATGTGGCATAGTTGCAGAAGCTTTTTTGAGGGTATCAGGTATTACTATAACTACATTTTATGGGTTCTCACAAGAGTGGGATAAAGAATTAGATTTCCAGTTCTTGGTGTTTGCTGTAGTTTGGAGTGGGAATTCCTTTCCAGCTGTAGGACAGATTACAGCTTGCTACAAATGGCTTCTGGGTCTTTGAGAAGCACATCTCCATTACCATAAACTCCTGGCAGCATAAAATCAATTGCTGTAGCATAACTGTTGAAAGTCTGATGTTCAAATGCAGGTTGTCCTACAGGAAACCTAACAGAATTGTGTTTTCTCATTTAGACCTGTGGTTTTCCTTGGTCAGTCCAAATTGTTGTTTTCACTTCAGCTGTGACAGATTGCTGTAGATGGTTCTGCTTTTATTTATTTTTCATGCCCTGCAACTCATCCACTGGAGAGCTGAATATCTCTATTACCTTACATTCTGCCTTTTTCCCTATACCCATGACATGATTACCTGATTGTCATAGTACACATTTCCACCCAGGTAATCTGAGATGGGAGAGCTAAAGGAGACTTGTGTCCTGTTTTGGGCCTCCTTGTGCTGTGTCCCCATTTTCCTGCCAAGGTGATGCTCAAACATAGTATTCCTGGTTAGACTGCAATGCCTTGCACAATATGATGTGAAAATACAGACTGTGCATCTCCCAGTGCAGTTTCACTTTTTTACAGCTGTAGTGAGAGTTGTTAAAAAAAAAATAATGCTGTAGATAAGCAAAATTGACCAAAGCCTTATATTTCTATATAAATACTTTCCATATTTTTAATACTTAAAAGATATGGCTCTGGTCAGTTTTAGTCATATATATGACCATGTAGTTATCCACAAAGAGAACTCAGACAGCTCTGCTCAGACAGGGGAGATTGTGTGCATGAGCAGTGCCCAGCATCTGCCAGTGAGATGATTTGGACCTGTGCAGAGCATTCAGCACCGTACCATACAACATTCTGATCTCTAAACTGGGATGATACAGGTCCAATGGATGGACCACTCATTGGATAAGGAACTGGCTGGATGGTCACACACAAAGAGTTGTGATCATCAGTGTCCAAATGGAAATGTTTGATGGGTGGTGTTCCTCAAGGGTCAGTTCTTGGACCAGTGGTGTTCAACATCTGTGTTGGCAACATGGACGGTGGAATTGAATGCACCCTCATCAAGTTTGCTGGTGACACCAAACTGTGTGGTGAAGTCAGCATGCCAGAGGGAAGGGATGCCATCCAGAGGGACCTTCACAGGCTTGAGAAATGGACTCATGCAAACTGCATGAAGTTCAACAAGTCCAACTGCAAGGTTCTGCACCTGGGTCGAGGGAATCGCATGCAATAATACAGGTTGGGAGGAGGAGGAGGAGGAGGAGGAGAAGGGATTGAGGACAGCCCTGAGCTGTCACTGTGCACTTGCAGCTCAGAAAGCCAACCAGGTCCTGGGCTGCATCAAAAGGAGCACAGACCCCTGGTCAAGGGAGGTGATTCTCCACCTCTACTCTGCTCTGGTGAGACCCCACCTGGAGTGCTGTGTCCAGTTCTGGAGTCCCCAGCATAAGAAGGACATAGGGGTCCTGGAGCATGTCCAGAAGAGAGCCACTAAAATGCTCAGAGGGCTGGAGCACCTCCCCTGTGAAGTCAGGCTGAGGAAGTTGGGGTTGTTCAGCCTGGAGAAGAGGAGCCTTCAAGATGACTTTATAGCAACCTTCCAGTATCTGAAGGGAGATACAAGAAAGCTGGGTAGGGCTTTTTACATGGGTGTGTAGTGGAGAGGACAAGGGGAAATGGTTTAAAACTTGAAGAGAGGAGGTTTAGGTTAGACATCAGGAAGGAATTCTTTAATGTGAGGGTGGTGTTCCAACCCATTGGAATGGGTTGCCCAGGGAAGCTGTGGCTGCTCCCTCCCTGGCAGTGTTCAAGGCCAGGTTGGATGGGGCTGGGAGCAACCTGGTCTAGTGTGGGGTGTCCCTGCCCATGCAGGGGGGCTGGAACTGGGTGATCATTAGGGTCTCTTCCAACTCTATCTGTTCTATACTACTTAGATTTTTCTAAGTGAAACATTAACGGTGATGAAACATGCAATGTGCTTACCTGGTCATGTAGAAGCTTTAGTGATGTGAGAAAAGCTTGTGGAATCCTGTCATGCCAGTAACAGCAGCAAAATCTGCTACGTCAGGTAGTGGTCATTGTCTCTGTAGCCAGTGTATCACCTGGTGAGTCCTTGTCACTGGGGTAAGAATAGCAATACTGCTTCAACAAGTAGGTGTGAAGTCCCTTAGGAATCTTTCAGGGCAAACTGAGTTGTTCCATGTTGGTCTTTGGAAGCAAAAATACACAGACATAGTCTTGATTGACTTGTGCAACGTGTGGACAGGGGGGTTCAGTGTTGCCAGATCTGGGTTATGATTGTCCATCTAGTAACACATCAAAATTCCTTGCTACACCTGTTGTCTGAGCTGTGAAACTGATTTTTGGGGTGATAAGTAGCTCTAAAGTAAAACTAAATGTAGGGAGGAGGCAAAATAGAGAATATAGCAAGGTTTTGCTAATAGAAACAAAACTGATTATTTCTGGTGTTGTCTAGCTTTGCCTGTATGTTGGGTTTCAAGAGATGCTGAAAAATCATTATGCCTGCCCAGGGTAATTCATGTGGCTTTTATTCTGTTACTCATGTTGCTATTACCAGTAGTGCTGTGATCCTTAAAATGTATCTTTTTTTTTTTTTTCCCCCTCTCCTTTCCTCTCCACCCTGGGTCAGTATGACTTCTCCCTGGAAAAGAAAACAATTGAGTGGGCTGAAAATATCAAAAAAATTCAAGCTGCCCAGAGAGAAGCTGAACGCAAGGCAGAAGAAGCCTTAGCAAACTCAAAAGCAGCTCCAGAGGACAGCCACAAAATGGGGTTCTCAGAGGGGCCTCGCCCTGAGGCCATGCCTCCTCCTATTAACCCCATCCTTGCTAGCCTGCAGCACAATAATATTCTTACTCCAACGCCAGCTGACAGCAGTGCTGTGAAGCAGAAGGTTCTCAGTCCACCTCGTCCAAAAGCAGATTTCAACCCAGCTGATTTTGAATGTGAAGAAGACCCGTTTGACAAACTGGAACTGAAAACTATCGACGACAAAGAGGAATTAAAAAATATTCTTGAAATTCATGTTGGTACTACTGGGCCAATTGTTGCCCAGCTGTTAGATAATACTTTGCCCAAAGGAGGGTCTGAATCAGTGCTGCAAGATGAGGAAGTTCTGGCATCCATAGAAAGGGCCACGTTGGACTTCAAGCCCCTTCACAAACCCAATGGCTTTATCACTTTACCGCAGTTGGGAAACTGTGAAAAGATGTCCTTGTCTTCCAAAGTGTCCCTGTCCCCTATCACTTCAGTGAGCAATATCAAATCCCTGTCCTTTCCTAAACTTGACTCCGATGAGAGTGATCAAAAACCATCAAAGCTCACGAGCACTTTCCACAGCACTACCTGTCTCCGCAATGGCACTTTGCTCAGCTCTTTGCAGCCCTGTGCTCAGAGTAAAGCTAGTGAACTGAACGGACACCATGTGGTTGGTCTTTCTGCTCTAAATGAGGACAGTGGCATGGAGATATCAACGTTATCCTCTTCATCCAGGCTGCCTTCCCTGGCTGTGTCGACAGTTTGTACAGAAGAAGAGTCATCTCAAAGCACAGCGACTACGGTAAACATGCAGTGGGTTAGAATTGGGGTTGCTGGGGAGATGTGGAGGTGCAGAGGCAAATGTTGCTTCTAAAATGCCCTCTGGCTTTGGGTTTAGTTTCATTTGATAGGAGTGGTGTGTAGATCCTCTAAATTTACACCATAAACTGATCAGTCCAACAGGTCTTTATGCTGGCAGTTCTGAACCTTAGATTCTTGCTCTGAAGGCTTCCCAGAAGTATGACCTTTTTAGACCAATTATAGTGATTTTTATTTCAGCTTTTGTTTGCTCATAGTTCACAGAATCATTCTGGTTAGAAAAGACCTTTAAGATCTTTTCCATCCATTAGCCTAACCTTATCCAGTCTAGTGCAAAATCATGTTCCTAAGCACCACATCTACATGTCTCTTAAACACCCCCAGGGATGGTGATGCATTCATCTTTGTGGGCAGCCTGTTCCCATGTTTAATAATGCCCAGGTCCTTTTCCTCTGAGCAGCTTTCCAGCCATTCTTTCCCAAGCCTGTAGTGTGGCCTGGGGTTGTTGTGACCCTACTGTAGGAACAAACCCTTGCCTTGTTGCACTTCATACATTTGGCCTTGGCCCATCTGTCCAGCCTGTCCAGGTCCCTCTGCAGAGCCTTCCTACCCACAGGCAGATCAACACTCTCACACAACTTGGTTCCACCTGACTTGAATGTGCACTCCATCCCTTTGTCCAAAACATTGATAAAGATATTAAAGAGAACTGGCCCTGATACAGAGCCCTGGGGAACACCACTGGTGACTGGCCACCAGCTCTGTTTAACTCTCTTCACCACAACTCTTTTAGGCCTGGCCATCCAGCCAGTTTTTTACCCAGCAAAGAGTATACCAGTGTAGGCCACATGTAGCCAGATTCTTCATGAGAGCACTCTGAGGAACAGTGTCAAAAGCTTTACTAAAGTCCAAGTAAACAATATCCACAGGCTTTCCCTCATCCACAAAACAGGTCACCTTATCATAGAAGAAGCATGTTGTGCAAGCAGGACCTGCCTGTCATGAACCCATTCTGACTGGGCCTGATTGCCTTGTTGTCCTGCACAGGCTGTGTGCTGGCATTCCAGATGCTCTGCTCCATAACCTTCCTCAGTATCAAGGTCAGGCTGACAAGCCTGTAGTTCCCCAGATCTTCCTTCTGGCCCTTCCTGGAGAGGTGCATCACCTTTTCCAGTCTCCAGTCTACTGGGATCTCCCTGGTGACTCCAGGAGTCTCCAGGACTGCTTGGTAAATAATGCAGAGTGCCTTGGTGAGCACTTCTGACAGCTCCTTCAGTGTGGATCCCAGCTGGCCCCATGGGCTTGTGTATGTCTTGGTGCAGTTGGTCACTAACCATCTCTTCTTGGATTATGGGGCTTTAAAGTGCCCCTCATCCCTGTCTTCTAACTTAGGGAATTGGGTGCTCTGCATACCTTCTCTATATGATCCACCATTCTGTCTTATCCAGCAGAAAAATCTGATTCTGAAGTGCTTTTAGGTTTTGAGTTAAAGCTTTTCTAGATTTGTTCCTCAGCTTGCGGATTGCATTTGCTGTAGACAATAGGAAATGCAGGTTTACATGGAATAGAGAAGCAATAACAAATTAAAACACATAGATGTGCTGTGTCATTCAGGATAGAAAAGGGAGCTTGCAGTTGTTCTGCAGTGAAATAAATGTCTTTTGTTTTGGTTTTTTTTTTAAATCTTCCTAAGATTGTTCTTCCTTCCTTCCTTTTAAAAATCTAATCTTTAGAAGGAAGAAAATTATGGTAGTCTGAGATCTGGTATTTACCCTCTTCCTTTTGGTGGAGGATGGAAGAATTGCTTGGTGGATACCAAAACCAATCTTGAAGATCCCCTCAGATCTCTAATGTTGCAGTTGTTTGCTGCATGGCTCCAAGGTGGGAGTTTCATGCTTTGTTTCCTCAAACTTGCAGCAAATTCTAAAATTACTTTGTGGACACTTAACTTCACACCACCTATTGTTGTCTTTTTGTGAATAAGAACAGAGATTTGAATAAGTTGTGGGCTTATTTATTTTAAAAACCCAGTAACTGAACACTAATGCTGAACAGAAAAGAATCATGATTCTGTGAAGGCATGAAGCCCAGTGAAAGCTGTATAGTTAAATCCTTTAGCATGCTCTAAAATAGTCTGGTTTCTTCTGTTCAGTATATGTGGTGCTTCTGTTGGGTTTTTTTGTGTGTGAAACCATGTGCTCTAAAACTAGTGACAGTGCTTTTCTCCCATTTTTCTTTCACTAGGCTTAGGTAAATGCATTATTAACTGTGAAATACAGTATTGTGGCAACTGGTGTATTCATCAGAGCACAGCAGAAGAGGTTTTTTTAAAATCACTGGAACAGTTTAATCTAGTAAACTTGAGCAGAAGCAGCAATGCTCTGGGAACTGCTGGCTGCTGCTGATCACAGGTTTGAGAGGCTCAGATAGGGAGCTCAGAGGTGAAACCTTGAAGTATAACATGGGACATATCTCTAGGGATTAACATGTAAGATCACTTGGAAGGCATTCAGATGGCCAAATTTTTGGTCTGCCTATTCAAATCTCTGTGCTCCCTTACCCAAGAGGGAAGGTATGTTTTCAAATGCTATAAGGGAAGATACAAACTGGTAAACACACAAACAAAAAAAAAAAGGACTTAGTAAGAGAAGAAGTAAAGATCTTAATTTGAAACTATTTCTCCCTTGGAAGTAGGAAACCAATAAAATAGGTATGCTGGCAGAACTAGTTTTTCCTGTTTAAATTTCAAGACTTTGGACTCTGGTTGTTTCATATTTTCACAACATGCTCACAGTAGCTGAAAAATGACAGCTGAGCTGCAAGATTTTGAAGCAAATGCAACAGAAATCTTGAAGTAAATGTAACAGAAAGTATTTAGAATATGAAAAGGATAGAAGGAAGTCACAGTCATCCCAGTGGCTGGAAGAAGGGTCATGCATCCCTTTTCTGCAAGGTTACATAAGAATAAGCCTGTCCTTTTTATAAAGCCTCAGTACAATTGTATGTCTCAGTGTATTCCACAGTGATTTTGTCTTGCCCCTCACAAGACTTGAAATTGTAACTTGTGGAGTTACCAGCAGAGTTTGTTTTAGCAGTGAATTGGATCTAGGATTTTTCGATGGGAATAAACTTGTGATTTCTCTGAGCCTGCTCTGATTCTGCCCTGACTGCTCTTTTTTGGAGCTCACTGCTGTGCTTTTTGCAGCAGAGGCAGAGGGAAGAATGACTAGTGAAGAGTTTGGAATTAAACAAAGCTGGTCAGAGATCTGATTAGTATGACGTATTTTATATAGAGAAATCTCTGGTTACAAGAAGATGGGGCAGTGAACCATGCAGGATATGAAATGGCTGCACTCCTTGAAGGTTTGAGAGCTAAGGGAATGTGTCTGTTGAGTGACCAGTGCTGGCTTTGTCTCCTGAAATTCCTTTAGGTGTTTCCTTCCTCTGCTGGAACTCGCTGAATGCAAGCACGTGTTGTTAAGCTCAGGGAGATTGAAGAGGATGAGTTGGTTTTCCCAGACCCTCGAATTTCTGGTTGTCAGAGCCAGTTTTGCTTTTCCTTACTGCAGCATCAATAACAAAGCATCATCCTTCAGTTTGGTAATAAGCTGATTCCAGGGCTGCTCCAGAAGCCCCATTTCAGTCTACCTCATATTCTAGTGATTTTTATCTGGCAAAAATGTCTGGAAGAGGGTATGTCCTCTGCCACCATGAGGACAGGTTCTTAGGTAAACCAGTCCCATCAGACTGAGTATGACTTCTCAGACTTTGTCTTCTAGAAAAGAAATTGTTACCCTGGAGATGAAAATGGTGAGAAATGCAGAAGAAAACCTTCTTGGTGGTAGTTTGAGGTTTTTTGCAAGTAAATAGGATTTGACAGAATCCTAATAGATGTTTCTTAGAATTGCTTTGTTGGTTTTTTTTTTTTGTTTTTTTTTTTTATAAACAGGGGTTTGTTGTTTTGGCCTTTCTGAAATAAATGGATGATCTTTCAAGCAGTCTTTAGAATAATAGTAGCTATTAAGACATGCAAAGAGCTGTGGCTTTTTGGTCCACAGTGTTTTCTTTCAGAGTTTCCTAAGCCTGTTTAAAATGCAGGAAGACTTTTAAATGGATGAAACAAAATGTGCAGATTTGTTGAGGCTAAGTTCTGACTTTGTAGTGCTGTTATCTTGGGTGAAGCCATATGAAGTTTTGGGCTGGTTCTGCAGGAGAAGAGGAGGTGTACAGCAGGGAACATCACCCAGCCTTGGTGGCACACTGGGAATGGGACCAAGAGTTGAGTGTTGGTAGAAAAATCACGTGTTGCCTTTAGGCAGTGTGCCATGTTGCTTTCATATGGCACATGAAATGCAATGCTTTCAGAGTAGAAGAGGGGTAATTATTTATCCTACTCCCTCTCCTGGTCAAAAAACCCAAGAGAAGTCTTTAAGCAATGACTTTAAAATTATCACTGGGTCAAGAGCTGAATAATCACCAGTGTATTACACTGAGCTGTGTGAACATGTGGCTGTTGCAGTGACAGCACAAGCAAGCTTACAATTACTGTGAGGTGGGGACACATCCTGCTTGGAGTTCAGGGGTTTGCAGGGTGCTGAGACAAGAAATCATCCTTATGATGACTGTACTATAATTACAGACAACTGTAACATCTGCATGTCATGTGTGGAAGCCTGATCAGGTCACAGGTCTCCCTAATGTGGCAGGCTTATTCCCAGATCTCTCCCATAAAACCCTTCTCCCCCAGCTGTAGCAAATTGTGCTCACGAGAGCATGATGTTTATAGTCATCTTATTCTTATGTTGTCCAACAGGTACACCCAGACTACAAGGAAACAGAAATCCCTGTGGTAAGTGACCCAGCACCTGTGTATTTGTACTGGACCATGTTTGCAAAAATTTCCAGATACAGTGCTCCTTAGAGTACAGAAAACTGTAAGTGATGAGTAAACTTAGGGTGAAGGAAGCAGTCTGAGGTACAGGGCTTGGCTGTATCCTAAGGACTTCGTGGTTGGAAAGGTTGGGAACTGAAAGGTCCTGGTCCCATGGAAGGAGAGGGTGTATTGCAAAGAATCTGGGTTATAGTTTGTTGCTTTTGAAGGTAAAAGGGGTATGGTGAGAGTCAGGCTGTGCACTGCTGGTTGGGTGGGTAACTTCCAAAGGGAAGTCTTTAAAGCCTCCCAAGTTAATTGGGATATCCTGGTTCTGCACTAGCTAGAAATGGGATGTGGGGATGCAGAAGATGACCATCACCCCAACTTGTGGGTTTTTTTCCCTCTAGGTAACGCACCAAAATTTCCCAGTGTCTAAAGTGCCCAATAACACCAGCTGCACAAAGTGGCCAGGTGTCCCTGCTCCTGAGCTGCAGCAGGCCCTCTCTGCTAGCGAGAGGCAGTGTGTGGAGACAGTTGTCAACATGGGGTACTCTCCTGAGAATGTCCTGAAAGCCATGAAGAAGAAGGGGCAGAACATAGACCAGGTAAGAGCTTGCGAAGTCGGGGGGAAAAACCCCTTGGCTGGATGCTGATTCTGCTGAGAACCAATGTTGGGTTTGGAAAATACTTCAGGGCGAGGGGGAAAATACTTCTGACAGGTTCTAACAGGGGATTGCAGCCTGTAGCTAGAGAAGCTGTCACCTGGCACTACAAAAAATACCCAAAAAAAGTGTCTTCACCCTTTTTCAAATGAGAGACTTGCTTGAGTCAGCTACAGCTGTGGGTGCTGGGATAGAGCTACCCTGAGTTTGGGTGGGCAGTAGCAGGTCTTCCTAGGACCCACAGAACCATCTGAAGGAAGCTTGGTGAGGCTCTGTGCTGTGTTTAGTTCCCTGTGACAAAAAAAACCAGACAACTTCACTTCTTCTGAGCATGAGGGGTTAGAATGCTGACACCCCTCCTTGTTGAGACACTGGGGCCTGCAGGATTAGGACAGCCCTGAAAAGCTCTGGCAAGGCACTGCTGTCTGACTTTCTTTTTGTGTGTTCTGGTCAGTCTGGTCCTGCTGTTTGCTGCCTCATTCCTTGCCTCAGACACTTGCTAAAACCAGGTCACAGAGCATAAAGCATTGCAGGCTGATGTGTGGCTCTGGGTCTTTAAAACAAATGTTTTAAAGCAGGGGAATGTGGCCAAACTTTCTGAGCTGACACTAGGCAGGCTGTGTAAAGCATCACCTGGAGGGACTGTGCCTGTCACCTGGGGAGGAGTGTCCCAGTGCTTTCAGCTCCTGAAGCTCATCTGCTTGTCCACCAGCCACATATTGGGAGTGGTTTAAGCTGTGTGCTGGAGTGAACTGTAGTATCAAATGGAAAAAAAATAGGCTTTAGGAGAGTGGTTTTAAATCCTTCTGTATTTGCAGGCTGTGTTCTTTCACCCTCCTAGCATTTCTTATCTGATATTTCCCCATACCCCTTGAGGCTGAGGACAGATGAGAAATGTGACAATGGTTTTTGGGCCTGTGAGCTGGGATTTGCAGATTGCTTACCAGTATGCTCAGTTGATCTTAAAAGCCTGACTGCTTTCAGATTGCATCAGCTCTTATAGCTCTCCGAGAGGAAGCTAAAAGCTGACACATCTTGACTGCTGGACTACAGTTTCATGTTTAAAACTTGTAGTATAAAAAGCACAGGTAGACTTTTGCCTTCTGCTCAGTGATCAGGCACAAAAGTCTAAATATAATCTTCTGAGGCTGTTTTGACTGGAGAGGAAGATGATGTTCAGAGCTGGTGGGAGAGCACAGGAGGACAGAAGCGCTGGTCTGTTTTCTGTGAATGAGCTCTTGCATAACAAATGTTTGAAGTCTATTGGAAGGACTTTATCTTGATCCATGGTGAATCCTGGGGTATAGTCGTGCTCAGTCCCTCTGCGAGTACAAAGGTGAGATTCAGCCACACACTGAATGCCACTCTGCAAACTTAGTTCCTCTTCTTCATTCCCCACAGGTTTTGGATTATCTGTTTGCACACGGGCAGCTTTGTGAGAAGGGCTTTGATCCACTTCTTGTTGAAGCAGCTTTGGAAATGCACCAGTGTTCAGAGGAGAAGGTGAGGGTGCAACGTGCTGAGCAATAGAGACAGTGCACTGGGATGAGGAATTCCAGCAGCAGTTACTGTGTTCCTGTTGTTGCCAAGACTGACTGCCAAAGGGACATCCTTGTAGTGATAAAGTGAATATGTGTTTAAGCAATAGAGTTCTTTCACACTGTTTTATTAGTCTCACTTGCATGCAACTGTTATGGTAAAAGGGTTTCTTTTAAAGACCCTGCTTACTCGGGTTGCAGTGGTTTGAACCCAGAGTTCTCCTGTGAGAGTGGTGATTGGCACACAGACAGTTAATTTCAGAAGCAGCAAATTATCTTCCAAACCCTGCCAGCCTGCCCTGCCTCTGCATTTTCTCCCTTGTACAAATGCATCTGCCTGGCTGCTCTGCAAATTGGTTTAGGGCTTGCTGTAGAAGCAGCTGGAATACATTTTTGGGGGGGTCTGTTTCATTGTCTGGTTGCTTTTCCAGCACCAGAAGTACAGAAGCAGGAGTGGGTAGCCAGGGCAGAGCACAGCAGGACCTTTTAAAATCTGCCTGCCTCTTGTGTCCTCTGTTGCTGTATCAAATCTTTAGAGGTGCAGCCCAATCCCCCCAGACATACATATGCCTTCCTGCCTTTCTGGGGCTTGGTGATGAGCTTGCTAACAGAGTAACAACTGTGCGAAAATGGGAGAAGTGACTGAGTTCAGGAAACACATTTGCTACTGGCAAACCCCCCATGTTGGGAGTGGCTCATCTCCTGATTGCCCATTTCAACCTGGTCACTTGTTTCTTTTCCCCTCTGAAGTGGAGCTGAGGCCCTGTGAATGGCAGAGGGATCACAAAAGTCTGACCAGTTGACTCAATTCTTGGCAGTTTCACAGTCTGGGAGGATTCATAGATGATGATGGTAGCATTGTATGTGGTGTGTCCAGTAGCTTTGTGCTAATCCTCCAAGTTTGCCCTGGATCTGAAGAGCCAGTTTATAGCAAGGGCTACTCAACTGTTCCCAAAGTCAAGGCAACCTTAAAAAAATCCAGATGCAGCAGAAGCTGCTGGATGGGTGAGCAGGGAGCCATTTATCAGCATGTTTGGTAACCCAAACTGGGCTGGGCTGATAAATTTCCTTCTGGTAAAGACTCCCCTACAGGCTGAGCTTTGGTGTCTTGCTGAAGAGGATTTCTAAAATACAGGACTGCAAACACAGGGGACTGAAAGTGGAGCCCTGTGGGCTACTGAACCCAGAGCTCTGCCAGCTCTGGTGTGAGAGGACTTTTTCCAAACAGAGCTGGAATGGGCTGTACATGGGATCCACACCCAGCCTCTGTGCTAAACCCCCACCAAGCACTGACCCTCTTGTCTGTCTTTCAGATCACAGAACTTCTCCAGCTAATGAGTCAGTTTAAAGAAATGGGCTTTGAACTAAAAGACATTAAGGAAGTCTTACTACTACATAACAACGACCATCACAATGCTTTGGAAGATCTAATGGCCCGTGCAGGAGCCAGCTGAAAACACATTCCTGGATTTTCTGCGTGCAACAGAGCAGGACCAGCCTTGCCACCTTCACATCCAGTGTGACTTGTTCTTGGCAGGAAGGAATCCAGCTTTTCACATATATGGGAGAATGACTGAGCAAGCCCGCCTGTGTGCATCACTCCAGCATTTCTCTTTCCACTGAGAGCCAACTTTCTTTGTTAAATTAAATTTTTAAAGTGTCCTTTCCTAAGTTTCCTTTTTCCAGCTTGGCCACGGAGAGTTTAGACTGCTCAACCTCTGCTGGAATTGTACATAGGTAGAGACAGGTGTGGTTTCCCCCCCTCACTGTTGCACTGGAGTTGGACAGAAGATTACTAAGTTGGTTCTGAAAATAGGATGCTTTGGTTCTTTGAAGCTGCTTTCATGGTGTCTGCTTGTACTGAATTAATTACTTGACTGTGTCACAGTCCAGATTAACTGGTAAAATTTGACCTTTAGTGCAATGGAGTTTTATTTTTTGGTTGGAAGTTAGTCTGTAACTTAGTAAAACACTGGTTCAGGAACTGTAGCTATGCATAAAGAGAGAAGCTGTTCCTCTTGTGGGTTGTTTTTTTTGTTGTTGTTTTTCCACCCATGCTTCCAACCCATGCTACCAGACATGAGTGTCCAGTGCCGAGTGGTGTGTAAGTTCCCTTCAGACAGGTAAGCTGTGAACTTTACCTGGACCTGAAAATTGTGTTTATTCTTGAACCTGAAGGCAGAGTGTTGGGGCTGGGCATTCTTAATCCCCCAGGCTTGTAGGATATTTAAGACAATGCCCTGCTAGGAAATCAATTACCTTTTTGGTTTTAGTAATACTCAGTGTGATGCAGGAGGTTTCTTTCAAGCACTTTCTTTAAAACAAATATTACTCACTGCGTTAGTTCCATTTCTCACACTGCTCTAGAATTACATAACACCTAGTACTAGAAATCAGATTTTTGGGTTGGTTTTGATAGTTCAAAGTATTACATTGTACATTGTTCAAGTTCTAAATACATAAAGTATCAGCAGTCTTGAGGAATCTTTAAAGTAATTTGCTAAATATTTTAATTCTGCAGAAAAACAACTAATAAAACCCTCAAATACAACTCCCAGTGTCATGGTCCCATCTCTCATGCTCTTTGGCTTCAGCAGATGAAGAATGTGCTGGATCCCACCTGCCCGGGTGCTTTCTGCTCCTGCTGGCACACATGAACCTGAGTCAGGCTGATGGGCCAGAGGTCTCCAGGCAGGTGGCTGCAGTGGGGGAATGTGCTGCATTTTTCTGTGGCTTACTTGTTTTGTTTCAAAAACTAAGCCTAGGAATCCAAACTACCATTGGAGCATGGAGCTGGGAGCATTGGACTTTGGGAAGGGAAAACTGGGCTTATTGCCTCAGCTTAAGTTTTTCAGGAAGATGTTTTAACTGATTAGGACCCCAAAGGGTCTCAGTTATGTTACCAACTTGATACAACCAAAACATCTTAATTTGGGTCCAGTGTTAATTTCTAGAATTCTCTGTGAGGTGCTCAACTGTGTTAATTTACATACCTTTGCTTAAAGTGATACTGAGGAGAGATGTAGCTGGCAAGTATCTAGATGTGGAGATGGGTGATGAGTAGAACCAGGGCAGGCTGCCTTGCATTGTATCCCAAAGCACTGAGCTTCACCAGAGTCTGCTGGTGGGGCTGAAATTAAAACTTGTTTGAGGAGGACATTCAGCAGCTGGTGGGCCAGCAGCTGTAGCTCTGTGGGTGTGAGTAAAGCAGTTCCCCAGCTTTCCCTCTCAGTTGAGAAATGTGATAGTTTGAAACAAGAAAATGGTGTTCTTGGTCAGTTAGAAAAGCTGGAAAACTCAAACTGCTTTGCAGTCACTTCTGAGGGTGTTCAGTTGTGTGGCTTGTGTTGGCTCGCTCAGAATTATTATCCAAACAAGTCCCTGTCTGGTCCTAGACAGTACTGGAGGGGCAACAAATTTTGCCAGCAAAGAAACTCCTATTTTAACTAAACCTCAAAATAATCTTATGGGTTGTGGTTATGTGTGTTAAGCTTTTTCACAGTTTCCTGTGCAGGGGCTGGCCCTTAACCCCACTTCAGTAACTGCTCTGCTGTGGAGACTCTTGTAGCAGTGAGAGCAGAGGGGTGAAGGTGGGCAGTGATACCTGTGAAGCTGGTCTCCTCCTTCCCATGAGATGTACCTATTTGTGTCTTCCCCTGGTGACATGTTCTTGCTTCAGCAGTTGTTTGTGGATTTGAGTCACGGGGTGGCTGAAGGCTGGAAGTGTGTTTCTGGGGTGGCTCCTCACCCTGGTGCAAGGGGATCGGTCTGGTGGCTGAGGGTAGAGGCATGGGGAAGACACATTTAACAAGGGACAGAATGTGATGAGATTTGAGTGTTGTTTTGGGGGCTGTGCATCGTTAGTTACTCTGGTTCTGTCATTCTCTCCTGCCAAGTTGCAAACCAAGTGCATCCTGGATGTGAGGAGGTCCTACTGATGGCTGGTGCGAGGCTGGGTCTGCCGTGCTGTTTGCTGGTGAGAAGGTGACTGTTCCCCCAGTCACACTTAGAGACCTTGGGGCTTTTCCTTAGGCTCCCAAATCAATCTGACCTATGTGCCTGATTTATGTGTGGGCCACTGCTTAACTTTGTCAGAGGTTGTTCTGCTTTCTTGTGCTAGCTGCTGTCAGGCACCGTGGTCTGGGCTAGAGGCCTGTGAGGAGCAGTGCAGAGGCAGAGCCAGAACTGGCAGCTGTGCTTTGAGCCAGGGACCTCTGATGGTGCTGGTGAGGGCTGTGACACTGAAGAGACACACACACAGTAGCTGAAGGGTCCCACTTTGTTGCAGGTGACTGTAGTCCTGTTGGGATGAGAGGTGCTGCTGTGGTGGATGCCAGACTTGGATCCTGCAGTCTGTCAGGCTGCAGAATCAGCTAGTGATATCCCAGGGCTATGGAGTGTCCTGAGGCTCTCTTTGGACAGCTTTTTCTGGCTGCTTCTGCCAGCATGGCACCAGAAGCTGGTGCAAGGGTCTCTTGGTGCAAGGGTTCAGTTCAGGCACATGTGGCTGGAGGACAGCTTCTGAAACACCAGCTACATCAACAGGCCTGGCAAGAAGGGGATCTCGTACCAATTTTCAGCCACAGTTAATCTTTTGCACTCAAACAAATGGGGATTTTGATCAATTTACTTTAAAACAAATTTTACCGGAATTGTGTAGTAAATTGAATTTTATTTTAAATAATGTCAATAATTCAAATAAAGTATCAAGCATCTGCTATGAGCATTAATCGTCTTTGTTAAACATGAATATAAAAGTGAAACCATTTTAGTTCTGTATTTATTTATTCGTACGTCGCCATGCTCTCTTATTGTCTTAGTCTGCTCTAACAGAATCACAGAAAATTAGGGGTTGGAAGGGACCTCAAAATATTATCAAGCCCAATCTCCCCTGCCAGAGGAGGGTCACCTACAGGCAGTCACGTAGGAATGCATCCAGGTGGGTTCTGAATGTCTCCAGGGAAGGAGATTCCACAACCCCCCTGGGCAGCCTGTGCCAGTGCTCTGTCCCCTCACAGTGAAGAAATACTTCCTTATGTTTATATGGAACCTCCTGTGCTCATGCTTATATCCATTGCCTCTTGTCCTATCGTTGGGTATAACTGAGAAGAGCCTGGCTCCATCCTCCTGGCTCTCTCCCCTTACATATTCATAAACATTAATGAGGTTGCCCCTCAGTCTCCTCCAAGCTGAGGAGTCCCAGCTCCCTCAGCCTTTCCTCATAAAGGAAATTTTCCACTCCTTCAGTCACCTTGGAGGTTCTGTACTGGACTCTTTCAAGAAGTTCCCTGTCCTTGAGGCCCAGAACTGGACACAATATTCCTCACCAGGGCAGAGGAGGAGAACCTCTCTCAACCTACTAGCCACCCCCCTTCTGATGCACCCCCGGATGCCATTGGCCTTCTTGGCCACAAGGGCACATTGCTGGCTCATGCTCATCCTGCCATCCACCAGCACCCCCAGGTCCCTTTCCCCTTCACTGCTCTCCAACAGCTCTGTCCCCAGCTTATCCTGGTACTTGAGGTTGTTCCTACCCAGATGCAAGACTCTAAACTTGCCCTTGTAATTCATTAGATTTTTACCTGCCCAACTCTCCAGCTTCTCTGGGTCCCTGTGAATGGCAGCACAGCCTTCTGGGGTGTCATCAGCAAACTTGCTGAGAAGACTCCCTCCCATCAAGGTCACTGATAAAGTTGTTGAACAGGACTGGACCCAGCACTGATCCCTGGGGGACTCCACAAGTCACAGGTCTCCAGCTGGACTCTGCACCATTGGTCACCACTCTTTGGGCCAGTTCTTAATCCGTTTTACTGTGGGTTCTTCTATCCCACATTTCCTGAGCTTGCTTGTGAGGATATTCTAGGAGACTGTGCCAAAAGCCTTGCTAAGGTCAAGGTAGACCACATCCACTGCTCTCCCTGCATCCAACCATTCAGTCACAGCATCACAGCTATCAGATTAGTAGCATGATTTTCCCTTGGTAAATCCATGCTGACTACTCCTGATAACCTTCTCTTCCATGTGATTAGAGATGACCTCCAGAACAAGGAGGTCCATCATCACAGAGTGCATACTCTGTGCATTTATATAAGCATTTCAGAGAGGGGGTCAGGCAATTAGTTTTCACTTTTGGCATTTGACCATTCCCAGACACTTTCATGGCTAATACCCTATTAGTGAGCCCTGTGGTTTTGTTGTCCCAATGTATGTCACCATTTCTCACCTGGAGTCGGGCAGCAGACTGAAGGCCATCCTTAGGCTCATCTCTAGTGAGACTGGTTTTATCCCCTTCCCCTTCCAAGCCTAGTTTAAAGCCCTCTCAGTGAGGGCTGCTAACTCCTGTGAGAAGATCCTTTTCCCATGATGAGGTAGGTGTACCCCATCTCTTCCCATCAGACCCGGTGGGGCACATACTGCTGCATGGCCAAAGGACCCAAAGCTCTGCAGATGACACCAGTCCCTGAGCCATGAATTTACCTGTTGACTCTTCCTGCTACTTCCCTCATCCATCTCTGTCATTAGAGGGATGGAGAACACAACTTGGGCACCAGATCCTCTAATGAGTTTTCCCAGAGCCCTGAAATCTCTCTTGATTCCTTTTGTTGATCCTGATACAACATTATTGCTACCCACCTGGAAGACCAAAAAAGACCAAAAGGGGGTATTAGTCTGAAGGCCTCACCAGGGTGGGAAGTTTACTTGTGACATCCTTCACCCTGGCCCCTGGGAGGCAGCTGACTTCCCTATGAAGTGGGTCTGGTCTATGTATTGGGCCCTCTGCACCACTCAGGACCTACTACAATGACCCCATCAGTTTTTCTTATCAGGGTCAGTTTTGATGCCAGCTTGAGGCGAGTCAGAGGTGGTGCTTCTGGTCTTTGTGAGCCCTCAGCCTTCCTCACAACCAGATCCTCCTGCAGAGTCCCATACCTGCTCTGCAAGGGCACTGCAGGTGGTGCACTTCTTAAAAGAAAAAGCTGGCTCTTTTTCCTTTTTTCTTTTTTTTCTTCTTTTTTTTTTTTTCTTCCCTGGCCAGTGACCTGTTCCCCCTGACCTTCCTCCTGGGAGCTTGCTGATGAGAGGATGTGGGATCCTCTGCTCCTCTGAGTTATCTCCTGTTCTGTTTCTGGAGAAATCATTTGGTGAGAGTAATCTATTTCCCTCTCACTCTTCCTGATGCCTCTCAACCTCCTCACCTCTCCCCTGGGCTCCATCACTCCATCTTGGAGCTGTGCCCCCATGCTGAGCAGGTCACCAACCTGCTCACACCACACACAGCCATAGTCAGAGGTGCCTCCTGTTGGCAGTGAAAGGCTGTGGCATTCCTCACAGCCTGTGGCCTGGATACCAGTGTCCATTTTGGTGGGTGATGGGAGCACAGTCTTATTCCTCCGAGGAGCCACCATCACTCTTTGGGTAAACCACAGCTCCTCAGCACCCTGCTGCTCACCAGCTGACCCATGCAAGCTGCCATGCCATGCCTCATGGATGTGCCACCACCCTGTTTGCCTGCTCCCGTTTTCCCGCTCCTCTTTGCCCACTCCTCCTTGCCTCCTCCTGTTCTCCCGCTCCTCAGATGCGTTTGAATCCCCCGCTCCGCGCCTCCTCCGCTGCCACCACCCCCGGTGCTGCTGGGGCTGTGAGGGGGGGGAGGAGAGAGGGTTCCTGAGCTCAGAACCCCTCAGCATCACACGATCGAACCCTCTCCTCGGGCTCACTTCGGTCGTTGTCACCGCTGCTGCCTCGCCAGTGTCCCTAATGCCGAACACCCTCACAGGCATCCCTCCCTCCGGATGAAATGCAGACCCCTCACACCGGCTGCCAGTGCAGTATCAAACAACAGGGAGGGGGGTGACACACTTAAAACGCTCATTTAGCACATTTTCATGCAAGAACTGAAGCAGCATCTAGGTAGCAGCATCACATAAGAATGGAGAGAAAAATATTACAGCTTTGTTAGTCGGTTGCATATTAGGACTCTAATTTTGGTATCTCTTGTGGGGGCACCACTTCAAACTTCTCTGCAGTCCTGCTGCTGCCAAGGATGAGTGGATTTTTCACTGCCAAAGCTGTTGTTTTAGTGGTGCTTTTTTTGTTTGTTATTTTATTTGGTTTTGTTTTGTTTTGTTGTTTTTTGTTTGCTTGGTTTGGTTTGGTTTTCCTCATTTTAGCCAAGTCTGACACTCCACAGGGAAAATGAAATTTGGAGAGCAGGCTGATAATCTTACATCCAGCAACGTATAGCCTTGTGGATTGGCTGCGTGGCTCCATCCTATAAAAGATTATCAGACTTTGGAAAACTGCTTTGTCATTGTTTTGTTGATTTGTTGTTTCTAAATATTCCTGGCCATTCCTCCAGGGAGTGAATAGTTTCTGCCTCGGGCACTCGCACTGGGGCTCAAGTCTGTCAGACAGAGTTGTCGTTTTCATAGTAGGCTGGACAGGAGTCACAGCTGGATCAAATCTGGGAGATGACCTAACTCACATCTCCTCTGCTTACGGAAATTTTGGGTCACTGACTGTCCTGCCTCTGAAAATACCAAAGCAGAACGTGGTAGTGCGGATGGTTCTTCCTTGTGTGTTGCTTTAGACAGAGTCAGCTTGGGCAGCAGACTGAGAATGCCTCTGAGCATACTTTGCTGAGCTGCTCTTTACACTGAAAGCACAACCAGCCAATACTCCTCTCTCAGAAGTTTCCCTCCCTAGCACTGTGTTACTGTCTGGACATCTCATTTTTCCCGACCTGTGCACACATCCTACACCCTGACCCTTTCCTTGGTTCTGAGCAAGGCTGCAGAACTCCTGGGCAGCTCCCCAGCAGCTCTTCCCTGTACACTCACTGAGAAAATGCCAGGGAAAATACATGTTCACATCTTAATGCTTTCAGAAGGTACAAGGACTACTTAACTGCCACATATTCTCTCTGGTCCTAGGAGGTGGAAGGAGGATTTCTAAGGGTTGCTTGTTTTAAAGGGGGCCTCAGTTTAATGCCTGCTCTTCCCTCTCTGGTTTTAGCAATGTGCTGGCTGTCCCACAGCTTTGTGGCTCTCTGGTGGCTGTGAAGTATGGCAGTGCTGTGCACAGGTACCAAAATACTGCTGACACCAAGAGCCTGTCTCCTGGAAGGCTCATGTCTCTGAGATAGATAGGGAGGCTTTTGAAAAGGGGGGGTGAGAGACAGGGCTTTTGGTCTGCTGTCCTGTAACCTGGACACAGAAGCCATCTTTTGAGCTCTTTACACTTAGAACCTGGAGGGATTCTGCTCCACAGTTATCAGTATCAATTGCAAGATGGAGGCTAACTACTAAAAAAAAACCCCCCAAAAACTGAATAGTCAGGACACTGATGCAGGACTTTATTCTGCTATCATGAGTCTTCCCCTTGTGCTTCTGTTTCTCAGGGCTACCCCGTGTGGTGTTCCTGGGTGTGTTTGCACCAAATACAAAACCTAAACTGAGCATCACTGCATCACTCTGCAAACTCAGGGTTGCTGAGGAAGCCAGCAGTAAAATTCACAGCTGATCAGGCAGCAGCATTCCCTTAAGGTCAGCATTTCTGGCTACCATAGCAGGCTTTGACTGAGCTACTACAGGCATTATGGAGGAGACACTGGAGATGGCCAAATGTGCTGTGGCAGCCCTTATTTTGGAAAGGGAGCACTCACACAGCATGCCTTAAACTGAGCATATTTCAAGGTCACTTGTGGCTTCAGCAAGTGGACTTGGTTTTGTGGTTCAGATGTGATGTGTGCAGCAGCTGAGCTTTTTCAGAGCTCATTCTGTTGGGCTTGCTTCAAACGCCAGCTCCACGTAACAGCACTGTTAGCAGCTTCTGAAAGCCCACTGCCCCTAGCCAGACCCTCTATTGGTGTGGAAAATCAGTTCTGTCAACCTGATGATGAGGGATTTGCAGCTGTGCCATAGTGCAGAGATCAGACATAATTTCCTGTGGGGCATCAGAGAATGCCAGGGGTCAGAAGGGACCTCGAAAGATCAGCTCTTGGCCCCTCAGTAGTGGCAGCAGTATGAAACCTGTGTGCTTATTAACAGGATAGATGAACCTTTAGTACAAAGTCCCTACAGAACCACTTGTTACCCATGACTTAACCTACCTCTTTCAGGAGCTCTGCAGTGTTAGGCCCAAGCCAAGAAGAAATGTGACAAGAGCTTCCATTCTGAATGTGACAGCACCTCTCACCTTGCCTTGACTTCCATTTACTTCTGGTCTAGTAACATCAGTGTACTTAAACACTGGATCCTCTCCTGGATTCTGTTTGCAAACACTTTTCTGGATAGCTTTTTAGCATTAATGGCCAGAACTCTGGCTTCAAATTTTAATTCCTCATCATCTTTTTGACAAGGCATGTGTGAAGCTGCTATGAATACTGTGGACAGGATTGCCTGTTGCTTGGCAAGATGTTTAAAGCTGCTGAACTGTTACTCTTAAAAACATGGTTTATTGGCATTAAGGAAATACAAAAGCTTGCAGTGTCAAGCAGTCATCTCTCATTTACTCAGAATTCTCTCCATCCTTAGTTAATACACATTAATCACAAACACCAAATGGGTCACCCTACCCACCCACACTTTGCAGCACCAAGTGTGGCAAAAGTGTCTCTGTGGCTGTTCTTGGGCACGTGTAAAGACAGAAGGTCTAAACTGCTGGAGGTGTGTGCAGCAACACATCAGTTCCAGGAGAGGCTGTGCAGAGCTGTAGCTGGGCTCGCATCGTTTGGATGCACTTTGACTTCAGTACCAAGATTTCATCCAGCTTGGTCACGAAATTCTGAAAATCCTGGCAAGGAAGGACAAAGAGAAGTTTATCAAACACCAATAACAGCTGGCTAGAGAAAATCAGAATATCTTGCGCTGTCATTGCTCGAGTAGGAGGAACTAAAGGAGGAGGGAGGGCTTTCAGACTCTGAGAGGGGCGGCACACGGAGGGCTCCATTCCCTCCCATTCCCATTCCCATTCCCTGCCCACACTCTCCCAAGGGCGGGCAGACCCCAGCCCCTCTCTCTCGCCAGCTCCTCCCTGCGCTGCTCTTCCCCTGCGCTCCTTTACCCCCAGCTCCCCACCTGCTCTGCAGAATCCGCATCCATCGGTGCTGGGAAGAGCCCTGGAGCCCCCTCCTGAGCCAGCCCTGCCTCAAGGGGCCCTCAGGCACCTACATCTGCCATCAACGAGGTCGGGGTGTATGTAAATATTTGTATATAATTGTATTTTTGTTCTTTATTCCTTATGTTATTGCATTTCCCCTGTGCTAGTAAATCTGTTTCCAGGTTTTTTTTTTTATTTCCAACTTCAGGTCCCTAGACTTTATTCCCCTTTTATTTTCCCTTTGTGGGAGGGAGGGAGGGCGTAGCAGGGAATAATTCTATCCTTTGATTTTTGGTCTGCCCAAACTGCTAATCCGTGACTTATGCACCGCAGTATGACGTAAAAAGCATGTTTTCCATTCTGCAGTGTAGTAGATTAAATCAGCGTTTTCCTTATTAAAGCCACAGATCTCACAGACAACAGTCAGTGCCCCTAAATACAGAGGTTCACTTACTCTGGTAGTTTCATCTGCTAGTGAAATTACAGCTAATACATTAGTTGAAAAATAAAAATGTATGAAGCACCTGTTAACACCCTTCTACACCAGTTGGCTTCTCAAAGGTTTTGTGTAGGGGCTGGTGGTCTGAAATCCAGTTTTATTGTGGACTGAACTCTGTTCCTGACAGCTCCTGTGTTGGAGTTAGCAAAAGTCTGAAAATAAATGGTGACTTGGGCTGCTCAGTGATTTGGTAGCCCATTTGTGGGAGATGGAGGGCACTATTTCACCCCAGGTCATATGGCAAGTCCAAATTCTGCCTGGCTATAAGCCAGATCTGACATGAAAAATTAGCAGCAGGGTACCATAGCCTCATCTGAGTTAAAACTCTACCTTCCTTAACAACTTGCCCCACGGATAAAATGTGATACAAAACCTGTAATTAAAATTGAAATGGGAGCAGTTACTTTAAAATAGGGCTTGGGAGATGCCAGCATGCTCAGTGTTAGGACCTTCAACTGGTGACACATGAAAATCAATCATTCTAAAGCTTATTTGGCAGGAGTCCAGTGATCTCCTGCACTGTATCTGTGTCTTGCAGGGACATCAGGACTGTAATGCCCAGCTGCTGTGGCATATTTCATAAGCACTTTAACTACTGCTTGGTTCAGTATGGGGCTGGTGTTGGCAAGGAGTCTCTCCTGCAGCCAATTTCATGGCTGGAAAAGTTGCAACCACCTGAAAGTGGGAGGAGAGCAACTTACACAGGTAGTCTGTGTTCCTTGCCCAAAGGAAGGTCATGCTGTGAAATAACACTGCAGGATAGAAGATATACACTGCTGGGACACCCATCAAGCTCAACATAATTCTGCCAGACAGAAAATGAGTTATTGCTGCAAGAGGCAAATAAACAGTGGGGGTGGGAGGGAGGGTTGCTGTCCCATGAACAACGGGCTTTGGATTAGTAATTTTGAAAGATTAAAAAAAAAATAAAAAAAATAATTGCTAGTATCACAGCAGTTTCTGCCACAAAACTAACTCAGTTTATGGTTCTTGTGCTGCTTTGTGAACCTTCTCTATGTTACTGGATCACACATGACAAGCAGCTGGAAATCACAGCAGATAAGCCACATGGTGGCTCCATTCTGAAAGCCCCAAGGCAAGAGTCCCTCTCCAGATCTTAATTGGATAGGAACTGAAATGGTTTGATAATGTAATGCAGTAATAGACCTTTATTAGTAAGATGAGGGCACTGGGAAAACTGGATGTCCTCCCTGGGAAATGTTAGTAGTCTGGATGAGCAATTAAACTTCTCACTGCTGTGATGTGTATCTGTCTGGATGCAGCAGAAACAGAGACCTGGGATTTGCCTGTGAAGTGGTGGGGCCATGAAGGTGCCAGTCTTTAGATCTAGCCTACACTACCAGATAGACAAGGATAAGCCAAGAAACACCTGAGTGACAAAAATCAAGAGTCTGTGAGGGTGCAAGACGCAGTGGTTTGAGCATTGGAGTGAGGTGTTGGCACATCTGTGTTGTGGTAGGCAAGGGACTTCCAGAAGGAAGAGGCAACCAGTGGTCACATCCCATAGTCATGCTCTAGGGGTGTGCTGTTTTCTGTGGCACTGACTTACTTGTTCCAGCCTGTAAGCAGAAAAACATCACATGGAAAGAGGACCTGTTTGGTACAGTGTGGTACCCATGAAGCAAGGTGAGAGAAATCTGTCTTTTAAGAGAGAAGAAGCTGAGAGTTGGCCCTGAGAATTGAGTTTCCATCTCTCAGAAGGACCTGGCACTGTGAAGACTGGCAAAAGACACAACAGGTATGAGGCTGAGCAGCCTCTCCTAGGACTCAGGGAAGTGTCAGAGGATGAGAGGGAGAGCTGACAAGGAATGTCACATCACTAATTCAAGTTAATAATCTCCAAGATTTAATTTATGCAGGTTCAACAGGCACTGAGATTATCATCTGACACACTTACCATTGCTGACATCTGATTTATCAAGCACTCCTCCTTGAAGCACAAGGATGCCATTTCATCCATCTGCTGCTGATGGGCCTGAATTACAGCCTGTCTGATTAACATAAAATACACCACTGGTTACACCACCTGCTGTGCTACCTGCAGCTACTGTTGGCTTCAAGAAAATTTTGAGAAACTGTTCTGTGAAAATGCACACCAGTGCTCCTTGATGTGCAGTGGACTGCACTGGTTTTGGGTTAAAGATGATCTTGGCAACTGAGGATTGCTCAGAGAGGAGTGACCACAACCTCTGGTAAGCACAGGCAGCACAGGGGCATGTGCTGCTTCTTTCCATAAGGAAATCTAGGAGCAAAAGAATTAGCCACTTAATTGGTGATACAGATTACAGCCACAAGGCTCTAAGTAATTTTGGTGAAAAACAGGTGGAGTGGGAAGGCAGTGTGGCTGTTCATTCCTCTGAGCAAGTTCCTTTGACCAACAGCTTGTTTTTGGTCCCGTAAATGCAATCCAGTCCTTGTGAGCTCATAAATTTTTACATCTACATCTTGAGTGACTGCACAGACACTCGTGATTGTTTTCCCTCCATAGGGATGGAACAACTATCACCTGATTCTGTTCTTGATGTTCTTGTTTTGATATATTTTAGGTACTTTACAGCCATTACAAGAAGCCAGTTAGTTACTGAGAACTGCAGTTTGTGTTACAATATTAATTCCTCCAGTGTATTCCTTGAAGGTGTAATAGAATAACTGGCTTCCTGAGAGCTTTTAAAATATCAAGCAATCATATAGTAACAAGCAATCATATTTATGAGATGATAACTATGAATTATCACTGCCCTTCATAAATAATTGATAGTTTGATTTCCCATCAGTTTTTAAAATACATATGAATTTTGATATACAGATAAGAGGCAAACGTATCACGTGTAGAATTTCTAAGTTTCATGACAAATGTCAGTGACAAGCAAGACTTACTGTGCCTTTTCTAGGGCTTCCCTCTGCCATTTTCCTATCTCAGATACAGCACTTGGAGAGTTGCTGCTGGATGTGCCTGAGGTGCTTGTTGTATTTGCTAATGGTTTATTATCTTTGGTTGCAAATCCTGAACCTGCAGCAAAAGTCTCTTGTGTAGAAGTACTCTGCATTAACTTGTTTTTTAGCAACCCTATTTCCCCATGGCTGAGAGATGAGTCTGCTGGGTCTTCAGAATGACTGACATCTTCATTCCTGAGTCCTGACGTGGGCTGCAACACCAAACTGCTTTCTTGAGAGGGGGACTGGACTGCATAATCCATATGATCCACACTGAGAATGCATGATGCATGTGAAAAATAACTCTTTCCAGGCATATCAGCATGTATTTCCTGAGCCACAGGCTCAACACTGGGTTGCTGATATGGGTTAGATTTTCCTGAATTACCAGTATTGCCTTCAACATCAGCATCACACTGTCTGCCACCCGAGTCTTCCTTGCACACTGAGTTACTGAAAAGCAAACCACTTTCTCCCGTGGGGCCCGTGGATTCAGCTGCAGATGTTTCTGTCAGGTCACATCCAACAAAAAAACTCTGAACAACTCCCTCCTTTGATGTTCCCAATCCAAGAAGGCAGCAGCATGGCTTCCCATCACAGCAGCATGCAGGTGACAGCCACTTGTCCCTTGTCTCTAGGGAGTGCAGCACAGCACGGTGTCTCCCACCACGACACGTTTGCTCCCCCAGTTCCAGCATGCTGTCTGTCAAAGCTCTGCTTCTTGTACACTGCCAGCCTTCTTCCTCAAACCTGTTCTGAGAGCCAAGTATGTTCCTGCCCGACACCTGCTTCACACAGGGGGACTTGTCTTGGTTAGAAGACACTTCCTCTGTATCAGTTGTTTCCTTACAGTTAAGAAGAGATGCCTTGAGAGGGGCCATTAGGTCAGAAGTGAATTCAGAGTAACAACTAGAAGATCCACAATGGTTAACTCCCTTTTTCTGAGCTTTCCATTTTACATCTGCAAGGGCAGCCTGTCTATCCGAAGTTGATTCCTCGTTTTCTTCATGCTGGAGGTCAGTCTCTTTGCACTCCAGAGCTGCTGATTTCAACACAGGAGAAGCATATGAGTTTGAAGCATCCTTTTCTGGAATTAAGGTGGCTTCACTGGAGTAAACCAGATATCTGTGTTTGGATTTGTACTCTTTGTGATCAGCTAGAAAATCTTTGCCATTTTTCCAGTTACTAGCAGGACCCTCCTGCAGGCAGTAAGGTTTTTCTGCAGTATTGCTTGACGACTCAAGAGTTAAGTCATAGCTCCAGTCTGATGGGGTTTTGCTGCAGCCTGCATTTTTAATGGATTCCTGTCTCTTTGGGCTGCCCTCACTACAGTCCCAGCTGCCACAGAGTTCTTGTTCTTGCATGGGTATTGCATATTTAAAAAATAAATCCTGTCGCTTTGGACCTTTTTGCTCTTCTTCAGTTCCTTGTTCTTTTTGATGAAGGAAAAATGAATGTTGACTGCATGTGTTGGCATTTCTTCTTTTCACACTCTTTTGACTACAGACAGGTGAGAAGGAATCTTCACTGAAATCACTGTCATCCAGATCTTCCAGCTGCATCCCCTCATTGCTCTGTACTTCTGTGGGAGTAAGGCTCAGCTCCTGCTTCACTTCAATCTCCTGAGGCTTGTATTGCATTAAAAACCTCTCAAGAGGTTGACAGTTCACTTTTTGCTGTAGAATAGGTGGCTGCTGAAACTGCTGGTGATAAAGACGTAAGTGCTCTTCCCTTTCCTTCTGAAATGGTGGAAGATTTGTTGTCCAGGTGTCAACACATTGTTTAGAAAAGGTGTTTTCCCACTCCTGTCTGGCATCAGAAGGCAGATTTCCCTCTCCAAAGGAAACATCATCTCTGGAAACAAGCTGTTTCTCAACAGGTTGCACTGTCTGGACTTTCAGGCACTGGACAGGTGGTCTGTCTTGCATATACTTGTCTCCCTGGACACTTTCTTTTATTTCTGCTGTGGCATCATTTTTGATGATGAAATCCTTCACATTTGGGTTCTTTTCAGAGAGGGAGGACAGATCATCAGTTTTCTTCTTCAGGGGATGTGCCATCTGTAAGACTCCCTTGACTGGGCTGGTGTGGTGGAACCATGGTGTGTTGGGATTTCCTTTGTAGGCATGTCCTTTGCTGATTCCTCTGGGAGTAGAGGTAGAAGAGACACTGGGTGGCTGGAATGCCTTTGTTTTTGTAACATTTGAGGGATGCTGAAGACCTAGCTTCACTTTCTTTGGAGAACTCTTTTCTCCAGGGTTTTGGACACGTTTTGGAGATAGAATTCCAGCTGTTGGACGCCTGTTTGTGACAGGGATAGAACACTTTATCCCTTTCTTCAGCTCTTTGACCCTGTAAATGAGACTGGCATTAGAAGATGTCATCCTTTTGATGGCTATAGAATTAAACATAGATTTTTTTGTTGTAATTGGTAATCTGCTTTATATAATGTATACTGAAATGAAACTCTGTTTTGTGAAACAATGTGCTGTATGAAATCCACAGTTTTGGGTAAATAACTACATCAGCCAGCACCCTGTAGATCAAGGTAAAATTAGCCCAGCTCTGCTTGTATAACTCTTAAAGAATCTTGTCTGGTACTAAACAATAGGATGTTGATTTCGGCTCATCTAAGCTGTCTCCAGTCCTTTTGCCTGTAAACAGAGATCAAGCTCAAGCAGTTAAGGGCCTTATAAATGGAAATTGGCTAAGTCCAGCTAGACTTGCTGACCAACATTATGCAATTGTCAGAGAAGGAATTAACAAAAGGACATTGCAGGATGACTTCCCAAATATGGAAGACACCCACACACACACAATTTAGAATGCAAATATTTCCAGGAAATCAGATAAATATTAAAATCAGTTACAGGAAATCTGATGTTTATTACTATGTGGCTTATAGATATGTATCTATTAGTACAATGTAAGTCTGTTGTCACTCATGCCATGCATGACTTTGAAAACCATCTCTTGTGCATCCAGTGCTGCAATAAGAAATTGCCTTCTAAAACTTAAAGAAAAGTGTTAGAGGGTTCTTTCAGATGAATTTTACAATATCACTTTCAGATAAACAGAAATGTCTTTAGAACACAATAATTTTTTTTCACAGGTTAGGGCTATACACTGAATTCAGTGTCATGATTTCTCCTTTAGCTGTCAGTCATCCATACAGGCATCAAAACCCTTCTGCCAAATTGCCTGAACTTCTGGAAAGGTCTGCATTAGTATTCTGAAGTACCACCTTGCACAGGGTGCAGCACATGAGTGAAGGTGGCCTCTGTTTTAGTGTAAGGGAGTTCCATTTCCACACTTTATAATGCAGCAGACACATCAGAGTCCCACAAGACATAACCCAGAGCTTCAGGAGCAGTTGTGCTGGGGCTAATTTGCTTGGGTGATACCTGTACAGAGCTACAGTATTCCTGGATCAGACCCATTACAGCAACTGTGAATTGCTGCTCAGCTGCTGTCTCCCTACCACTCAACTGTTCCCTTTACTCCTCTTCCCTGTAAGCATCTCTTGTCCTCTTAAGCCCTTGCACAACCTATGATTTACCACCTCCTGTGCAGGAGGGAGGGTGAAGGACTTGCACATATTCCCAGCAGGGCTGCAATACAAAACTAAAAAAGACACGTTAGATCACTGAAGATTGTAACCCTGCAGTTACAGAGAGCACAGTGATATTTCCATCAGAAAGGATTTACAAGACCAAATATAACACTTGGAACAGGTAAGGATTTTATTTGCATCGTGAAAAATCACGTCTCTTGCCTAAAACATTTCCAGTGCAACCGAAATAAAATGTAATCACAAACACCACTCTTTACTTTTTCCTTGGTGTCTTTCACCTTTGGCAAATTGAGCTTCATTACCTACCTGTCAGCATACCGTAAAGTGTTCAGGGTGTGCTCTGTAGCTGTGTGGCTAGGTGACACATTGGCTATCATACATGTCTTGGAATTGCCAATGAAAGAATCCTTTAGCACCTGGCATTGGGAATCAAAAATAAGATTCTTAGCAATTCATATACTCATTTGTAACCCATGTGTTTGGTCTTATTTTACACAACATATGCAGGAAAGTTAATTAGCTCAGAACTTAGGAAAAAGGCTAAATTACCTTGCATTTCCTGTAAATTAGCAATTTGTAAACAGGCAATTTAACATCAGTCAGGTGATGGACAGTTAGTCTCTTTTTTTTTTTCTTTTTAAATGTAGTCTGCTTCTCTCAAATTGTCTTGCAACTTTTTTTTACTATTCAGAATGGACATGAGTTAATTTGGGCTCTTGAACAACCCGTTGCACGAGGTGCCAAAAGGGTGCCCATATGTTTTTTTAAGGGACAAAGCATATACTACAACTGGAATGAAGAAATGTTACTGCACAGGAGATGCAAGATTGGTGGCAGAGAAAGTGTACAGAGATGATGGAATGACTCTGGAAGGTACCATTTGGGGTCTGGTTTTAGCATTTGGTTTATTTGGTTTTTACCACATAATTCCCCAGCCCAGGCCTGACTGGGGGAACTGGAAGTTGGTCTCAACTCTGTGTTTACCTTTATAATTAACGTTTGGAAAAGTTATGCATTTATCTTTTTTCAGAAGTTTAAAAGCAGTTACTGAATTTTGCCTTTTTTTTTTTTTTTTTTTTTTTTAAATTTTGTACTCATTAGAGAAATATCTACTGTTACCTTTCTGGTCCTTTTACCTGAGTTAATTTGCTTTGCCGGAATGGAGTATGAGCATGTTCCTGATCCAGTGCCCTAATGCATTCCTTGAGCTAAAATAAGGAAAAAACAAACCAAAAAAACCCCAATCAACAAAGCCTACAACAAAAAGAGGGAGGAAAACACATAAATCACACACTGGCAAGGAACTGAATTGCAGTATTTCCCTCATGCAACTTTGACTCGTTTGTGATGTCCCTGGTATGGGGGGGTTTGCTGCTATCCCAGACACAGGGATGCAGCTCCAACTGGATTCAGATGGATTAAAGGGAGCAAAGCTGCAGCACAGAGCACAGATAGCCCAGCCTGCCAGCTCTGTGTGCTGTGCAAAACCCAGGAAGCTGGGTAAGCATACACAGAGCTCCACATTACTATGTGCCTGCTGCTAACACATCTGAAGCCAAGCTGGCTGATCACCATACTGTGTTGCAGCTTGCAGGACAGGTTTACCTGTAACAACCTAAAACACAGCTTTTTGAGCCTCATCTCTTATAAAATTATTTCATCTAGAAGAAGCTCTCCCCCTTCTGAAAAAACCCCAACAGCAGTAAAAAATTTTTATGCTATTCTAGCAGTATTTTCATACTTTGGTCAGAGACAGCATGAGCTAATAAGTGATTATTCCTCTCCATACTGACAATAAATCTGCAGCTTAGCTGTCACACCTTTGCATGGGTACACTGGGCTGTACCAGCCAGTTAGAAGGCAACTGATCTCCAGGCATTTTGCCTTCACACCAGTGCAACAAGCCAAACCCAACCAAAGGGGGGAGAGCAGGGACCAGGACCAAATATTTAGCTGCAAGGGGAGCTGGATTTAAGCCCAGGTTCAGGCCTGCTCTCAGAGAGTATTACAGACACAGCCTGCCTGTCCAAACAAACATGTCACTAAAGAGTCACATTAGCCTTTGACAGGCTAATAGGACCTATACATAAAACAGAATCAATGGACTACCTACAGAAATCCCATTATAACTAACAGAGCAGAGCAGCTAGATACACCCATCCCTTTCACAGAATGCATTAGATCTCGTTGCCAACAGCCAACAAGAGGCAGCCTGTAGTCTTAAAGAAACATCCCTTATTACCAGCCTTTTAAAAAGGATGTCACGTTCAAGCCCCAAAACATGCTCTTTTTTGCCATGTTTCCACTGGAGTGAGCACCATAGCAACACACTCCATGTCATGCCTGGATGGTCATTAAATTGGCAGTGAGTGAGGGATCTGATGGAGGAACCACCTCCATCAGACCCTGGTGTGCTGCTCTGCAGGGAGCTGACACCAAGTCACCTTAGCCAACCCCCCCCCAGTCCAGATCCTCATGAGCAACTCCAAAGGGATTGCTGGAGAGGAAGGAGACAGATAAGGTCTGCATGTGGCCTCGGGGCTGGTAGAGATAAGGACTGGAGGGTGAAGTGGGCAGAGGTCTGGTTGTTCCACCTGATATGTCTCAACCAGGCTTTCTAAGCTAAACAAGCCTCCAATATGAGGGGCTGCACTGGGGGGCTTGGGGAATCTCATCAACATCAACCCCGCCCCATTGGCTGGCTCAATGCTTGGATTCAGGACTGGTGGACTCTCTTTCTCTTGCCCCCTTTGCTGTTCTGTCTCTGAACTGAACGGGACACCTCCAGCCTCCTGCTTGCTGCTGAGTAACATCATGACAGCTCATGATCAGCTCATGACAGCTCTGATCCTGGAGAGGAAAGCTGGAAAAAACAAGTTTACTCTCTCTTTGGGACAACAAAGGAGCAGTGAATCATTTGTCTGGAATGGGAGGAATCTGGGGGCATGTAAGTAACAGTGAGGTTTCCACTTTCCTTGACGTCCTTCACTGACCCACCATCCTGCATCATGGCCTGTCTGAAATGGGAACACTATCTTGAACAAGAAACCAGACACCTCTGGACCTGTGGTTGTGACTTACTCAATCTTCTCCTTTTCCTTTTCCTTTTCCTTTTTCCTTTTCCTTTTCCTTTTCCTTTTCCTTTTCCTTTTCCTTTTCCTTTCCCTTTCCCTTTTCCTCTTCCCTTTCCCTTTCCCTCTTCCCTTTTCCTTTCCCTTTTCCCTTTCCCTTTTTCTTTCACTTTCCCATTTCCCTTTCCCGTTACTATATTCTCTTGTCTCTTTCTCTTTTTTCTCTCTCTCTCTCTTGCCTGGCAACCTATGTGTCATACCTTCACAGGGTTATATCACTTTGCTTGTGTTAATTGTCAAATAAAACTTTAGGTTTGCACCCAACCCTTGGTGGTTGGCCTTTGTTACAAAAATTATAAGTTTTGATACAAAAATTATAAGTTACTTTGAACCATAACAAGGAGATGAGTGATTTAGACCAAATATCAAAGGAAAAATAAGCAGATTACAGTACTGACATGGTGATACTAGCATGAAGCAGCTTCTTTACATTTAAAGCCTTTCTCCATTCTACATACACCCACTTAAAATGACATGTATTTCTCACTTTTACTGCATTTTATTAAAAATCTCACCTTTAACAAGTAAGAGATCAAACTATTCTAATTTTTTGTTCTGCTTCTCATAGCTGTAGTATCCAAGAATGTTCGACTCAAAAGCAATATAAATATTCAAACCAGCATCAAACTTCAAACTTCATGTGTTTTAAGGCTTGAAAAGAGCATTATAATCACTGAGAGAACAGCTAAGTTTTACAGGCTGCAGGTCATGTAGACCTACCAAAGACACCTTTATAGTTAAAATTCAGTCACTACTTGTAGACTGCCTAGGTGTTTGCTCAGCTTCACACAATACCAAAATTACACATGCTCTGATTTTAAAGGTTTTTTAAAGAATTCCCTCAGCTTACATTAAGAATAATTTCTCAGAAATCATTTTTATTCAGGTCCTATCTCCCCATGCCACTCAGTTACTCACCAGCAAGCACTCCAGAAAACATTGTGCATAGAAACACATTAAATTTATATGTCTCCCAGTATGAATGCTAATATTCCACTGCAGGAAAGCTTCTGTATAAAGGAACATTCTACATTCTCAAAACAGAGCAAAGTACCTCCTTTTTACAGCAAACCAAGAGGTACAGTTGTGTGCACTAACTTCTGCACTGACTTCATACTCACTGATGGTTTATCACCTTCATTCTCACAAAAAGGCCTCAGTCATCAGTGAGCTTTGTTCCTTTGAACTACAGGAAGGGCAAAGTCTTCTGCACAATGTAGAGGCACCTCTTTGTCTTAGATACCATTTATGCAACTGTGAACATATATAAAAGTTTGCATTGAGGGCCTTTCTTACTGCTCCTTTCTCCCCACATAGAAACTGCTGGTTATATGCTGTGGAGTATTTAAGTCTTTCACTTCTGATTTGAAAGAAAAGTCAGAGTTCAAGTAGTGAAAATAAGCAGCAGGAACAGATGTGCTGTTCTGAAAAAAATATGGCAATTCCCAGCCAATATTGTCTGAAAGTAAAAGGGACAAAAGTTTCTATCTAAAATGTGAGACACTTGTTACAGTACACCTAAATCTCCATGCTGTGTTTACCTGTGTTTAGCTGTAAGAAAGGGTTAAAAAACCCTTTATTTTCATCACAATTTTCTTCCCCTCTTGTCCAAAAATTCTCTTTCTTGGTTATTTTTCCCCTTCATGGACTACATTCATGTTATTCTATCATTAATTTTAATCCTAAAGCACATGCTAGATTAAATACGAAGCCTTCCCCAGACAGGCTGTAGCTTACTGCTAGAAGACTTTGGTTTATTTCTGCTCCTTCCATCTTTGTTTGTCGATCAGAGTCTCTGGCATCAGCTGCCCTTTCACTGCCAGCCAAGTCAATGAATGATATCCTAGGAAAAAACAAAGTTGCATTTATCCTGGGGGATTTTTTTTTTTTTTTCCCTCCACAAACCAGAAGGCTGCAACACATGACATCAGAAGAATGAGTGATTATAAATAACTACTTCTGAACAAGGAGAAGTACACACTGGAAACATCTAAGGCACCAAAATAAGCACAGAGCAGGAACAGTGTCAGAGCATCCTGGCACTAACACAATCAATATACAAAGTATAACTGTGGGTGATAAGTGTTCCACATTTTAATGGATAAGATGTTTAAAGTGCAACACATTAATTTCTCCAGATAATCACTGTAACTTCATAAGAACACAGTTAAAGAAACTGTAAATGTCTTGATTCTCCTTCCAGACAAAACAGACAGTTGCCCTGCCAAGTGGGAATTCAGGGCAATATGAACAGAAATTTCCAGTGTAGTAATACACTGAGTTTTCAGTGTTCCTTTTCCCTTCCATCCACAAAACTGCATTGCTCCCTCTCATGTTCCTTATCTCTGGGTGCCAGCTGCTGCACTGACTGTTGCACTGTACCTTTGTCTTTTCCCTTCTTTTTTTGGAACAGCCCAGACTTTTCTTAAAGGAATATCTTGGGATCTTTTCTCCAGTCCAGCTCCACCATGCTTTCAGTAACAAAAAACAAATGGCATACACACCACACATAAATAACCACAGATACCTCTATTTCTAAGCCTGCCTGCTTTGCTTCTTTCTCTCTCCTCTATTTGCACCTCTTTCGCTTTGCGTTTTATTTAGAATAAGATCCCAAGATGTGAAACTGCATGGTAGTTGCTGCAGGGGTGTGTCAGTATAATTTTGTGATGCTCAGCAGTTACATAGCTACCTAGACCTCTTTCCTCAGACCTGGTTCTTGAAATGATTTAGTCTGGAGAAAAGATGATTGAGAATAGGCACAATTATGGTCTTCAAATACATAAAATGGCTGTTATAAGACAAGTAAATTGTGTTTTGTCTGCTGCAGATAGCATTAGAGTCACAGTCTCCAATTGTCAGGAAGGTTTAGGTGAGGTGCTAGGTTTACCCTGACCAAAGACAGACATCTATAATGGAATAATCTCCACCTGAGTTAGTCATTCCAGGCTCCCTTTGTAGTCAATTAAAGGACAGAGGTGTTTTGAGGAGCAAATCCATCTGACCTAATTGAGATGACTTTGCAGAATGGCATGAAGTGGGTCCAAGAAATTACTTTTTCTTTTTACTGACTTCAAAGGTGACAAACTCCCATGTGGATGTGCCCATTGCAGACACGTGCCTTCAGGCAGATTAATTCCAAGACAGGAAAAGCATTCAAACAGTGAAGATGAAGGGATAGACTTGATTGCCAAACTCCTTCACTGGAAATTTTTACTAACAAGTTTGACAAAGCTCTTCACAGATGTGGCTCAAACACTGTCCCTGGGAAAGAGAAATGACTGTGAAGTTACTCTAAGTCCCTTTTAACCCCATCTTCCAATTTAACACACAGCTGCTCACTAACTCATCACCTCCTCTTTGCCTCCAGGATGTCCCTGGATGTCCTTTCCTGATCAGTCCTGACCATTCCTGCTTCTAGTCTTACCTTCCAAATGTCCTGTTGGCTGTGTCTTTAATTTGGATTTGGATAATAGCATGTGATCGAGAGGAATCAGAGTTGACTCCAGTAGCTCCCGTGCTACGTTCTTTCCCACCCTTCAAAATCACCTGCACAATAACAGGGACAAAATCCAAACAAATTGTAAATAAAAACATAGTCTCTCAGAAAGAGATCTTGTCCTCCTAAGATGAGGTAACATTAGGAGACATCCTTAAAATTCTGTACAGGGCAGACGGTGGGTTAGACTGGATCCCTTCCAACGTTTTCTTTCACAGCTTTTGCATAGGACATGCTTGCAGTGACACTACAGAGCTCAGAGAGCAATACTGCAGGTAAGAAGTTCTTGTATCACACATTTTTTTGCATTTGCCAAATAGCCAGACTACAAAATCAGGAAAAAAAGATACGGCAGCAATGAAAGAAAAGACTGCAGACATAACGGGATTGATTATTTCCTGTGTTCTTTGACAATTTCACTTTCTTAGCTTATACTGTTGCCCAGAAAGTTAAATGGGAAATACAAAGTGCCAAAACATTTCTCCATTTCCATAACTAAAAGAAATTATGCCAGAGTAAGGAACAAAGTTAAAACATAAATTATTCTGAATACAACAATAAAATAAGGAAACAAGAAAGAGAGGTAAAGGAGATGGACAAAAGCTTCTTCAAAATACATATCTGGACAACTGTCTTTTGAAAACTTTTAAGGACTGTTGCAGAAAGCCTAGCAGCAACTGCAGCAGGGCATTCATAAACTGTCATTAATATTGTTTCTAATTGTAAGAACAAATTAAAATATTATCTAACAAAATCCATACATCCTTAGTTGACAGGTGTATTACACTTGTCTTTCAGTGGTCACTTCTCAGCCAGCAAACTAACCAACTGCTGCAGCTCATGAGTGTTATATTAGTGCTAAATGCAGATAATTTCTGAACCAAACCCAACACCAATGAACAGTGAGTAATTGGGGATGTATTCAAGACTCTTCTCATATACCTGTTGCAGATTGCTCAGAAGGTCTGAGTCAAAACAGTTAAAATAATGTGGACGATATGAAAATTATTTTTCCCCCCAAATACCTATATGAATAAAGTCATCTCTGTGTGGAATGTGATCATACAGAGCAATGTGCTAAAAAACCTCACAGCAAATTTACACTCTAACTTGCAGAAGCACCACCAGCATGTCCCAAAGCTTGGAGTTAATGGGAAGATGAAGAAAAAAACTAAATGGCATATAAATGGGCAACACCATCACAATTTTAATGAGTCAACTACACTATCAAACACTTGTAATTTAGAATTCCTCACTGAGAAAGGAATCAAGTTATGCCAGGTAAGGATAAATAAAAAGCAGATTTAACTAGCTTGTTTGCTACAGGACAATACAAAAAAATTGCCAGTGCTCTTTTAGGGCTCTGCCAGGCAGGGAAGGTAAATTGAAGCCTTGCTTGTGCTTTGTCACCTAAAGATCCTAATTGTATTTGGCTGTTACCACCCATCATTACCTAAGCAGTGTCTTAATCCTAATTCAGATTACTTAAATATTTAAGTATATAAGTATATATACTTAAATATAAAATTAATTACTTAATTTAGTATATTATACTAAATATATATACTTAAATAAAAAATTGCTTAATATTAATTCAGATCAGTATCTCAACCTTAAGTATTTTCTAATTTGTAGTTCTATTTATTTTCAAATTTATATCTTTTGTCCCACATCCACATACCTTTAATATAGAAAATTTATGTTCATAGAAGCCAAAGAAACCACACTGGGACAAAATACTTATCCAGCTTTCAAAGTGCCTTGCTGGTACACTATTTTATTTCTGGAACAGTGACAGCAGTCTGTTTCTTGGCAGAGATCTTTCCATAAGGAGTGGCAGCAGAACTGACAGCTGCAAATCAACAGCTTACATGTTGCTAACACAAGTCACTGTGACCCAAGCAGCTCACTGAATAAAGGAACTTTAATAGCATTCCTCAGTGATCTGGTGGGGCTGACAATTTCAGAACCTTAAACAGGAACATAAACATCTACCACACAACAAGTAACAATCTCTGCAAATGACACATCAGGCTGCAGAAGATGAAAAATAATCACTAACATAGTTTACCTCCAACAGCAGATCTACAGAGTCCACCTGAACCTCCCGCAGGCCAACTATCTGAACGACATGCTTGCTGTCTTCTCTTGCAAAAAGTCTGAAAATGAAGGAGTGCAGAAAGGAGATTTCTGAAATCTCAAATAGCATGAATGAAAACATGTCAGTGCTATGACACTGTGGAAAAGCAATCAAGGCTACTGACCAGGGAAAGGCACCACTGCCATTCAGTTATTTTCAGAGCTGAAGAGAGATCTTATCTATAATATATACCACTGACATTTCAATGTATTTCTGCTAGTTCAGGAATATAATAAAGCAAGGAAATAAATTAGCACATTTACATCACTGAGCTCCTGTCTCAGCTGCATCTCAGGCTTCTCTAGGAAGTTCAGACTTTTACTTATACTGTTCAAGTTCTGAAGATTTTTGCACAGGATTTTAAAGCTGCTCCCTTAGCCATAAAGCCAGGTTTCAGAGCAGCTCTGCTAAGAATTACACAGAAACATCACAGTATACAGGAAGAATACAGACATGATGCATTCAGGAGGAAGCCTCCCTTGTGAACAGGTGCTCACTTCCCCAGGAAGAGAGCCTCCCTCTTGTGTGCTCTAAGGATAGCACAGGCTTTCCAGGATGTTAAAGGCCTCCAAGCTGACAGGTTATGTTTCTTACAGATCTCCCTGAAAAGATTTCACTGCTGAGATCTTAAGTGACTGCCAAGGTCAAAGTATTATTTTATTTAGAGATTTCAGACCACAGTGATTTTTAGATTTTTTTTTTTAATCAAAGTATGTACAGACTTATTCCAATTGCTATTCTGGATGGAGTTTCTGTAGGAGTCTATGTCGATCCAAGTGAGTCTGGGGCTGAGGTGCTACTACTGAGGGTCAAAGCAGCATCACCTACAGAGACTTGCTCCAGCTCAGTCACTGATCTCAGAGAGAAGGGGAGCAGACTCTGCAGTATCTAGCATAACAAGAGGGAAATTAATGGGATCTTTTGCCACTGAAGTGGCAAAAACCAAAGCCTCACTGGCACAGCAGGAGGGACAGCTGGAAGTTGTGTATGAGGAGGGAAATACAGGGACTCTACAATGGCTGTCATTAAGAACTTCTGACCACAAGAAGGTTCTTTCTCTACCTATGGATGTTTAGCTATTATTATAGTCTAAGCAAAACAGCATGAGTTCATATCTCAACCACAGGTCCTATTCTTACTTCCTTCCCCTTGAAAACAGTCACAACCAGGAGCCCCACCAATGCCACAGTATTCAGTGTCAGATTCTGCCTCCCTGTCTAGTGCTCCTAGGAAAAACCCTAACAAAATATATAACATTTACTATAAATGGTAATATGCTAAATGTAATTACATGAAACAGTAACTGATCAATGCCCTGGAACCAATAGATTCATAACCATAGGTTTATAGTAAAAACATATTTTTATTTAAATACCTCTTCCTTCCATTTAGCAGGTCATAAAGCTGTCCACAGTAGATCTCATAAAAACTGATCAAAACAAGGAGATCTTTTCTTGATTGTGATGCTTCCAGGTGTCTGAAGATGTCCTTGGCAGCCAAGGCATAGAGTCCTGGGTTCCGGTGAGTACCTATCATAGTGTAAGTCTTGCCAGCACCAGTCTGCCCATATGCAAAGCAGGTTGCATTGCCTCTGTGAAGATAACTTATATTTTTGGTGTCATATCTGATTTATTCGTATCTATTAAAAGCAATGTCAGCATAGCAAACTCTTAGCAATGAGATTTGGCTTGCTGTCCTATCTGGGAAACTGTAAAACACTTAACAGTGATTCCCAAGCATGTCCTATGGAGATCTGGCATGCCACAGTGTGCTGGCTCTCTTCCTTCCTTCCAGATGCCAAAATCCATTCAAGGGAACTAAGAATTCATCATTATTTTTCCAGCTGTTTAAATGCTGCAGACATATCATAGGATTATGAATGGGAATCCTACTGATGATGAATCACACAGAAAAATGACTGTGACATGAGACACAGAACAACCACAAGTCAAGTTCTGTATTAACATATGTTGTCCTTGATGAAAACTAACACCCCAGCACTATAATTTACTGAGTGAGGTTGGAGTCCTGTACACAGCTAAATCAATCTGATGAGTTGTTGTTGCCTAAGGGAAGGTCTTGCTCTTCCCTTCTTCTGCTCCCAGCTGTGTGACCTACTCACCCTGCCTGTGCTGGCTCTGATGTTTGACTTCACTGCACTGAAACAACAGAAAGCTTTCCAATTTTTTTGACAGCTAATTTTCTGCTGTTTCAGTGAATTAAAGTACATCACAGAGGGTCACAAAACATGCCCAAAATGGCTTAATATATCTTATGGGAATGTATCTGGTGGGGGGTAAGGAAAAGGATCATCTCTGTTCAGTGACAGAAACCTGTCTGGTTGATGCACTCCAGCCAGTGAAATGACATCTTTAATACATATTGCTTCATCTTTGTCATTGTATCATTTTAAGATTATATTGGAAGTGCAACGTAAAAGGCCAAGGAGGTCTCAGGGTATGGCTCTGTTCCAAACCCATTTAAGTTGAGGTTACCCTCTGCTTACACTCTTACTCAATCCTTGCTCTTATACAAACATTGAACCCACAACTGTGATATGAACAGATAAAGGGAACTGAATCAACCACCAAAAAAAGGACTACAGAGCAAAATATTTGTACCCTCCTATCTTAAAAACCAGTACCTTCTATGTGGCTCAGTGACTCCTGGACACAGATGTAAGGGTAAAAATGCAGGGCTATGGTAAGCATACTGAACAACTTCTTGCCAGCTTAGATTGCAGAAATAGCTCACCATGGTGTCAGATTAGACCAATGCCAGTGAAGAGGATGCATCAGAAGGGACAGAAAAGTTAAGGAAAGACAAGAATAAAAACCAGTGGTATCTGCTCTGGTGGCAGTACTGGATTAGCTGTACTGTGAATTGTGCCTTTCATGATTATTGCATAGAAAGCTACAAGCCTCATACTCCTTTTTAACTTTCATCTTCTTAACAGCAAGTTAACTCTCTCTGCTGCTGCTTGGAGAATTTCAGTAACAGAATGCTCTGTTTTGTTATTTTTCTGCATGGGTAGGTGATCCTTTCTTTCAAAGATTCAAAAATATAACTATATTAAAGGTTGTTACTTTGCATGAAAACAAGCTCACTCATGTAAAGTCACCACCAATTTCACATTAATCAGGAAGTATGTGTGATTAAACCTCTAAGCAAATATAAATCAACAAAATGAGAACAAACCACAAGGTTATTAATAATTTCTATTGCCCTGTACAAATATATGCAAAAGAACCACACAGCATTTTCATAAAAGAGTTGATGTTATTCTTCAACAGATGAGCATGCTACCCAAAATGGAGGCCTTTGCTAGGGTGGTGACTAAACTCCAGAAATCCTGGCACAGATTTTTTTCATTCTAGGCTGGCCAGTTTTAATTTCCTCTATGATTAAAGATTTTTCACAATGTGAAGAAAGTCTTTCCTGATTTATTATGTCAGAATTGCAATCAAAGACATTTTGAAAGAGGGAAGGTGTTGGTAAAGGTGAAATGAACGTATTTTTGAAAAGATGAAAAGCATAAGGAAAAATTAAAGCATTAAATTGGAAAGCAACAAGGCAAAAAATAACAAATGTAAGCACTGATGCCCTACCCGTTAAAAATATGCTGAATGAGAGGATGAGCTGTCTTCATATACACATCGTGATTGGTACATGACTCCCCAAAGACTTCATCAAAATAAAAAACATGCTGAAAAATAAATATGATCTTTACATGAAAATGAACAAGTTTTGGTGACTTCATATGGCATGGATCAGCTACTAAGTGATCTACTACATTTAACATGCACAGCATGACATAGGCAGAACACCTCATTAAGGCTAATTAAGAGGCTGAGGGCAGAGAAAAAAAAAAAAAAGAGAAGCAATGATGCCTCAATTTCCCATCATTCTGAAGCCTACAGGTGTACAGTAAGACTAAAGCAATAAAAAGAACAGAGCCAACTCTTGACTCTCAAAATTAGTCCTCAAAATCAGTGGTTAATTGTCTCCATTTTGCAGCCTTAAATTTTTGTGCCACAGAAGGCAGAAACTATTCTTAAGCAAAGCTGGACTGTATTATTTCAGAAGGTGGCAATAAAACCCAAAACTTCCCATACTCTAGCCCAAAGCAGCAGGGTCACTGGAAACACTGCAACATCATCCTTGTAGGCTCCATCTAGGGTAATAATAGTGTTTGTAGGGACAAAAAAATTTGTGACATATAGTCACAAAAATCATATTTTCAAAAGAACCTCCACAGGCTGGTGACTAACAATGCACTCTAATAATTTACTGCAGTGAAAATAAGGACTAAGAATAATTTCATTAACAAACAAACCACACTAGCTTGCTGGCTGATTAATACAGGGAGTCTCAACAGCTGCACTCTGCTCAGAGGGCAGATGTACTCTCTAGTGGGCCTGAAGTTTGGATCTCCCAGCCATGGGGGTGGAGTGTGCCCCACCACCTCCTACTTGATCTGTACCCCTTGCTGTCCTCTCTACAGAATTCAGAGACAAATGCAGGGCAAGTAGCCAGATTTGGAAGCAGACAGATTCTCTTGGGTCCCATAGAAAAGACACAGCCATTGCCATGGCATACTCTTTTGTTAGGACTTTCTATATTGATTGACAGAGTTTGTTTGTCTCGACTGATGTAACAGAATTAAACAGCAGTGAGATCCTAAGGTGATAAGCACTGCATAGAAGACAAACACAAGCAGTCAGGTGGAGGGAGCATGGTGGAGTTGCACCACACTGTAGAAGGTGGTACATGAACTGGGCTGGAGAGAATTGCAAACTGAATTTTTACTGGGTGTTCTGAACAGTTATTCCTAGGACCCAGACTGTAAAAATAACATCCAGTAGAGTAAGAATGGCTTGCTTCTCTCTAGAAATCAGTTCTGTTCCTGGTGCTGTCAGTCAAAACTGAGAATTTGAACTATGACTGCACAAGGTATTTAGGATTAAGAAACAAAGACCAAAAGGGAATTTAATTTTCAAAAACATTTGAGAACAAAGGAGGGGAAGGGATGAAGGTGCATGTGATTCACTGAAAGAGACCTACAGAGCTGTAACAGTGAAAAGGGAACTCCTCACTGAAGTACCCCAGAAAGCTGTCAGGAGACTGCAGCAGGAAACTGTCCTAGAGCAATGGCATTTAACAGAGGGTTTTATTTTGCCACATGCAAAGAAAGCTGCAAAGGACATGCTTTTGAGGCTTAAAATTCTGGGCTCAGGCTTCCCCTCAACGGCTCTACATAAGCCAGAATCTATGCAAATGTATTTTTGCTGAGCACATAGAAAAGCCCACCATCTATTCAGTGTAAGAAGCACAGACAGCCCTTTTCTGTCTCCCCTTACGGAAGCTCCAAGTACAGTTTGCTTTATGCCACATACACAACATATACATATGTCCATATACACAACATTCAAGTGGAGCATGTTACCTGTAAAATATATTGGGTGAGATCAACTGCCTCCTTCTTTTCATGAAGAAGCAGGGTTTCTTTATCTTTCACTGTGATTATATTAACCTCTCCACGTCGCTCCTCTCTCAGGCCTAGGGGACGCTTCCGGACACACACTCTGATTTTTTCACTCTCTGTCCATGGGGACTCTTTCTCAGAAGCAGTGGATCTGCAATAATAGTGTAGCTTTATATTTTAAAAGCAGGTTACTACAGAATCCAGACCATCCAAAAATTCATTAGTTTTATCAGATAAGTATTTCGTCTTTGAGGGCTTACTGAAAAACACCAAATTGCATTGCATTGTTATACAGTGGAGTTCCTGCTCTTGTTCCTAAATAGATTATTGCCTTTTGTGCACTTCTGTTGGAAGAAGAGTTGTGTTTATACAGCTACATTCCTGAACTTGTTGCTGGACTGGCATATTTTCAGTTGTCCACGAGCATGTGATCGAAGCTGGCATAATATGCAGTGAAATTTAATCTTGCTGAAATTATTCACAGTCATGATTTATCATTTAATTATGTACAGATAAAAGTATAAGCAGATCTTGAAAAGGAGGGAGTATAGTATTTAGTTGCTCTTCCTCCTATGCTGACTTTCACTCTTCCTGTTATAGACTGTCAAATAGGTTACAAGTAAGTGACTCAAACTGTGACACAAAACAGTACCACCATGTTCCTATTAAAATCCAAAGAAAATCTGAAATATTGATATCATTCTGTCCCCCAATGATAATGTTTTATCATTTAAAAAAACCCATGATGTTTCAGACCACAGGCAAAGTTATGTTCTTGGGTTTTGGCAAGTCTACTTTAGTCCCCTTCCAGACACCACTTTTCATTGATTCACCTGCTGTGTGATGCACCATACACAATATGCTTGAGTTCAGTCATTTCATTCCATCTTTCCCTTTTTCAAGCTGTCTTCAGCCAAATAAACTATGATTTTCAACATGGATTGGAATGGCAATTTTTGACAGAAAAATAATTTTTATCAAGCACCAGCTTGTGCAAAAGTAGTGTTTCTGCCATGCTGAATGCCCTTCCAAAATCTTAGTGAGTGAAAACTACCACACACCTAGTTGTCTGGTAAATTAAAAGCAAACCCACAAGTTACTCAGTATCTGGGTACAGCTACAAGCTTGTAAGTAGTATTGTTGTTGCAAGACATGATTCTCCAGAAGAATATGCTATGGCAGAGATAAATATGAGGACATGGTCTTTGAAGACCACACACAAATAATCTTTACTTGTAACTGGAGTTAGTACAGCTTGTACTTAGTTCAGTACAGCTTCCCCAAGCAGACCAGAAACAGGCCCTGCATTTAATTGAAAATTCTTTCCCCTGAAAAGACAGGCAATGGTACTTGAAGTAAGATGCTTCAGTAGATAGTGTGAGCTTATGGATATCACTAGGTACCAAATGTTATCCAACAAGCAATCTGAGGCTCTGAAGTTTAATTCTCATGGCAGAAGCTGGACTTGGTGACCTACAGAAAGAGCCCATTGTGCCTTAAGAAATTGAAGGAGGAAGGACTGATGACAAGATTTGGAGAAAGGAAAAAATGAACACTTGAAAGCTCAAGGGAATAAATTCTTTCTAGTCCAGAGGCACATTTAATTGAATGTATTTTGTATGGGAAGAAAATGTATTTTAATTCTACATGCTGAATCTGAAGTTCAGATTTCCTATTAACCTTTCTTAAATAGAAGTTGTATTATGTAACAAGATCTTTTATTACTAGAAAAATATAAATCTTGACACAGATCATTAGAAACCTGCGCAGACAACAGGTCAAAAGACTCACTGATCCCTCTCTCCTACTGCCAAAAACCAAGCCATTAGCTATGGGTAGTGCAAAATATATTTAAGCAGATGGAAAGAGTTCTTTATCTTCCTGCCATTTGGAATCATGCCAGTGTTTTCAAATGTTTCTCACAGCCGTGACTAGGTCAGCCTTTGCAGTGCCCAAATCACAAGGTGACATGGGGATGGATGGGTTCAGTGCAGCAGTCACTAAACTTTTGCTGTCACAAAACAGGAATCACAAACCCAAATGTCAGCAGACTGGCCCAAGCTTGGAATGCACAACATGTACTCTGTGGTCAAAATGGGAGAAAGGGAAACTCAGACATGTCAGGAGGAAGATGCCAACAAGCTGAACCATAATGCTAGGCACAGATGAAGGTCTTTAGGAAAAAAATAACAAGGAAATGAAGTGAGAACAATGGAGAACATGGCTCCATTGCAGGATTTAGAAACCTGAACTCCTCTAGCTGAGCCACCAAGTTATATTTTATTATTTATTACTTGCTAGCTTTATGAATCCTTCCCTTTTAGTTGAACCCTAGCTCAGCCTCTAGAGGATACAGAGAAAGCACTAGGGTGCCAATATGTACAGGAGGTTAATGCAGTTCTCTGAAAGGTAGGAATGATTTTTTTCCAAGGAAGGGGAGCTATACATGTCTTGCATTTCACAGGTTAAGTGCTTTAACTACTATGCCATCTTAATAGTATTCCACAGTGGCAACAGCATCTATCCCTCCAGGCTACCTGCACACTCAATAGGAGCTGTCACTGACAACTCAACCCCATGGGTCCTCACACACACCAAATCTTCCTCCACAGCCTTCCCAGAACAAACCCCTGCCTCATACAGCTACCTCTTCACTGCATTTTAAACCAGACCTGCTATGCCTGCATTGCAATGAGATAGATGCTGTATGTGTGCAGAGTGATACTTGGTTCTCCTGATGAATCATGAGAAAAAAAAAAAAAAGAAAACTTTAAAAATGTTGCCATGGTAGATATACCAGTGGTTCAAGATAACCATAGCCCCACTCTTAACAAACACTGGAAAAAAATGTGGAAGTTACAGATCATGTGCTTGAGGACCAGCTCTGAGATAACCCTCTGGCCACCATGCCTATACCCCAGCCCCATTATATTGATTCTGTTTCTTTGTAGAGGTCCAGTTCAGAAATTTCTTTATAAATAAATACAGCCATCACAGCACATGTCCTGTTTACTAGGAAAAACTTGACAAACCTAACAACATATTTTTGAAAAATAGTATTTTGCAAGATAGCCTTTTTGGAAAGAAAAAGAAAGATTGGCCAAAGCACCAAGAAAACAAAGCCTTATATTCTGAAACACAATAAGGGCTATTCTTAGACAACCTTGGTGAATAGCAGCTGGTGAAATTCAGCTGATTCCCTCTACCAGACTTAAAGAGTCGTGAGTGCTTATTAATATATCTCTCTTAATAAGATTGTACATTGCTCTGAAGAATTAGGATTGCTTGTTTGGAGATGAAGAAGACAGATTCTCCTCAAAAATGAAGAAAGAATTAATTATTACTATTTTGAAACACAGCAAAATAAAGGCAACTTATTATTACCTGATACAGGAATGAGGTAGTCCATAATTATACCCTGAAACATGAGTTATTCTTTGTATAATAGGAGTTTCAGAATCCCCCAGTAGAGAAGCAATATCATCAGAAACTGTTGGACAGTTCAGGTCCTTTTTTGTGCGTATGCCAGGAATATTTAGGTTTCTTCTAGTTAATCTGACTAGCTCTGAATCATGTGGTTGAATGTGTCCTGCACCATTCTTCTCTTCATTGGCACTGGAATCAGATGAACCGTATGATTCAGATTCACAGTCTTTAACTGTCTCACCATTCTCTTCAAAGAAGGACTCAAAATGCAGCTGTCTACGGGGACCTGATCTGGTCACCTGAGGCTGAATGAAAAGGCCTTTTGACTGAAAATCTTGCTTGCTTAAATCTGCAACATCTTCCTCTTGCATAATTTTGATTATCCTAATGAGATGAAAGAGTCGTTTGCGGTCATTCATGTCATGGACCCCCAGTTTGGTATAATCTTTCATGGAAACTTTGGCAAGCTCATCAATCTTCTGAAGACCACAGGCAGCAAAATGGGGATAGTATTTTTCAAGTTCTGCCTCACACAGACATTCATAAAGGCATGATGCCATCTTCAAGATAAGGTCTACAAGAAATCAAACAAGTAAATATTAGAATGACATGAAACATCACATCTGAAAAAATAATGGAGAAACTACATTTCCTGATGCTATCACCTGCAGCTGGGCTAGAAGCTTGTCTGAGTTTAAGTTTACTATACACTTGACTGACAAACTACACAACATAGAAATAATAATAAACTAAACATGAAACAAATATTTCATGTGTGAAACTATGGTTTAAAATTATAGACAACACACGGTAATAAGAAATGCACAAACACAGTGTTACTTACTGCTGCAGAGTTCCTACACGCCTGATATCTACTTGATGAATGCCACAGCTACTGAAACCCTGTCCTCAAGCTTCAGAATGCAAAATGCCTAATTTTAGACACTCAATTTAATATCAGAGCATGTGGTCTAATGTGGTTCAGCTATCCCTGGTTAGCTAACTGGAGGAGAAGAAAATGCATTTGTCCTCAACTCAAGTTGAATAATTAAGACCATAGATGAACTACAGCGAGGTTGTAGTTTTGTTACGAATCTCGTGAGCATTTCTGAAGGTCCTTCACAGAATAACCAAAATATTCTGCAAAATCTGAAAGGCAGAATTTCTCTTAATCTCTACATGCTACTGGAACGCCATACTTGCATTCTTGAAGAACCCAAAAAAGCAACATGCATCACTGAAAGGTATGCCAAAAAAACCCTCAACTCCTTCATTCATGGCCCTCTAGCAATGCATTGTGCAGCTGTCTGTATGCCGATGGATTAATATCTGCAGATATTTTTACTTGTTCCACAAAATGGAAAAATGATAGCACTTCAAGTATCTGTTGCCCACTGCCTCCTTGTATCTTTGTTTAAGATCTTTGCAGATACAGCTCCTACATGTGTTTGGAAGTTACAGTAACATTCAACAAAACCAAGTTATTTGAGATTGTTTTTTTTTTACCCCTGTAATTCAGGGTAAGTTCTTTAGCAGGATTTTCAAGCATCTCTATGATCACATTATATAGAAAAATAAGGTCACCCCAAAATCTGATTCCATATCATTAGCACATTATGTTGAAATAATAAAAAAAAAAAAGATTATATTGAAGATTATATTGTGTAAGATATTATACAGGCCAAAAGGTGCAGTAGAAGACAGCTAAAAATTACTTAGTCTAAGCTGTATTTGCCAGCTTCTCTAACAGATATTTCTACAGGAACTGTGGACTTTGCTTAAAGAAGGGTTATGTTTTTGAAAAAATAGCTAATATACATTAGATAGCTTAAAATACAAAGCTCTTATAGGTCCTGTGCAACTGTCTGTAGACACTGCCATGGGAAATTTCTTTTGTTTGATGAAAGAAGCAGCTAGAACACAAAGCCAAGACATCGAAGTGTTGAGTATCTGTTAAAGGTGAAAACAATACATCAAATCTCTTTTGTCTGTTCTCACTCTATATCCTACATTACACCTACATCTGGACATATGCTTAAGTTAAATACAGTGGACAAACACCAGTGCAAGAAGTAACTCACTGTTAACCTGTTTGAATTATCATGATGGACAAAAGAGAGAGAAGAGAGGGCAAAAAGTTATGAAAATATGAACATTTTTTAAAAGTAATGCAGGCTCTGTAAAACATACAAGAGGGTTAGTACTGAGACATGTAAGCAGCTCTGCACAGCTTATGGGCTAAGGGTCTGTGCCATATGAAAGCAGCTACATGGCTTCTTAATGAGAGCTGGTCTGGGAAGTAACATAACTGCTTCTGCTTCCCCAGATCCAATAAACTGTGCTGGATCTAAGTGGTTTCAGGAGATAACCCCACTGTTTCTCAATCCATGGAAAAATAGCAATTTCACAGACTACAAAAACTGAACATTGACTAATAAAGGAGTGAAAAATTAAGCAGTTGTCATGGTAATGGTTTCCACCATTTCTGATAACTTTAAAACTCAAGAGTAGACAATTTTCTCAAATATTAGGTCTGGCTCATACCTGAAAAAATTCAGGGGAAATGGCAGTTGTCAGTGAAACCTCTCTGTCCTTTCAATTGGCAAGTCTGGTCCTGTCCTCCTTACATTCACCCTCTAGATATTTTATTAGGTACTTTAATTAGTCAGACACAGCAGAGTTCTTTATGTCTGAAGGAACTGTTTCTAAAACAGACATATAATTCTTCAAAATAAATTGGCTTTGTAAAGGTGTAACAGGAGTACTGTTAGGTTTTCAAGAATTGTTAAAGATAATGCCATCTTCTGGCCACAAAAAGAGAGAAGTTTTTTTTTCTTTACAATAAATAACAGCCAGCATTGCCAGCTTTCCTTCAGTTATTGTCAAGATGTAATTTTGCTTGTTCACCTGAGAGAACACTGTGTCCTGGGGCAGAAAAGGATAACATTCCAGCAGTTCCATATCAGAACCTAGGCCTTATGCTCTGCAAAGCTGGGGGGTGCTTCACTAAAAAGAAGATTGAGACAAAAGCTTAAGACTTCTTAAAATAGTCAGATATAAAATATTTTGAGAAAAAAGTGAGTCAGTATGGAGGCAGAATTCTCCATGACCATCCATGACATGGTAAGATAGCCTGAGGCCTAAGAGGAACTTTTCACTTAATTCCTATTGCAACATCTCTTGTAATTCTTCAGCTGTTCAGTGGTTGCCCTTCTCATTGCAGCTGGGAGAGAGACTCAGCTTCCCTTTGGAATTTTTCCCTTCTGCTCACACAAGGGACCTGCTTTGCCACTGGCAAGAAGATAGAGAAGCTGGTCAGTGGAACAGTGGAGTCAGCAAAGTCCAAAGTGGCCTTTAGTTACTAGAAGGCAAGGAGCAAGGGACCAGTACCACCAGTTAGTGGTGGTACACCCTACTGCTGGAGTGTGTGAGATGCCTGAACGAGGGGCCAGTCAGCCTGGCATCTGACAAACCAGAGGGCTCTGTGATTTGTTTCTTATGCACAAAAGTTTTACAAAGATCTTAAAAGGCTGCCAGATGCTGGCAATGGGTAAATATTTATTCTGAAGTAGAATTAGAACTTTATGTAAAGGGACTGGCTCAAAGCACAGAGTAGGATCACAGCACTATTCCTCTGAGTAACAGAAGGTTTTTAAAGGTCATAAATCTGGTAAAAACAGAAAAGTCAGGCATTAACAGTAGAAATGAGTGGTTTTGTTTTATGTATTCTGAAAGAAATTAACTTACCACAAAATTATGCTCTAGGAGCAGATCCTCCATTTTAAAATGTTTTACACAGATCGTTTCATTCTCAATGCACTTCCAAAGTGGAGAAAAGGCTGGGCTTCAATGATACTCAGCAAGCATCAGTCACTGCATGAAATAAATCACATAAAATCCCTACATAGACTATTTTAAGAATAAAGCAGCCTTAGACCTCTATATCTTGATCCCTATTAACCTCTGATATATTAAAGATCTCTGTGCTCTGTTTACTTGAATAACACACGCCCTGTTATCCCACTGTAGCTCATTCATACTTGCCTGACAATTATTTTAGTTGACTTCCACTGATACTTCTGAGTGTCAGTGTTGAGACATGACACAAGAAGTATCACTATACCCACGTTTTAAACTAGAGAAATTAAGTCATGGCAACGTGGAGAAATCTTATGTGGCATTCCTACAAATGCAGACCAGTGCAGCTATCCACCTAATCCTGCAAATGACTGCTATAAAATAATTCTGAACCACAGACACTAGTCTAATCAATAATTTTATTAGGCAAAATTTCAAAGGCATCTGATAAAAGCAGTAATTGTTAATATGTGCACAAAACCTAAAGAGCCTCTTGCTTTCCTGCCTGTGGCTTTGTATTATGTAAATAATTTTGCTCTACAAGTACCTTATAAAACAGGGAAGTTAAGAGCACACAAAATTTGTAAACACATGCAGTAGGCAGGTATATTTTCTCTCCAGAACCCAACTGTAAGTGTATTGTACTTGTTACTTGTAACCACATTATGCCAAGCAAGACTTTAGCAAAGGCTCTCTCCGTGCCAAAGTATTTGCTGTTTTTTGAAATACAAAAGCAGAAGACCAGAACAAGACTTACTAACTCATGTCACAAGTAATCCATCTTTATTTCTTACTCATCTGAACATTAAGCTCTTTTTTAACTGTGATCCAAAGCCAAATCTGATTTAGATGTCCAGAAGTGAATGGCTAATTTGTTTTTCCAGAGCACCACACAAAAAGCTTTAGCTTTAATCACTCTGACCTCATTCCTTGGACATGAGGGTATTCCTGGGAAGAACGGGGTCAGGGTGTGGCTGCAGTTTTATAAACATGAGCTCCATAATGAGGGATAATCTGTAGTGTAACATGAATTCATAGTTTTATTTTAATGCAGTAGGTAGGGACCTATGAAACAGTGCTTGGTGCTGCAGCATATCCCTTTGTAAGATCACAGGATTACCCCACACAAATCCCTGCACCCATCCACAATATGGCATTAAGCATTCTGTTGCTCACTGAAACAAGTGCTGCAGCAGCCTGCTTCAAAGAGACGAAAAAAAGCCAAACACTAGCAACAGATAACCACTTATAGTCTTGGTAAAGGAAAAAATAATTGGGATGCAGGGAATACATTTAATGTTAACTGACAACAATTTTAGAGTGTGGACCTTGATGCAGATCTCCTCACTGCAACACTCCTATTGCCTTTGCTACTGACACAGAATTGGTTACTAAAACTACATTTCATTTCACTGTTCTTTGAGACTGACTTAAAAACAAGAAGTAAATGCCGGGGCATTTTTTTTTTTTTTTTCCCAGTTGGCCAGAGACTGCTTTTTTTATAACCATCCCTTCACACTAAGTATAGTCTGGTGATCTCAGCCAGAGAGACTTCATCCTACAGCTGATCCCTGACAACTGCTTAAAACAACAGCTGCATGGAAATGGGAAGTGTCTAATATTCAGCCACACGCTAAGAAAATAATCTACCAGTTATCTTGGGATGCTGATTATTTGAAAATTGTGCCTGAGCTTTTCCTGTCACTAAGTGTTACCAAATGGCTTTCAGTATTTATTTTATATTTGTATATATATATAAAAAATGCCGTGCAGCTGCAACTACACACTGTCACTCCAGGGGAATACGGTCATTGATTTTAGTCCCATTAGAATTTATAGTCTCCCTGTCTGAATCCAGTCACCGCCTGAGGAATTCTGGAAAACGGGGTGCAGGCGTGAGACAGGGGCCTCGTACCCAGAAACCTGCCAGGCTCCTCCACCCCACCCTGTGCGGGCTCCCCTCTGTCCGCTCTTCCACCTTTTTTCCTCTCAGCTCCGCACGCCTCGGACACAAGCGGGTCCCAAAGTAGGAGGAAGGGGAGGGGGTGGGGGGGCCATCAGACCGCGCAACAGGCCAGTGCTCCGCGTCGGGACAGGGCTGAGGGAAGCCGCGGCATTGCCCCATGGCCCTGTGAGGGTGGTAGCCACCGGGACAACTTACCTCCTCCCTCCCTCGGTGTGGCCGTCCCCTTCCCCTTACGGCCGGCGTCCCCCCCTCCCGCAGCCACTCANTAAATCAGATTTGGCTTTGGATCACAGTTAAAAAAGAGCTTAATGTTCAGATGAGTAAGAAATAAAGATGGATTACTTGTGACATGAGTTAGTAAGTCTTGTTCTGGTCTTCTGCTTTTGTATTTCAAAAAACAGCAAATACTTTGGCACGGAGAGAGCCTTTGCTAAAGTCTTGCTTGGCATAATGTGGTTACAAGTAACAAGTACAATACACTTACAGTTGGGTTCTGGAGAGAAAATATACCTGCCTACTGC
>JAAWXA010000034.1:5502319-5558965 GCA_038090715.1 Florisuga fusca
CGGGGAGGAGCCAATCCCAGGTCCCCGCCGCCTGAAGGGGGCGGAGCCAAGAGGGAGAACGGAAAGAGAGGGGAGGAGCTACCGCCCTTTTTTTTTTTTTTTTCCCCTTTTCTTTTAATTGTCCCGTTGTGATTGGCTGAAGCTGCCTTCAGTCATGTGCCTACGCCCCGCCCACTCCTGCGGACCGGAAGTGAAGGTGAGGGCGGGGGGTCGGGAGCTGCCGGTACCCCCTGAGCCTGCGCCCCGCTGCCATGGCAACAGCCGGGGTGGTGATGGGGGGGCCCTGCCTCACCCGGGCCTCCAGGCCTGGGTCCCCGCCTCAGCCCGGGGTGTGGGGGTCTGAGTGCTGGGAGCCCAGCAGCCCCTGGGAATCCCGGGGTCACTCCTGGGGGCGGCAGGCAGAGGAGCGGCGGCGTTTCGGGGTGGCTGGGGTCGGCGTCCCTGGCTTGTGGGGGGTAGAGGTGGGGGTGTCACTGGTCTGTGGGCCTTTGGAGAGGTTTGTTCTTCCATGATCCGGGCGTTTCCCGAAGCTCCCGGGAGGTGGAGCTGGTTCCCCGCCTCGGGCCTCCTGTGTTCCGGATCAGCCAGGGGCGGTACCTGTGCTGGCCGGCGGGTTGTCTTCGGGTCAGGGACTCCTTGAGGTAGTTCCTGAGGGGTTAACTAAGTGACCTGAGCGGCCCCATGGCGTTTGGGTGCTGGTGAGGGACTCGGTGCCGAGTCTTGGGGACTTGGAGGTCTCACTGGGCACCCCGGGGAGAGGCAGTGTTGTGTAAGTGTATTACTGACTGAAATGTGCTGGTCTGTCAATATGCAGAATTCTGCTTGGAACTGTGAATTGCTGGAGTCTTTCTCACGGATTTCTCGTGTTGCTGTTTTTTATCTCTGTATAGGATCAGTTGTCCTGGCTGCATTGCTTATTGATTGAAATATTAATCACTTAAGAGGTGTGTTCCTTTCTGTTTATATCGAATTAGTACTTAAGATCTGTGCCAGGAAACTTAGTTTTGTATAACAGCATCACTTAAATCCCAGACAGCAGAGAGCCTGTCCTTTGGCATTCATTTTCAAGGAATGCTTTCAGTTGGAAGGGACCTTAAAGATCATCGAGTTCCAACACCTCTGCATAACACCTCCCACTAGACCAGGTTGCTCCAGGCCCCATCCAGCTTGACCTTGAATACTTCCAGGGACGTGACAGCCACAACGTCCCTGGACAGACTGGGCCAGTGTCTCACCAGCCTCACAAGAGTTTGTTCCTAATAGCCAATCCAAATCTCCCCTCTTTCAGTCTGACACCATTCCCCCATACCCTATCTCTCCATGCCTGTAAAAAGTTACACCCTCACCCCCCACAGTCTCGTAGCCCCTGTGAGGTGCTGAAAGGATGTTATATTTTCTCAGTTCTGCCACTGGCATCTTGAGGACTTCTTTGCTGCATGGGATCTGTCTTGGGCAATTATTTCTCTATCCCTGTTCCAGTAATGTTGAGGTACTATCTTTGCACAGACTGGATTTTTGCACTGGAGAAGTTTCAGAGTGTTACTCATTGGCTTTCCTTTTGATTTTTTTTTTCCCCTGTGGTGTGGTTTGTAATATATCAGAAGGAAAGAAATATTATGCAAGACATATTTCATGCTGCTTCCTAATTTTTTAAAAAAGCTTTTGTATAGGTTCCTGCTTGCTTCTTTTAGAAGGAAAGGATGCAATTTTTTTATAATTCAAAGATAGTTAATAAGGTGCACTTTAATTGTGTAGTAACTACAAAGGGATGGATGACTTTTAGCCCATGCTGAGATCTATTTCCTGGCTAGATACCACTGGTTTGTTTGAGATCTGTGTTGTATGTTGCTCCTGCTTTATTCTCTCTGCTCTTTCATTGTTCTCTCTGCAGTTAACAGAGGGACATGGCTGTGAGAGCTTGTGGGTTGATCATCTACAGGAGGCTGCAGGCAGCACCACCTTCTAAGGTCACTGACTGCATTGAATACCTCCTCCTTCAGACATCCTATGGAACCCATCACTGGACCCCACCCAAAGGTGATGTTTGTTCTGATAACACACTTCAGGGCTCTTTGTGTGGGGAGTGAGTGAGTTTGCAGACTCATCTTTGGCTGAATGCTTCTCAGGTCAGGTTTGTCAGGCACCTCGTGGTTGACAGTAGCTGCAGGTTATGCTGTTAATGCAGCAGAGTGGGGCTGAAATTCTTGGCAAGCTGTGGCTGTATAAACTCTTGGGCATGGCTGATTTGGGTGGGGGGCAGGTCACCTGATCCTGCTCCTCAGATCTCTGGTGTTGCTGGCAGACATGGGGCAGACAGCTGAAGTTATAGTCTCATATGGTATCATAGAGAGGTTTGGGTTGGAAGGGACAGTAAAGATCAGCCAGTTCCAACCTCCCCTGCATGGGTGGGGGCACCTCCCACTAGACCAGGTTGCTCCAAGCCCCATCCAGCCTGGCCTTGAACACTTCAAGGGCAAGTTATTGGGTAGCTAGAGAAATTTGTATTACCTTCTTTGGGCTTGACCCTCTGCCAGTTACTGTTGTTCCAGTATGTGGTTGTTAAGCCTGTGTGCAGTCAGTAGGGTCAGGTTTTGCCACGAAATGTTGGAAGGCAACACTGAAATCTATGATAATTTACTTTAAAACACCTTTCTGAGAGGATGTATGAGTTTCTTTGAGTTCAAGAGATCCTTGGTGAAGACCACATGCCTCATGCAGCAGAGATGTTTGAGACAATAAGGAGAAGCAGCCTTGTCAGCTGTCTTCACCTAAACCATCCTCACTCATCAATAAAATTGCAAACAAGAAGACAAGTCTGCTTCCCCAAGACTGAGTAACACCTTTTTTATAAATATAGAGACAGTAATAGTAGTAACAGTTCAGTAATAGCTGCAGTCCTGGTATTGGGGAAAACCTCAGCACAGAAATACTCCAGGTTCCTTGTAGATCTCCTTAAATACTTCCTTTTACCCTCTAAAATTTCTTCCTGCTAGTTGCTCGTTCTTGCTTTGTAAAAAGCAGAGCTCTTAAAGCAGAGTGCTGGAACACTTTGTAAAGAGAAATTTGCAATTTTTTTTTTTTTTTAAATCTTGTAACAGTATCAACTATGCTATTAAGGGAAAGGACAAAACTTTCCAAAACTCTGCCTTTGTACACTTCACCAAAAGCCTAAGGGAGTACAGATTGCAACCTAATGGAAAGATAAAAAAACATGTGCTTGTCTGTTATTGGTTGTTTCAGGAGGAACACCCCATGTGGAAATGCTCACTGGGAACACATAAATTCTGGACAAGAAATTAAAATGATTCCTAGGCATTTCAGTAGGGAGTGAAATGACTCACGGGCACACGTCACACTCAAAATCATTAAATTATCAAATGGTTTGGCCCCATTCAACCTGGCCTTGACCACTTCCAGGGATGGGGCATCCACAACTTCCTTGGGCAGCCTGTGCCAGTGTCTCACCACTTCTGTAGCAAATAATTTCTTCCTAGTGTCTAACCTAAATCTCCTGTCTTTCAGTTCCAAACCATTCCCCCTCACCCTATCACTCTATGCCCTTATGAAAACTCCCTCTCCAGCTTTTCAGTAGCCCCTTCAGGTACTGTGAGGTGCTCCAGGTCTGCCCAAACTCTTCTCCAGGCTGAACAACCTCAACTCCCTCAGTCTGTCTCCACAGGAGAGTTGCTCATTCTGTGCAGAGGACTCAGGAGCTGGACAGAGTGTTCTGGGTGGGTCCCCAGCACAGCAGAGTGGCAGAAGCACCTCCCTCAATGTATTGTTCAAGTTCTTATTGTTCAAAAGCCACAATCTGATGGCATCCTTTTACATTACCTTGGCATGGTTTGGGGAGCATTTACTGTAGGGAAGCTGTTGCATTGTATATTCTCTGCCATGTGAGTGGTCTTCAAAGGCAGCCTCAGGTTGTGTGGTGCAGTGACATAACTTGTATATGATGCAGCCACAGATTTAATGTGACAGGAGCCAGAATGAGAAGCTGTAATCATCTGTACAAGAGCACACAAAAGCAATGTGCAGCTACAGTTCTACACCTGGTATTTTAAAAGTTCCCTAAGCATCTACAAGCCTTATGTGATAAAACTGGACTTGCTTGGATCCCCCTATGTGAGCTTCATCAGCATGATCACTGCTACTAGAACTGTGAGGGGACACTAGGCAAGGCTGACAGGAAGGGGATACATTGTCCTCCTCAGCTTGCTGAAATTGCATTAATGCAGGAGGAACTGGAAGCTGTGGTGTGGGGTGCTGCCAGCAGCCCTTTTCCCTGTCGTTGGGCAGTCTGTATTGGAGAACAGGTAGACCTACTGAACTTAAACTTGAGGCTGAACTTAAACTTCAGGTTATCAACAGCAGGGTGAGGTGGTGGCCTTTCATGGCTGGAAAGCATGAGGTTGCACTGATGTCCTTTGAGTTGAAACTGAATCTTAGCCTTTCAGCTTTGTTGCTGCCTCAGTGCATGGCACATCTGGTGTCTACAGGTCAGGATTATCATCAAAAATAATGGTTGCTTAGTGTTCATGGGTACTCTGTGGACATTTGCTGTGGGTATTGCAAACGTAATCCAGCTGCTCAAGGCCAGTTGGGTTCTCCTTCTCAACTATTCATAAATGTCCCAGCAGTGGAAACACATACTTTGTCAAAAAGAAGAAAGCAGCCTGGCGTGCAGTGCTGACACAGAAGGGGAAAGTGTTTGTAGTTAAAGCCTCGGTGTATTTGATCTTAAATATCAGAGATGTCAAATATAACATTAGATACTGGTTTTCTGCACAGTTCCTGCTTGAAATAGAAGTATATTTTACATTTGAAATTAGGTCATGTTGTAAGAGGTAGTTAAGCCTCTAATATGCAAGGAGGTGAGTAGAACCTGTTGGGAAAATACAATGAGTTTCCTCACATACCCTGGTTCTAGTAGAAAAAGTGTGGCTTCGTGTACCTGGGACCTGAGGAAAGATTAATCTGTGTGATGAAATTCTGGCTATTTGCAGCCACTTATGTAGAAAGTGGATTGACACTAGGGGCAGAGTGAAGTTTAACTTTTTTTCCCCTTGAAGTCTCCCAGCTCCTGCTATGTTGCTTTTTTGAGAACTTGCTTGGCTTGTTCTATTTATGTTCTGGTCTGGAGCTTTCATGAGAAAACCAAATCTAACATTTCTCAACAAAACTACAAACAGCTGGGGATGTGTTATATTTATCCAATGTTTGTAGTGGCACCTCTCATTCTGAGCAATGTAAAATAAATGATGTGTCATAGAAGAACTACACAGCTGGTGAAAGGGCTGGCTTTTAGTTTTACTGCTTTTCAGAGAGGAGTATGGGAGAGAAACAAAAATACCTCTTAACTGCTTATCTGGAACCCACCTTTTAAATGGTGCTTGTTAGTGTCTGGTCTGGTTGTTTCTGAGCTGCTGGCATGTGTGAAGAGTTTTGCAGAACTGAGCTGTGGGAGGGAAGGGTTGAGACAGGACTGAGGCTCTTGTAGGTAAGGTCTTTCCTGTAGCTGGGTAAAGGAAAACATTCATGAGGTGCTCAGTCCTCAGTAAGATCTGAGGAGGAACATTCTGGAAACATTCAGAGTTGGGTTGGTGGGGATCTGAGCAACCTGATCTAGTTGAAGGTGGCTAGGCTTATTGCAGAGGGTTGGACCAGATGATCTTATGAGGCCCCTTCCAACCCAAACTATCCTCTGATTATGGGGGCAGAGTGTTGCAGAAGAGGGGAGGAAGACTGGGAAGAAAAGATACCTAGTGCTAACAGACCACTGTGAGTTCCAGAAGATGTGGTATATGATCCTAAAAGCCACAAGACAAAGACAAATCAAGACACGAGAGCTGGAAAAGCAACCTCTTCATTTTCTGTGTGATTCTGTATCATCTACTGTGTACTCACATCTCTTGTCTTCTCATGTGTCCTAGTTGTCACCTGAGTAAACAAAATCTGAGTGTCCTCCTCAGGGACTTACTTTTTCACCTTTTTGGCAGGCCATGTGGACCCAGGAGAGGATGACCTGCAGACAGCCTTACGAGAAACAGAGGAAGAGGCTGGTCTTCAGGCCAGTCAGCTCACTCTCATAGAGGGCTACAGGAAAGAACTACACTATCCTGTCCATGGCAAACCTAAGACTGTAGTTTACTGGCTGGCAGAAATGAAGGACTGTAACACAGAAATCAAGCTTTCAGAGGAGCACCAAGCTTTCCAATGGCTGAAGCTGGAGGATGCTTGCAAATTTGCAGAATATGAAGACATGCAAGCTATGCTGAAGGAAGTGCATCAGTTTCTCTGCTCCAAAGAATAAATGCTTTTGAGAGGAATGAGGGGAATTCTTGAAGAAGTATGTCCTGCTTATATTTCAGTTTTTTTTTTCTTAACCAGAAGAAAACATAACTGCAGAAACATAAATTTCTTTATTAAATCTCTACAAATTCAGTGAAGAGCTTTTAAAGAGCTTCTGCTCCTGTCTCCCCTAACAAACACAAAGAAGTGTGGTCTGATTGAGCCATGAGTTGTCTGGACTGAAGCTCACAGCTAGCAAAGACTTCCTCTGTCCCTGTCTCTTTTTTTTTTTTTCGATTTTTTCCCCCCTTGAATTGCTGAGCAACCACAGGTCTTTTTGAAAAATCAAACACTTGGTATTTCTTAACTTGCTGGTGTAGGGCTGTGGAGTTGAAAAAATGAGTGGAGATTTTTAATAGCAAAATCTTTACTGCAGAAGTTGCACCCTGAATTTCAAATGGGGAGGCAGTAGTTCTGTTCCCAGCTCCTCTGCTGATATGATGTGAGAGCTTGTCAAATCATTTCAGGTCTTCTTTGTTTGGATCATGAATTCATGTGCATCACTAATGTACTGTCACGAAAACTTTTTCCATCCGAAGAGTCTTAGTAAACAGTTACAGTGTTTAAATGATAAACTTGAAGTTGTTCTTTCTTTTCAATCTTTAACAAATGCCTTGGCCATCCATTGTTTGGTGGGTTGGGAAAGAGAAATCTGTCTGCCTAATAGAGCGTTTTCTGCATGGAATAACTCAGATAATATGCAGTCTTTTTGTTGTTGGCATTGGTGGAAGCTGAGATTGCTAGCACTCTGTGTCATTATGCATATTCAGTTCCCTAATAATGGGTCATATTTTTTTTTATGTTTTGGTATGTAAATACCAAAAAAGCATGATGGCACTATTAATAGTTTCAGGTGAGGAATGAGGTTTTCTGAATGCCGTGGAACTTTCAGGGACAGCAAATGTCCCTTCTTCCCTGTGTCTGCTGAAGCCTTTTTTGCTTTGGCACTGGGGCCTCACGAAGCAAATAAGTGTATGGGAAAGTGGATTCTTTTGCTTTGTCTTATTCCTTGGTTTAGGTGTGAAATGAGGGTGATCAGCATCACATCAGACCTGAAGAAGACCTGATATACCAGAGATGCAGCATCACAGGTCTGAGAAATATGGGATGCAGTTTAGTATTGTGTTGCTCATTCTGTGGCATTAATAACTTTAGTACAACTGTGTCTTGCTCATGAGTCTATTATCTTTCTGTAGTGTGACTGATAAAAGCCCCTTTATAGCTCACCCCTTTATATGTATGTATATGTACATATACACATCCACATCCACAAAAAGAGATAGGCTATAAGGAAGCTTTAATATGTATGTATATACACACATAAACAGTTACAGTGCTTCACTTCACAGTCACTATTGGTTTGTTTGTGAAGAGTGCTTGAAAGCACCATGTTCAGCTGATAGCAGAGAGGGAACAGCACATAGTCTGTGCAGTTTTGTGCAGTTGCTCTGCATGTTTCTCAGCTGTCTTTAGAAGCAGAGGAGGAGTGCATCTCTCCCACTCTCACCTGGTCCAACCTCAGGGCAGAATCAGCTGTTCTTTTTAAGACATCTCATGATGAGTGCTTGCTCTGTCAGCTTCTCTGCCCCTACCTTGGGAGATTTGGTCTCTAGCATCTAAGGTAGGTGAGAAATAACTATAGCATAACAATCAGTAAAAATGAGGGGGTGAAAGCAGTTTTGAAAGTCTGTGCTGCTACACAGCCATATTTTTTCATTATTGTTTGAACCAGTGCTATGTATGTAAACAATGGTGGTGAGTGCCTTCATGTTTATCAGCAAGATTAGTGTATTTCCTATTAATTACAGAGAGTAATTAACAAGTCATCTGTTTTGCCCATTCAGCAATAATGAACTCAAGCACTTGCTGCTTTGGAAAGCACAACATCAGCTGAACTCCAAGTAAGTGTTAACATTTTAATGACACTTCATCATGTTCCTAAAGTGTGTCAAGGTTGTGGAGGCTAACAAGTGCTATGCCCTGTAAGGGGATGTGATCCTTGGAGAAAATTTCAAAGGTAGGCCTCTTAATTGTGGTAGGAAAAGATAGAAGGGATGTAACTGTGATAATTGGTGAGGCACCACGTGTGCATTTTGATCAATTTCTGTGCTGGAAGTATTCCCACAGATTTTTTGTCTAAAGTGATGTGTATGCATTTGGAAACTTGACCCAAAAGTCTTTGGAAAGTGGATACACTGGAAAATAAGAATTTAATCCTGACAGTTGTTTTTGTTCACTGCTTATTGGTGAACAAAGAGTTCTTCCTCTGCCCATGTCTAGTAGTAAAATATTTTCCCAAGGAGCATGTGGGAAAGCCTCCAGTAAATAATTATGGAATAATCTGTCTGGGGAAGACATTTTTTTCCAACCTTTATGATTTTTATGCCCTGAACCAGTAAAGATTTGTATTTTCTTTTTTGAGACTAGCTAAGCTCTTGGTTGTAGTAGTATCTCATGGCAGTCAGCTTTTTACCAGGCTGTAGATCTATGTTTAAAAAGTAAAAAAGAGAGATTTAAAATTCCCTGAAGACTTTACTTCAGCCTTAGGTTAAATAATATCAAACTAGAGAAGTGCAAGCTCCACTGAATTACCACAACAACTTAGTTTAAGTAAAGCAAAAATTCTTTAAGTGTGAGTAAGAGACACATTAGGATACAGTTTCCCTTTCTCTACTGAACAAATACAGTGATGCAGCTCATACTTGTAATTTCCTGGATTACAGAGAGAAGTAAAGCATAAATACATGAATATTAGCAAAGCACCAAGACATTGTAAGTTTCACTGAGAAAAGATCAGGACTAGGTGTGATGGGTCACAGTTAATTATGCACATAAAAGAAGAGTGAAGGCTGAAAACAGTGCCTTGCTCATTTCTAGACAGAGCCCATATTTTGGCCCTAGATGGGAGCAGCTCCTGTTCCTTGATTATTCCATATGACTATAGGGAATTAGAGACTGAAGCTGGTATTAGATGGCTGGAAAAATGTAATATCCCCAATAAGCATCACTGACATCACTTGTCACTCTACATAGAGAAAGAGATTGTGCGTTCTGATAAGGTCTAATACATTGTAAATATAGGTATATTCTGAGAGATACATTATCTTTCAGCAGGACTCTTGCAGTGATGCAGAGAAGATGATAGAATGCTAAATTTTATGTTAGAAAAGTGAGTGTAACTTAATTGATAACTTCATGGGAGGAGTATTTTGGCAGGTATCTGAAGGAGACTCTTGAGTCCTGAAAGTAGTGCTTATTATTTATGTTCTTGCATTGACAAAGCAACTGACAACCTTCTGTGTCTGTTGGCAGCTATTTTTGTCTTAAGAGAGGTTTAAGGATCATCAGGACATCTGTTTCTCACACCTTGTCTCCAAGGATTTACTTTTTCATATGCTTAGTAACTCCAGAATTTCAGGGTGTTGGACTGTTGCAGCTGGCACGAGTCTCAGCTTCTTTTAGCTAAATCTGGGTTTTTTTGGGTTAAATCAGCTCTGGAAGAGCTAAGCAGCGTGTGCCTATATCAAACAATCTGCTCTGCTTGCTTCAACCTCATGCTGTGCAAGGAGATTGTTCTCAAGTGTTAAAAAAAAATCAACAAACAACAAACAGTGCTTAAAACTCCCTGTCAAAACAGCCAGCTAGGGAGGAGACTGGATATGGTGGCACTTTTCCTGGTGGGAAGAGTGACACAGCATGGAGCAGCAGCTCCCTTATTTTGGGGTGCTAGTCCATTTGATAATTTGTGTTATCAAACAGAGGCGTGACAGTCCCATCTTTCCACTCAATGAGGATCTCACCATGCCTCAGGGAAGGGGAGCGGGATGGTGGGAGGTACAGCTGAGGACCTCTTCGTAAGGGAGGTGGCTCCTGTAAGTCAGCTCTGCTGCTGTGGGCTGGGGAACTCTTCAGAGCAGAGAGGACTTTCTTCTTCCTAGGAGGAGAGAGAAGAGGTCCTGTAAGTGCATCTGCCTGTCTCTTAGTTGCATCAGCAACCCTAGTGCCCAAATTACCTAAACCTTCAGGAATGGTGGTGGGGTGTGTGAGGGAGAAGGAGCCAATATCAATTGGCTGCATTTGAGTGGGACAGTAAGTGGGAGGGAGAAACAAGGGGGGGATAAGGACAAGAATTCAATAAGGGTGACAAAGGTGAGCAGAACTGTCTTCTCAGAGTCAAATGCTTCAGGTGTGGGATTGGGAAGGGTGCCAAGATGAAGACCTGTTTTGAGATACTAGACAGGGAAGTGGCAAACAGAATGAACTTTCATTTCACTTACTTGTTGTAATGAACATTGAGTGTCAGTATTATTAACCCCAGTATAAAGGCCAAGGGGCTGAGGACCAGCATGGCTGTCTTCCAGTTGGTGCCTGGAAAAGACATCATAGAAAACATTCATGCATGAGATGTACAGACCCCTGTTCTTAATCAAAAGCCATGATTGCTATGGAAAACAACCCTGAAATATCTGAAGACTAGCAGATAACAGGAAAACTGCTGGTGGTTTTGGGGTTTTTTTTGTCTTGTTTTTTTTTGTTGTTTGTTTGGGGGTTTTTGTGTGTGTATGTGTGAGATAAAACACCTCACACCTGCTTTACACTGCACAGCACCCCTCTATCAAAAATGGTCAAAAAAGGTTTTCTTTCTCAGTAGGAAGACAGTAACCATTCATGCCTCTCTGCTCTGCAGCTCTCTGATAAGGGCAGGGGAAGGCACCATTGCCAGTGCATTGCCAGGGTATCTATTTTTCCTGGTGAGCTGGGTCAAAACATTTGCTTGTTTTCACTCACTTTCATACTCCAGGCCCAGGGAGCCTTGTTTAATCTTTAAAAGGAGTTTTTCTGACAGATAATTTGGTGCTCTCATTCCCTAATGAGCATCCTCAGCAGGGCCCAGGTTAACTCTTTACTGATGGGAAGGTGAGGGGCATTGATGAATCCTCATCTGGTCTCTTCCTCTTTCCTACCTGAAAACCTGGCCCCAGCATTTTTCCCTCGATTTCCATGGTGCTTTTTTGAGTGATTGTGGGACACATCTGGAGGAAGAAGCAGAGAAACTCAGGTTAGCATCTGCCACTGCTAGACTGGAGGAAACTCCCAGCTTTCTCCTGGAGCTGCACAGTAACTCCACAGCCTCTTTGTCTGGACCTGTCAGGGAAAAGGGAACTTCCTTGTTCTCATCATTCCCTAGCCACAGATATTTTCTGCTCATAGAATGTCTCATGTCTGTGCTTCCAGGTCAAGACTATGGCTGTATCACTGCACCCTTTGCCAAGGCAGACATCTCAACATGTGTGAGAGCAAAGCCTTGAACTGGAAGTTGTTCCAAAGTACCCAGGTACTCACCACCACTGAAAATACTGAGAGTAATCTCTGCTGCTGCCCACACTCTGCTTCCTGCTCTCCTCACATATGCATTCAGAAAAGAAAAGGAAAGTGCTCACCCTCATTTGCTGGGAGGTATGCTTGTCTGGTCTTCACTGGAGACACCGTGCTGTTAAATTTGTTAGCCAGAGGTGGGTCATTCAAGCCCACAGAAGAATCGCTGTCCACAGCATCCATCTTCGATGAATCAACAGTTTTGGCTTGGGAGGAAATAAAGCAAAGATGTGCATGATTATAATTTACTTTTTGAACAGGAATCTGGACACACTCAGTGCCTGGCAAGGAAGGGAACCCAGCCTTGCCATGTTAGTCCTCTAGACTGGTCATTAGTCTTAGAAGTTACACCAGCTGGTAAAAGATGAGGTGTGAGGAAGAGACAAGCAGATCTGTAGTTAAGCATCACAGGTGTTACTGACACAGCAGCTGAAAAAATGGTGGTGATTATCTTCTGCAAGGCTCAAGAGTTTCCTTTGCCTTGCCATTTTGACTACAGAAGCAGGGTATGTGGGATAACAGCTACTTCTAGAAGGGATGTTGTGGGAAATCTTGTGGCAGTGATAGTCCATCCCCCTCCTCCACTGATGTGTGTGGCAAAACCAAAATATTTCTGCAGAACTCCTCACTTCTTATCCCAACCTCATCCCTTCCTGTGACATGAGCATCAATGGTTATACCAGGGGTGTAATTTATAGAGCAAACAACCTGTTTAACTTTTACTTAACTTTAAGTAAAAGTTGTTGGTCAATGGCCAACTGAAACTTAGATAAGAAAGGCCTGAAAAACCACACAGACTTTTGAGGTTATTACTGAGTAGTCAGAGGTTCCCTCCAGTAGATGCTGATCCATGGGGTTGATAGGAACACTACTAGCTTGCACAGGATGCACTAACCAACTGGCACAACCTGATTCAAAGCCTGCTCTGTGTTGACCCTCACAGCCTTATTTGTGGAGTCTGGCTTTGAGGCAGTGCTGGCCTGCCAGGAACATTTCCTTGGGGAATGCAAATACCTTTTTCACTCCTGTTTTTTCCCATATCTTAAGTGCTCCATGCCTTTCCTAGTCTGTATTTAACTAGATTATTATGGTATCTAATTTGTATTGGTTGTATTTACCTTCAAATTAAATAAACACTAACATTGTGGTAATTACATGTTAACCATCTAGTTTGCTAATTAAAAACCTTAGTAAAAAGGCCATCTTGTCTGCACATGACAGCCAAAAAGTCTATTGTATCTCATCTTATGTCAAATTAGATACAGCTTCTTTGTGTCTGAAAGTTATAATCCATTTCCTTATGCCAACCAGATTCATCATTTTTTCTCTTTACTCATTTCTGCAAAGCTGAAAATCTCACTGGAGCCATCAAGCCTCAAGGTAGGGAATAGCCTCATGTAAGGAAAATAATTTCCCCTGAGGAAGGTTGGGAACCTCATCACCTACAGAGCAGACAAACACTGAAGAGGCATTATGAATTCCATCCCTTTTTTGGTTCCTGTAGTGGAAGAAGAGAGAGAAGGAGAGGATGAGGTAAAGAATTGTGGTTTTGAGGTCTCAGTTCAGTGCACAGCTTCACAAGAAAAGTCCTGAAATGACCTTCACTTGTACAAGTGAGTAAATGAAAAAGAGACCTGATCATGAATTAGCAGTGGTAGCAATGACCTTCATTGGCCATCTGACAAATGGTGACAGACACATTTTGATGCACTGATCAGGCCTGTTATCTGTTGGCAACATCAAGACCAATGTTTCTGCCATTTATATGTCCAGTCTCAGCTAAATTATATTTAGCAGAGACCAAGGCCATAAAGCTGTTAATATAAAACTGAATTTTTCTGATCTTTTGGCTTTTCTTAATACAAAGGGAGGGCAGCACTTCCCACCACATGCTGTGTTCATTTATCTCTTTAAGGCACCAAGCACTAGGAGTGAGGTTTACTTTTGAGGATCATGAAGGCATGGGATGATGGTTAGAACCATGGCTTCCTTAGTGACAGAAGCACTGTCTGACAGGAGATAACTGTAACATGTTGCTTGGAAACTGAAGCAACTATTTCTCATTTCAAGTATAGCAGCTCCTCAATAATTCATACAAGTTTAAAAGAGGCTTTCAGCTGCACCAGTGTTCTTGTTACCAAAAAAATGACATCCCAAAGTACTAAGTACTGAAAACCCCTTCAAAATCTTAGGCACCCAACTTTATGGGGCTTCCTTGTTTTATATTTGGGAGGCTGAAGCAATTCCAGCTATTCTTAGCTCTGGGCACTGATTCATATGAACTTTCCAAAATACTTGACTTCTGCCAATCATCAGAAATGCATCTGGGTTTTAGTGACCTGATCCTGTAAATACCTTACAGGATATAATAATACCTCAGTAATATAAATAAAATACCTAATACAGATATATTATATATTTATAAATATAAATAAGTACCTAATACCTTAAGTCTTTTATGGACATGACTAAACAGTGTCTATTGAAAACCAGTGGTACCAAGTATGGGTACCAATGTGGGCTGACTTGTAGCCATTTGATATCTGTCCAGATGGGGTCAAAGTGGCCATGAGTTAGAGTGATGAATGTAAGCCAGGTGTTAGGTGGCTTGGATGACACCTAAGGTTAGATGTTATCTGATGCTAAATCTACCTCATCTTACTTTCATAGATCCACATGTGTGTGTCTACAGCTTCTTGTGTGGGTTTGCTGGGCCTCGGAGCTGCCATCCAGGCAGCAGCACAGATGATTTCATCCTCTGAAGTCTTCCACCTGCTGAATTTATCCTTCTCCCTCGAGACAAAGACCTTGTGGCCTCCTTCCTTGGTGCTAAGGTAGAAGCCAAAGCTCTGGAGAGTCAAGTGTCCCTTCTTGCTGCAGGACCATGCTTGGTGTTCCCAGTCCCCGCAGGGCTCCAGCTTGACCAGAGCATTCTCCCGTATCGTGGGGGCTGCCAAGCACTGATTTGTCTGAAGGCTGATGATGGTCCTGGTGGCAGGGTCCCAGCTCCACTGCTGAGGCTGGGAGTTCACTTTGCAGTCAGCCAGGCTGATGCTGTTGGTCTTGTGGTGGGAGACACGGATGCACTTTTCCAGCCGGCTGTTCCTGATGAGGAAGCCTTGTCCCTCTGCTACGGGGGTACAATCAGAGCAGGGTTTACTACTGTGCATGTCTGAGGCAACTCTGTCTTCTGAGCACCAGACACTGTAAATACCCCAGGGGAGTGTAGACATAACTCCCCAGTCCCTTCCAGGATGGGCATGCCTAGATAAACTCTTCCCCCAACTTCCTAATTCCTCAGAATGACATTTCTTTAAAATACAGGGTATGCAAATAGACAGGAGTAATACTAGAGAAAAGTAACAAGGACATAACTAACTCAGCTAGTGAGGAATAACTCACAAAATTTGAAAAGTGGTACGGTTATTCAATATATGCCTATGTATATTTAATTAAATATTTCAGCTGCTTTAGATAGGTGCCCACCCTTCCCTCCCTCCCAAATAATTGGATGGTTTGGCTTTTTTTTGCTCCTGACTGGATCAAATCTTTCTTACAAAAAGCAATCGAAAACCCCAAATACTGCAGGTGCTATTCATCTGGGGTGAATTAGGCCACCTTGGACTGCTGTTTCCATCAAGTGGCTTCTGGTGATACTACAGCAATGCTGAGACAAAAACATACCCCATCAGAACCTGGGAGTACTTGGCTGACATAGCTCCTATACATACTGCAACCTGAATTTAGCATACCTGAGGTTGGTCTGTGTTCCCCAGGCATGAAGGTACCATTTTTAAGGATCTCTTTGTAAGAGAGAGAGGCTATGGCTGACACACAGTTTGAAGCAATTTCTATAATTGCTTGTTGCTTTTAATAGAAATGTGTCCCAACATAGCTGGATGGATATTATCCTGTTAGCTAGATAATTGCTCCTGTTTTCAGTACAAAATCACCAGGTGTGGCTTCTGAACATCCTGAGTGAAATGTCAAATGCTAAACCATCTGTCACTGATGTAAGTGTACCTTCTGCTGTGCCTTTTATGCCTAAGACAGAGGGATAGAGGGATATCTGAGACATCTTTTAACACATGGTAACTCACAGCTTTTGTAGTAGCTGTTTTCCCCCCTCTTTTCCCCAGGAGTCAGTTGTGAAAGCCCCAACACCGTACGGTATAGCGCATAAAGACTAAGAGGAGATTGGAAAGGGATGAGAACACTGATGTTTATCTAAACAACAATTTCTGCAGAGTTTCCCCTCCCAAAGCAAAGAACAATGCTTTCCTTGGCAGCAAGTATTTGGCTCAGTACCTGAAAAAACTAATGACAGTGTAAACAGAAGCCAGTACACAATACCAAGTGGATGAACAATAGCTTAAAGGACCTCTGACAAGTTTTGTCAGGAAATTCTAGGGGTCTGCTAGATTAATAATGCCTGGGCTTTGTTAAATTAGCAAAAGCTCAAGGATTTCTGCTCAGCCTGGATGTGTGGGGAGAGGCAGCCACAAAGTACAGTATGACGCCCGTGCCAGCTCTGAGGTGAGGAAGGATGTGTCCATGCTGGGATATCAAGTTTTGTGGACCTGTAATAACCACTGATACAGGCAATTCCTCCTAAGCCCATGTGCCTAAACTGAAATTAAATTTCTGGGAGGATCTGTGAACATCTTGTGAGTCCTGTCCTTTTTACCCCTTATTGAGGGCTAAATGGAGGGAAGGTGTTTAATGCATCTTGGGCTTGAGTTTCTGCCAGCTTCCTAAGGCAAGAGAAATGTCCCATAAGCTCCCATAAGATTTAGATGATGCAAAGGGATTAATACAATACCCCCCCCACATTTTTTCTAGGACCTGGTAATCCAGAATTGTCACCTCTTTGCTTCACCTTAACTGGGAGAAACCCATTTCCAAAGCAATGATCTGAGCACCACACAAAAACATAGAAGGGGGACATGAACTGAACCCAGTGTTATGCCTTCAGCACTTGGCTGGACCCTATTAACATTTGCAAACAGAGAAAGAGGATAAACAAGTAAAGAGCTCACTTAAGGCAGCAAGGACATCACTGCATCAGTGATTGCTTCCTGAAATGTATTAGACAAGGAAGAGAGTATCACTGAGTATAAATAGTTAAAATGTTTTTTCCCATGTACCCTGCATTCTGTATACTCTGAGGTTCAAAAACTGTCGTATTGCTCAATTGGTACCATGACCTTCTCCTGCAGCTTCACATGGCCAAGTTCTGTTTTGATTATTCTGAATAATTCTGTGTCATCAGCAAAATTTAACTTCATTATTCACCGCTTCCCTCAAGATCCGTGTCAAACAGGGGTGATTTTTTTCAGCACTTGCTAATACTTTCCCTATACTGCGATCACTGTCAACTTATTCCACCTCTTTGGACCGGCCAGGGACTGAAATCTCTCTCTTACTCCATGAGAATGCAGTTTAAGGGCCTTGGTGTAATTATCTTACCAAAAGCCTTTGCAAACACAACACAAGGTCTGGATCATCTTACCACATTTACGGTAAACTCATTGATGCCATCACAGATGTCAGGCCCACTACAAAAGCTGCATTGACTTTTCTTGTGTTTCTCTGTCTGTATGAAAATTCCATTCTTTGTTTCCACTGACTTGCCTGATCCCAAACTTCAACAAAATGACCTCTGTATCCCCAGACTGTGCAGGAATCATTCTTAAGGTGCACATAATTGTCGTAACGCAGTCCTTTGATGCTGAGGCTGCTTTAAGCCAAAGTTAGAAGTTTAAAAAAATGTCATCTTTACAAGCCATTTGGGCTTGTCATTTGTCACAGATTTTACAACTTCTCCCCCCCCCTTAAACTTCCTTTCTCAACAATTTTCTTTGTGGGTGTGCTGCTTTTCGATGACCTCCCTGACCATGTCTGCAGTCGTGCATTCAGCCTTTCAACCCCACCCTGCCATGGTTGTTGCTCTTAACCACTAAGTCAGTGGTATCCTTACAATCCCACTGAGTTCCTACTTCAGATACGTTTGAAAATTTCTGTTTGTAGTTTTTTATGCTGAAGTGCTTTCCTTTGAAATGTGTGTAGCTCCTCAGTAGCATATGACACCAAGTTGTTAATAGTTTTTTATCTTCACACCATATCTTGGGTGTGAAGTATGAAGTCTTGGGTGTGGTATAAAAGTATAGCTCCCATTTTACAGCTTGGGAAGAGAGGTCTACCTAAACTTTGCTTGGTTCAACCTTACACAAGAAGGTGGAAACAAAGGTAGAGCCATGGTTCTTCTCTGAGTGGTCTGTGTCTTCCCTACTGACAGTGATCCTGAGCAATCTGTATGGTGAGCTATCAACAGCAGGATGTTCCTTGTGATGTTTTGTGTTATCCTTACCAAGATGTGAGTCCATGTCCATCATACAGGTTCACCATCCATCCACTGCCTATATATTGTTCTCCTGAGGTTGAAATGTTGCAGTCTCAGTGAGTAATTTACAGTACATGTAACTGATCCTGATCACTGCAGATGCCCCACACACTCATAAGGGGTAGAACCACAAAAAAACCTGGAGCATATTTGCCTTGGGATACACATCAGACACTGAGAATTCTTACTCAGGAGGCAAATTACTGGGTTTTTTTTCCCATCACTGCCAAGTCCCACTCTTCAGCAGCACAGCAAATAAGGCCATCAGCCATGACATTTTGGAAAGGTTAACCTGGAGCAAGCAGAGCATCCAATGTACACCCTGGGGATGGGGCTCAGAATCTCTAGAAAAGGCCAGCCATACCCACAGAGCCTGAGTAGATGCCTGCTTTGAGTTTGAATCTCTTGGCCTCTTTGTATTTTTAGGAACAAAATAAACAATTTCTAGCAAAGGCTCTTAATGCCAGCGTGTTTGTCATATGATATTGCCACTCTGGTTACAAGAAAGAAAAGCAAGCAAGCTGCCCCTCTGCAGCATGGCCACCCTTGGGACATGCTGTTCCTTGTAGGATTAGGAGCAAAAACCGTGCAACATTCCTAATTAAGGTAATGCCACCAGGAAAGCCTTGGTTACCAGTAATCCCAGTCTGGCTGGGAAAGTTTCTGGTATTTCTCAGCAGTGCCTGTGGGGGCTTGATCAAAGCCATCCTGCAAACTGCTTGGGCATGGGTTGCTCTGATTAGAGGCTCTGAGGAGGGAAGGGGTAAGTCAGATTTGAGCAAGCACAGGTTCCAAAAACACTCCAGGCTGCCAAGGAACCTCATCATTGCCCTTGGTATCTTTTGCCCTCCCTGGTGAGGTTCCTAACTCTTTGAAAAATCCTTTAATTAGGATAATTAATTGGGATAAAAGTGCCAAATAGGTGTTTTCTGTAGGGAGAAGGTGACCACAGGGTCACAGTCAGGAATTTACCTTTTCCAGCCTCTTCCTGTCCTCAGAGGTACTCATCCATCTGCAGCAGCCACTGCACCTCTTGTAAGGACTGCTTCCTGGAGACATCCCACAGCCCAGGAGAACTCCCAGATGTTGCTCTTAGATACCACCATAAGACAGCAAGTCATCCTGAGTCACCCAAGTCATAGCAACAGTGGCTTGGAGAAATATCTCCAAGCAGTCTTTGTTGCTTCTACCCAAAATGAGCACAGGACATGGCTGAGAAACCTTGGAGCCAGCAGTGCCATAGCTTGAGTTATGGAGAGACAAGCTAGGGATTTATTCTGGCTCAGGTTAATCTGCCTCCACTGCTTGCTGCTGCAGGTGACCGTGTTCCCTACAGAATATGCACTGATGGACACTGACCCACACCATTCTCCTATACATTACATATGTTTGCCTCCTTGCATAACATCCTGAATATCAGTTCTCCTAGGATTTAGGGTCCTTTTCTCAGTCAATTGATCCAGTTCAATGGGCATCAGGTGGGAAGAAGTTTTGGAAGACTCACATCCTCTCAAAGGTGCTTTGCCAGCAATTTGGTCCTTGCCATAGCTCTAAAAACAGTTGTGAGGGACTCCAGCTCTTACTAGAAATGTCCCCAGCCCCAGAGAAATAAAATTAACCAGAGCATGTGGTGAAGGCCATCTTTAGCTGTTCAGATGTTCTGTCAATGAGAACAACACAGCTCCCTATGCTGGTACTGATTATTGGACCCTTCCTTCAGGCAAGCAGAGCAGCTAACCTCCCCTGCCCTCCTGCCCATGCTGCTGGGCCTCACACTGGTAATGAAAAACTACCACAGTTTCTGTCCCTTGCTGGGATTCAAATTCAGAACTAGCTGTAGAGTGGGGCTTTTATAGCACATCTGGATGAGGCATCTTGGATGAAGGCAGAAGAGTCTTCCATGTGACTGGCCATAGCAGCAGGAGCTATTTGCTGCCATGGCCTGAAGTTATCACATCTTGCCTCTTCTAAGTAGGAGGAGAGGGCCTGGAAGGCTGTTTCTACCTCCTGCAGAGGGTCAGAACCAGATAGAGATGAGAAGTGGTGGAAGAGGGAAACTCCCATTTTAGACAGGAGGGTTCCCCATGCAGATGGAGCTTGGTGCTCAGTGTTTCCCTGTAAAAGCACTTGTAGGAACAGTACCCTGAGTATGCCTAAAGCAAGCAGCTTGAGATACGATCATGTAGAGACAAACAAGGCCTTGAATAAATAAACAGGAGGAGACTTGAATGTGACCCACCAAGAACTCCTCAAGAAAAGATTCCCCTCCATCCAAGGGACCAAGCCCTTCTCTGCTGCCCTGGCAGGAGACCAGCCCATGGAAAGTAAAACCAGCTGGAAGACACTTGCTGTTGTAAGAGGGAGCTGGTGACCCAGTTGTTCCTGGTCAAAGGCAGGAAACCCAGATGTGCACAGGGCAACAGTGAGATTGGCACTCTCTTGTCTATTTTGCCTGAATTTATACCCACGACCAGTATGGCAGGAGGTGAATTAGGTATTTTTTTGCAAAAAAAGCGCTGTTGACTGAAACCAACATTATCTGTATTTTACTCTGCCCCCCCCTTGGGCTGTGACTGTGCTTACTTGGATGTAAAGTTTAGGGACACAAATACTCATGGCAAGCCAGTGGATGTGGCCAATCTACCTGTGAGGAGGGTAATGCTAGATGGAACCTGGTGACTCCTTGTTGGAGAGCAAATGGTCACCTGCCCATCAGGACCAGCAGAAAAGGCAGAGCTGGAGCTGGGTGAGCAGCTACCTGGCCACTGGGAGCTCTGGGTTTATGGAGAACAATTTCCATCACTTCAGACAGCAGATCAGCTCCTACCAATCTGTGTCATTTTTTATGGTGAAGTAAAAAATGCTTACTAGAAAGAGACAGTAATTAGATGTCAAAGATGTCAAATGCCTTGTCAGTACAAGTACCTGACTGCAAATACTTTTTTCAAATCTGCACTCAGATTGTTTTCCAGTAACAGGTCTCCCCAAGAGTAGCTCCCAGCTGTTCCTTCTGGCAATCAAATCAGCCTGTGGGCTTTTCTCCACCTATTGATGCTTTCTAAAGGTTATTTTACTTTTTATTTGACCAACAATGCTTGCTAGCTTTCCATGTTACTGCAAGATCCACTTTTGGTCAAGTGTCTCCACAAAGGCCTCCAAGATAACAGAGCAGCCACAGAAAAAGAAGAAAGGTTTTGTCATGGAAAAGCATATGGATAAATAATGGGAAGCAGGAGAGGCTGGTGAAGTCAACATGAAGCTTATGCATGAGGGGGAAACCAGCCCCTGGGAGGAGGATAGGCAGGGGCTGCCTGGTCAGGGATCAGTCCCAGGTGGGACACAGGGTGCTGAGGGAAGGTTCACAGCATGCAGGAGGTGGCTGTTCACACAGCAGACTTGCATCCTTGCTGCCAAGGAGAGCCCGAGCAAGCTGGGGGAGGTCATCTGATAGCCACAGAAGAGTCAGACACACCAGGGTCAGGAAGTCCCATGAGTCTCCAACAGGAGGCTGGAAAAGTAGAGCCAAGGAGAGCCACTGACAGCCTCACTCTCAGTGCATGAGACTCAAGAGTCATGGTGTTAAACATGGTGTTATTGCAGCTATTCTCTTCCTGCTTGTACATGCACAGCTCTGGCTGGTGCCCTACTTCCCACCACCCATCTTATTTCACTGGGTTTCTGTTAGGCTTGTCTTCTTAAGAAAACATCTCAGCTCCATCCTTGCTTGCTGGGACTTTCCAAAGAAACGACTGTCACAGCCAGCTTAGGCAAGTCCAGGATTTCCAGTAGGAAACTGAACCCTCTCAGGTCTGTAGAGATCAAGCACCTCTGTCCTGCTGGCAGTCTTTAAAACTCAGAAGCCCCAGGCAGGATGAGATGAGATGAGGAGAGGCTGCTGCAGGGTGAGACCATCTCCAAGCAAGAACATGTTTGCTGTCTGCTCCCTGAGTTTGCTTTGGGAATGGCCAGGTGCTGGGAAAATAAATTCCTATCTTGCACAACAGTTGTGCATTTATTAGTAGTCTGGCTGAAATGCTGATCATATGACTGCACCAAAAGCATTTCAATGGAAAGGAAAACAAATGTCCTGTGCCAAAGGTCCTGTGATCCTCCTTAATTTTCTAATAGCACACAGACATGGGGCTCCTATCATTTGGCAGCAGTAAAGAACCACTTTCTTCTAACACCAGAGACAAGATCTGTTTTAGAATGAGAGAAAGAGCAAGAACCTGAAGGCTGTTCTGCTCTGGCATCCCACCATAGTGTCACCTCCAGGTTCTAACTAGATCTCTTGTAACTTCGAAAAGATGCACGTGTATCCTCACCCTTCATTGGCACAGTGGCATACTCCTATCCTGTGGCTTAAAAAAAATGGAGTAATCCAATTTGATGGATGTACTTTAATTGGCAAGATTTGGGGTGCAAAAAACCCAGCAGCAGATGGATCAAAAGTCAGATCTGTAGGAGCACAAACCTCTCCTTTGAAGTGGCTGCAAGAGCAAAGTGAGGGCTAACTGCTCAAAGAAACCCAGGGGACATATACTTAGAGGTTGTGTAGCAGTTGCTGGTCAGAGCTGCTAGTCTGAGGTTTGTCTTTAAGGCATAAACATCCAGCTGTGCACTCCAAATAGTTGTAGCCCTCTGGTCTAGGAAACTTGAAAAGCTCTGAGCAGGTGACCTGGAAAACTGCTGGGCTGTTCTTGCAGCTTCATGGACTCAACAAGACCTGAAGCACTTCAGGGATTTATTTCAAGGAGAGTCTTTTAAACTCAGACATCATGGTATCTCAGACATCATGGCAAAATAAAAAGGGTACTACTTACTAGCTCAGAGGCTTTGCCTGTTTTTAAGAAAAGAGATGCTGCCCACTGCCCATGGTGGGACAGGGAGACAGCAGGCAGCACTGCACAAGGATAGCTGCTCCTGGGTAGCACTGCTCCAGCTCTGCAGGATGATGCTCAGCAGGACCTCTGCTTTCCTCATCTACCCATGCACATCAAAAATAAGTTTGCTTAATAAGTATGCAAATAAGTTTGCAAAAATAAGCTTGGATTCAAAGCATTCCTGTGTAAGAGCAAGAGGGGGGATTTGAGCAACCTCAGCAAACAGCTGGATGTTGAAATGAGCCACCAGCTCCACAGAGATGAGTTGTACAGACTCTGCAGCTCCCCAGAACATCCCAGTCACAACTGACTGCCACAGGAGCAGGACTATTGCAATAAGTTACTGCTCCTCTTCCCACCATACTCTACCATACTGTCAGCATGCCCTGAGCCCACTCACTTCTGCTGGGAAGGAGCAGCGGGAGCAGAGAGCAGGGGGCTCAGGAGGTCATTTAGTGCCTGTCTCACCCCTGAGTACATTTGTTCATCTGATACTTTCAGCAATTTAAAAGCACTTTATAATAAAGTGGCTGGCATGATGCCACAATGTCCCTGACCTAACCATCCCAGTACCTTGCCAGCCAGTCCCTCACTCCCCTGTACCCCTGTGTTTAATCTTATTTTAAATGCTGCCTTGAAACATGCCCGGAGCCACTTCTTTTACAGCTGGTGGGTTCAGAGCTTTGCAGCCCGAGCAACACTTCAGCAGGAAAACAGGTTAAAGCCTGGAAAGCATTTTGCTTCCCACTTACTGGCAACCCCAAAGGAGAAGAAACTTACCCTCAAGCCAAGGAAGGAGGCAAATACAGCCCAGGCTCAGCCTGAAAAGGTCCATGGTTTGCCAGCACTGCAGGGGGGAAGGAGCCCCTGAAGACTCTTGCCCACGAGGAGTGCCAGGCAGCTCGGTTTTCCCCCTTCCTCTGTCATTCACAGCAGAAAAACCTGCTGGGAAGAGAAAAACTCTTTTGTCACAGTGCTGGAGACTTGGCAGCTGGCTTATCAACAAAGGATCAGCGTGGAGACGTGGTCCTGCTCAGTGGTTGTCCCTGAGGAGAAATCATAAGACGAGCCAAAACAGGGGGGATGGGGACACTGGACTGAGATGCTCACAGTCACCAAGCTCAGCTCAGACAGGGTTGGTCCCAGCAATGAGAGCAGAATGCTAACAGGCTGGCATGGTGCCTTGGCCAAGGATGGGAGCAGAGGAGGATGGAGGGCTGGGCTGGTAAGAAAAGGCCAAGTTTGTCTGGAGTGCCTGGAGGGGGTGTGGGGTGTGTCTGCTCAGAATCTGTGCATGGTCACATGGTAGCTGTGTCTTTTGGGAGAATTATCCCTGCTGAGATGAGTTTTTCAGCACTGATACAGGTCACAGCAGGGGTAAAAACTCAGAAGTTAGTCCCAGAGCCTGAGCGTGATGGGAGGGAAGCCAAGCTCCTGGCCAGAGAGCAGAGTCTTGCTGCAGGTCTGTCCTGATGCTCACTCTGAGGGTAACTTGATCCACGTTTGGCTTCTTGTGCATTGGCCTGGAACCTGCACAGGGAGAAAAACACAGAGCCCTGCCCAAAGGACAGCAGCAAAAGCTGGTGCCAGGTAAAATGGAAGCAGGGGAAGCCAGAGGTAATTTTCCTAGTGAGATGCTCCCATTTAGCCACATCCTCTCTGCACTTGTCTGCCCCATATGCTCGCTGAGGTAATTTCTCATCCAGGTATATTATTAGTCTTTATGCATAAATACACATAAATGTGATCGCTTAACTTTTACTTTTGAGTTCCAGTCCTGGATGGCACCAATGTCACATCTCTCATCTGGGCAGATGTGACATCTCCTAGCTTTGTTAAGTGGCCAGGCTGCCAAATTAAAACACCACAGTGTTGGCTTCCACGAGAGGGCACAGGCTTGGGGCAGAGCCTTGCAAAGGTGTCATTCCTCCTGTGCCCAGCCCTGGGTTGATGGCTCCCAGCTTTCCACCAGTCAGAAGGGGGATCTGGCTTCAAACCAGACTGGCTTCTTCCCACGTGGATGTAGGTAGGCCAAGGGGTATCCTACAGCCAAACAAAAAGGAAGGTTGGGGTAAATTCTTGCCCTGGTGAGGTTGCTCCTGCCTGGCTGTAGCACTGTGCTCAAGAAAAATACCACAGAACAATTTTGTTTTGGTGTTACAGCTTTCTTTGGGATTACAGGCTTCTGTCCCTCATGCTAATGTGTCAAGTTGCACTAAATACCAGGCATTTTTAATTAAAAAAAATGCAGATGTTAAACTCTCCTCCACATGACTGGACATGAAAATGCAAACACTCTCCACTGCATTTTCTGAGCAAGTGTCTCTCCTACAGGAGGAGGAGGAGAGGAAAGACATATGCAGAAATGTCTGCCTGTCAGATGGAGAGAACCACAGGGAATACCCTGGTGGAAAGTTTACTGTGCTGTTCTACCAGGGATCCTGGTACCACTTGCCCCTGTGAGTGGTACATCTCCTGAGTTCTTCTCCTGGCCCTTTCATCCATTTCACACCAGGGAAACTGAGGCACAGAGAAGCTGTGATCTGCCCAAAGCCATGAATTCTGAGGTCCTGACTCCCAGATTTCTCACAGTCCACTGGATCACAGTTCTTTTTAACATCCAGAAAAAGGACCCCTCTCTGTGTCAGGAAGGTTTCTCATCCTACCAGTTCCCCCACCTGGATCTTTGATGCAGTCAAAGCATGAGAAGCACCATGTATGTCCAGGTCTGAATCCAGCAGGGGCTTGGGAAAACTGACAAAATAGTAAACATGTCCCCTACTCTTTTCCTGCTATTTTCACCTCAGGATTTCCCAGGCCAACCATGATTAGCAGCTCCCCTGCTTCTGATTGATGGGCAGCTTAGATTTTGCTGTGGGCAAGCCCCTGTCACCTTCATGGGGACAATGATCACATCCTCATTCCCGCTTCCCTTCTTCCTGTGAATATTTAACCTTGCTAGAATCTTCCCTCTTACCCTGAGTCTTCTCTCTTCCTGTTGTGGCCATTTAAACTCTGTGTAAAGCCTTTGGGAAATCCATGTGTTCTCTTCCCTGAGGTGTGATTCCAGCTTTTCAAAGGCTGTTTACTACAAATAAAGTATCCCATCTGTTGCTAAGATGTGTTCACTTCCTTGCCCTAAGGAAAGGAAGGAGAGAAAGGCAAAGTCTCCAATTTTTCTTCTAAAGGGCATGTGCTGGTGCTCCTCTTCCTGTGGTGGTGTCTTGAAGCATCTGGGCTCACCTCTACACAGGTTCTGGTGCCATCACCTCCAGCTGGCATCAAGGCTGACAAAGGATGCCATAGCACAGAACCTGGCTGCTCTCCTGGCTGCCCATTGTCCTGTCCTGGGGAACTGGAGTAGAGATCATATGGATATCTGCTCCATCTAGAGTCCCAACTTTACACAATATGATTTGGCAATTTTTTTCTGGCTCTGGTACTCCCTTTATGAGATACAGGATATTCAGGCTGCCACTAGCACTGCACTGTGTAAACCCTAACTCAGAAACCAAAGCCATTTTTAATCCTTGGGGAGAAGTCAGTCTAAAAATAATGCATCAGCACCAAACAAAATCAATCAGTTGAATATCAGCCACTGAGGTTTTTAGGGTTTCAGGACACCACTTTGGCCTTATTTCTTATACATCTAAGGAAGTATTCTCATATACAATTGTTCTGTAGCCTTAGAGCCCATTCTTCCATGATGCATTGGTTTGCTGAAGGCATAGCATAGCCTTGTGCTTAAGGATGCTTTGTTCAAATTGTTTCCACTTTTCCTGGGCTGACCCTAGGAGAGAACAAGATAATTTCCAGCTGTGGTCTCTCCCACACAGAGTAGTATAGTCCCATAATTTCTGGCTCTTGGTCACAAAATTTCTACATGCAGTTAGTTCTTGCTGACCTGACTCCTGTGGAGCACGCAGATGTGTTCTTGGCTCCATCATCAGTTTGATGGGTGCATTGCTTTCTCCTCTTAATTTTGCAGCTCACAGTGAATTTTACCAGACTGAATTGATGATCAAGTGGAAGTGCCTCTCCTGATAGGGATATGCTGTTATGCACCACATCTTTGAACACAGGGATCACTCACCAACCACCCAAATACAGCCCTGTCTGGGTGTAGGACCAGTGCTGCTTTCTGGCACACAGCAGCTGAAAGAGCAAGTGGAACTGAATATTTTGCTGGCCTGCACAGGAACAGCACAGCCACTGATCAGGTTTCACCCCAGTCTTGGAGCCAGCAAGTCTTTACTGAGCTTAAAATCTGAGCTCAATCCTGTACCCTCATGTCATCTTAGGACAGGGATGGCCTAGTCACACTGTCCTAGATGGACAGTCACACTGGGCCCCTGGGGCTGGGAGGGCTGGGGGTCTGTGAGGACCTTCTGTTCACTGTTTTAGGGATGAAATCTTCTTCTGCCCTTGGGTAGCCTCCTTTGGGCAGAGGTGCAAATCCTTATTAGCATTTTTTCCCAGATGTCTGGCCTCTTGCAGGTTTTTCTGTCTGGATGCCTGTTCAAATTGCTTGTGAAAGGATCATCGTCAGGCTTGCTGGGTAATTTCTGAAAAACCCAGGGAAGTCTCACTTGCTTATGACCAGGCTGATTTTTGATAGTAAAACCTCTATCACATCACTCTGGCTGCTGGCTGGCACTAATCAAGTTTCATTCATCAATCCATCCACATTCACTTTGAAAATGGGCTTTTATTGTTCTGGTTGAAGCTTGGTAAGTGCCAAGGCAAGATGAAAGATCTGGGGTTGTCTCTGCAGTGAAACCTTTGACCACAGAGAAGCACTTGATGTCAAACATGTAAGAAAATAACCACAGGAAAGACCCTGCATCTTTGTGAAGGGATACAGAGGGAAAAAGAGATTTTTAAGTACCAAAACTCTCCCATAGCTGGGCAAGGGAGCTGGTTTGGCATAAAGCTGCATCTTCAGAGATGCCTGGGTTAGATGTGGTCCTGGAAGCCCTGATCCCATGCAAGCAGCAGGCTAAGGCTGTGGGAACCTCAGAGCAGGTGCTCTTCACCTGCCCAGGAGCCTAATCTCTCAGTGTGAATACATCAGTGCTGCAAGAGAAATACCTGTCCTGCTAGGGCAGATATGAGATAAACTGCCCAGTGCCTCTTACCCTGGCAGGCAGTTGGATTAACCCATGAAGAGCTTGCAGCATTCCTCAAGAACTTACCTGGTGCATTTGATGCTCATGGTTGGTCTCTGGCTCACACTCACAAGAAAACAGCAACCAAGAGTGGTTCCCCTCCTAGATGAAAGCCTTTAGCCTATTGAGCCTTTTTTACCTCACGGCTGTTGCATGCAGCTACCAAGGACTCCATCTCCAAGCAGAGCCTTCAACTGAGTCTGGGTCCAAGTGGGAGAAAGCCCAGCTCAGACCCAGATGCTTTCCTGACTTATTCCTTCACCTTGCATGAACCCAGCTCACTGACTTCATTGAGAGCATCCTGAGGTGAGAGCATCCTTTTTCTCCCTCTTTGCCCGTATTTCCACTGTCCTCCAGACTGCTCACATGATTCCAGCTGCAGCAGCACACAATAACCTTTTTTCTCCTCTCTTGTGCTCTCTGATCAATTTGTTCCTTTGTCAGGGAAAGTCACCTCAAAAACTTCCTGGAGCTCCTCACAAGCACTGATCCTTATATAGCAGAGTCTGATGGTCTCGGCAGTCCCCAGGGGATGCTGAAGGATGGGGTCATCCTGCAGCCCTGGGACAAGCCTGGCAGCATTCCCTGGGCTTCAAGTCTGTGCTTTTGGCTCAGCAGATGGAGCTCCTTCCCAAGGATGCAGGATGCTGCCGACTCTAGTTGCAGCTTGGAGTAGCACATGAGCTTGAGTCAGAGAGAGCCCTGAAACGGGGAAAAAGTTGATTTTGCATTTTTTTTTTTTCATGCCAGTTTGGGAAGGAGGAATTTGGTCATAAAAGAGGACAGGAGTGGGCCTTTCCATTTATTCCTGTAGCAATTAGGACTCACAGACCTGTGCAGTAAACACTGCTTTGTTCCCAGTTGTGAAGGACAGGGATTCTCTTGATAAGGAAAACCCCAAGGTAATGTAATATTCCTGGCCCAGACCTGAGCTGGTTTTTCATGGCTTGAAAGGGCTTGCATGGGGTTACCAGATTTCTGGCAGCACTTTGTAAAGGCATGAGCCAGCAGAGTATGTGCAGCCACCTTCATACTGAGATGAACTACAAAACTTCCAGCCATCAGGGGCCATGGGGACCAGTGTGGAGACCCCCAGATCATCACAGATGTCAGCAATAAGCCTGCTCAGAGCAGACTGGTGGTGGATGTGAGCTGTTGTGGGTCTCTCCATGATGCTGGTGCATCCCAGCAGGATACAGCTGCAACCCTTCTGGCAGGTTGGACTCTGCTGGTGGTATGGGGTTAATATGAACCAGACTGATGCAGTGGGATCCTCAAAGGCTAAGGGTCAAGGCAGCAAGGCCATCACAGTTGTCCTTGCTGGAGCTATCAGGAATTGCTCAAAGCCCAGAGCTGGGGTAAGGGTTGTACACAGCACTATGGCTAATATACTTTCTATTCTGAGGCACAAGCAAGTTTTGAGTTTTTTCCATCTGGTAGGAGGAGCAAAAGTCATGCCCCACTCCATGGGAGGGACTCTGGCCACATCCCGGGACACCGGTGCCCCTGCCTGCACCACATGGGTGGCAGAGTGTCCTTGGCAATGTCACCTCACCCTCTGCATCCATCCCCCAGCCACTTACCCTTGTGCTAAGCCTTGTTGGCTTTGTAGCTAATCTGTGGCAGCTCACGAGATAACCCTGGCTCTCCCTCACTCCCCCTCCTTGGCTGCAGTGATTGCAGATACCTCTTTTCTCACGTCACCTATTAGCACTGAAAAAAACTGTGGGCAAACCTTGCCCGGGCCCTATTTAGCAATGAATTCCCCATATGATGCCAGCATGTGCTAGGCTGATGTGGGAAATGAGAGCTGATGGGAACTGCTTTCTTTTGGGGTGTTTTTTCTATGAAGAAGGTCCCCTTTTGAAACAGTTTAAGAGGGCTTGGTAAATGATTAATCAGTTCTTGCAGAGTTTGGCAGGGCAATAGTTTGTTTATGATCATGACTTATAGCTACCTGTGGTGTTTTCCTGACAGAGTATGTTGTAGACCCTCCCTATGAGCATCTGATAGTGACTCCTAAGTGTCTGAGAACCTGTTATAAAAGGAACTTTAATGTAGAAAGCTACCCCATTACTTAAAGGCAGAATAATATCCTGATGGGTTCTTTTATGAGTGATGCCCACCATGCATTATCAGGCAGGTAAACCAGATGGAAAGGAAAAAGTCTGAGGATTCAGTTGTCACCTGACTGAGACGTGGACTAAGGCCTGACAAACTCATGCCATGTGTGCTAAGAGATCAGGGGAGCTTCTGGGGACAGATTTGGTCTGGAGGAGGCTCTGAAGGTAATTGTACAAATGGGTTTGGGTATGTAACTGCCTTTCATGCTGGCTGATGTGTGTTTCATCATTTGAAACTGTTGCTTAGCTCCTGTTTAACTCTGAAAGGGTCTAAAGTCCTGGCTCATTTTTTGCATGTCGTGGTGCAGGATATGTCAATGTTTAATCTTTGCCTGCTAAAGCCTGCTCTGAAAGAGGCTGAGGAATCCTGTCACTTTTTGAAGGAAGGCCCAGGGGATCCAGACCAGGTTAGCATCTGATAAGCCATCCCAAATATAACTCAACAGTGCCTGTGTCCTGGGGCCATCTTACTTTTGGAGCATTGGTCCCATCCTTGCTTGGAAGCAGTAGCACTTTGCCTGGATTAATTAAGAAACCACTGGAACAGAGGGGCTTTGCAAGGACTGGTTAGGTATTCATGGAGGAGGGACACTGTGATGCCTTAACCCTGCAGATGGAGCAAAGAAGAGGCTGGATCCAGACTCCAAGTCACCCATGTGTGCCTCTTGGCAGGACTTATTGTGATGCAGAAAAAGCAGAACGTTGGATCTTCAGAGACTGCTGCCCCTGGATCTATCTCAGCAATCCAAATTTCATTCTGATCACACCAGTGCCTGTGCTTCCCACCTACCAACCACATCACCCAGGCAGTTCCTCTCCTCTGTGAGGGGTGGGGCTGGGGTACCTGTGCAACATCCATCACATCATCAGAGAAAAACACAAAAGGCCCCAGGGACAGGACAGCCTGGCCCAGGAGCCCTGTCTTGCTGGCATACTCTTTCTGCCACTGATGTTCTGCCCCTGGGGAAACTAAAAGATTTAAAGCAATTATCTGGGATTTAAATCACTGGACAGAAAGCAAGGAAACTGCCCATGCATTCTTTGTTCTTGTAGGGATTTTGGAAACCTGATGTCCCTGGGTTAATTTTGTTTTTTAAAATCTGTTGTGTAATATTAAAAAACAAAAAAAGAAAAAAAAAAATAGCAGAAGCCCTGAAAAAGATATTTCCCTTTTCCTTTCTTGTTTTTGTTGGGGTTTTTTGTTTTGGTTTGGGTTTTTGTTTTTGTTGTGGTTTTTGTTTTTTTTTTTTAACCCTGGAAAATGGTGGGGTTTATCTTAAAGGAGAGTCCTGTCTCCAAACTGGCTGGGAGGCCAAAAGGAGGAAGGAAGAAGAGGAGGAAAGATCTGAGAGCAGCAATTGAGGACTGACCCAGCACATAAAAACATCTTCAAAGCAAGGGGGTTGTTTTGCAAAAACACCAGGGTTTCTCTGGAAAGAACCCGAGCTGGAGGCGCAGAGCTGTGTAAAGGATCCCAGCCAGCACTGGGGACACTGCCAGGTCTGAGCATTTTGGGGCTGGCAGAATGCCCCAAGCACATGTGTAACCTAACCTGCTCCCCAGATCGCCCCTGTCCTGGATCATCACCTCTTTTTGGGAAACAGTCACCTTCCTTCTCTCACCCCTGTCCTCAACATGGCTTTCCTGGGAACACTTTTTTCCAGCCTGTCTCTCTTTCACAGCAAAGCCTCAGTCCCTCAAGAACACATTACAAAAACTAATCAAGAGGGTTATCTGGGTGGTGGGGCAATTGATCCCAAGCACAGGGACTTCTGGTATTTTTAATAGCTCCCTGGTCATCATGTCATCTTAGATATATGTAAGATATATGTATGTATACATAGTCATTGATACCACAGCAGTGCTGCTAAGACAAACAGCACATATTGCCAGGCAACACATTCTCTTCCTCTTCATTCTCTTCATTCCTCTTCATTTTCTTCCTCTCCATACAGGCTTTTACTGCAAACTTTCATTCCATCAGGTCACACAGACCCCAGGATGAGGCCAGGCAAACCAAAAACCCAGTTGTACAAAGTGTGTTCCTTCATATGATCTGCCTCTATTTCCCTTACTTGTTATTTGTGTTGGCAGTGGATGTTCTTGCAGATGCTGGGGCTGGCTAGGTGATGCTTGATGCAGCCAGTGTGTTATCTTCTTGTGTATTTCTTGGCAAAACAAGGTTTTAATGAGGTCAACAAGCAGAGAGAGGTGGTTGTTCAGCCTGGAGATGAGAATGCTCCAGGGAGACCTTGTAGAACCTTCCAGGATATGAAGGGGCTACAGGAGAGCCAGAGAGGGACTTTTTACAAGAGCATGAAGTGAGAGGGTTAGGGAGAATAGTTTTGACTGAAAGAGTAAAGATTTAGATTGGCTACTAGGAAGAAACTCTTCAGTGTGAGAGTGGTGAGACCCTGGCACAGGTTGCCCAGGGAAGTTGTGGCTGCCCCATCCCTGGAATTGTTCAAGGCCAGGCTGGATGGGGCTAGGAGCAACCTGGTTGATCATGGCAGGGGGCTTGGAACTACATGATCTTTAAGGTCCCTTCCAACTGAAACAGTTCTATGAAAATGAATGCCAAAGGACAGGCTCTCTGCTGTCTGTGTTTGACATGCCACAGTTATACAAAGCTAAGTTCCTTGATATACACATGAAGCACAAATTTGACGTAAATAGAACATTCCATTCCAACCAAAACCATTCTGTGATTCTGTAATTCTATGATCTTGCAACAACTTCAGTAACACCTGTGTACCCAAACTCTGTGCTTGAGTATTATCTACACCCTCTGCACTATGGCATCTTGCTTTGCATAAGCTGGGGAGTTACAGAAACTGAATTAGATAAAAAACAGAAAAGTGGATGCAGGGAAACATTCTGTTTTTCCCATGCTCAGGCAAGAGGGGCTGTCCAAGGTTGACATCTCTTGGTCTGGCAGTAGAGCTGGCAGCTGAAGGGTTTAGCACAGCTAACCTGGACCAGTGCAGGCCTGGCTACAAAGTGCACGAGTGCCCTTGTCCCCATGTCCCCATGCAGCTCAGGGAAGTGGCAAAGTGCAGGGAGATATCACTTGCTGGCTGCATCTCCAGGGGGTGGTGGAGAACACCAGGCAGAGGATGAAGGCTTCAGCACTGTGTTTCTCGGCCTGCATTTGATGATGAGAAGTTTTAGTCAGGTGGTAAAATCCTCCAGTGTATGTTATTAATGTAAAAACAGATCAGCTTTTGATATTCAGCTTCTTTGTTCAGGTACCAGCCCCTTTCCCTGGCCCCCTCACCCCTCAGGCTCTGCCCTGACTTCCATCCTCCTGACCTTTCTCTGCAGGGCTCAGGGAAGCTGCAGCCAAGAGAGGGTCACGAGACTCCTGGCACAGCCCTGCTCCAAAAAAGCTCAGCCCAGCTGCCAGAGAGCAGGCAGAGCCATCACACAGAGCAGATCAAAACAGAGCCACAGAGCAAGGGAGCTGGCAGGGCAGCAAATGGGAGGAGAGAAGCAAGATTTGATTGAGGTTTTTTTTTGGTATTTCTGACACTCTGTTTCATGGAATAACACTGCAGGTGTGAGTAGCCAGGTTTTGGAAAGGAGACCCTGACCACCTTCGTGTAACAAAGTGGATTTTGTGTCCTCTCACTTGAAAAAGATTCAGCAGCAAATTTTCTAACCAAGAAGTCATGATTACCTACCGTGCAGGAAAACATGGGAACAATCAAAAGAGTGATGCCAAGGAAATTCATTTGACCAAAAATGTCACACCGGTGAAACAGAAGCCCTCGAAGGAGCTGAGGCCCATGCTGATGGCCATCTTGCTGGGCCTCATCCTGTTCATTGCTGCAGTGGTGGCCTGGTGCTACTACACAGTGTCCCTGAGGAAGGCGGAGCGCCTGAAGACGGAGCTGATGGACCTGCGGGCAGATGGCTTTGTCATCAGGAACCAGCACGGGGAGGTGGTCTTCCGCCTGGCCTTCCACTCAGGCAGCCTCGACCTGGAGTCGTGCTCCAAGGAGGGTGAGATTTTGAGCTGCACACGGTCGAACATGGGGCCACTCAACTTCTTCATCCAGACGGTCAAGCCCAAGGACACGGTGATGTGCTACCGCGTGCNTGGGACCGTGGAGATCCCTGACCGGGAGCTGTACGTGCGGTGGTTGGAGCTGTCGGCCTTCATGCCCTCCATGCAGTTTGCCATCCCACCCTGGCTCTATGACAAGGAGGTGGTGGAGATTGCTCAGAAGTTCACAGAGCTTCACGAGTCACTGGTGGCTCCACTGCTGCTGGAGCTGGCTGGGGAGGTCACTGACACAGGTGACCCCATCATCCGTCCCATCTGGTGGATCTCTCCCCGTGACGAGGCCGCTCACAGGATCGACTCCCAGTTCCTCATTGGGGATACCCTGATGGTGGCCCCTGTCCTGGAGATGGGCAAGCAGGAGCGTGATGTGTACCTGCCAGCGGGCAAGTGGCGCAGCTACAAGGGGGAGCTGTTTGAGAAGACCCCGGTGCTGCTCACGGACTATCCTGTCGACCTGGATGAAGTTGCCTATTTCCTCTGGGTTTCTTAGCAGTGTGCTACACCAGCTAGGCAGGGATTAATGAGCTAATGACTTTAATGACCTGGGAATTGTTTTCAAAGGATATGTACTTCAGTGTGAAATTTTAAGAAAACTTTCTGACCCCTGTTTTGTCTGGCAAGTGCTGTCAAATAACTTAGCTATTAAAATATTTTGGTTGCTGGTTTTGTTATTGCATTGTGATACATACAACATATGGACACAGTCCCTGCTTGTAATTTTTTACAATTAAGAAATTCCATGCATGCTTCTGGTTTGCAAAGTTGTGAAACTTACCCAGTTCCGCAACTGATTCCTTAAGATATTTTTAGTTCCATAGAGTCACAGAATGGTTTGTGTTGAAAGGACCTTAAAGACCACCTAGTTCCAACCCCCCCTTCTGTGGGCACCTTCCACTAGACAAGGTTGCTCAAAACACCACCTGGCTGGTTGCTCAAAACACCACCTCCCAGCCACCACTAACCTGGCTTTGAACACTTCCAGAGAAGGGGCATCCTCATCTTCCCTGGGCAACCTGTGCCAGTGTCTCACTGCTCATGTAGTGAAGAATTTCTCCTTAATGCCTAGATAAATCTCCTGTTGCAGCTTAAAACCGTTCCCCTCTCTTGTCCTATCACTTACTGAAAGTCCCTTTCCAGCTTTCCTGTAGTCCCATCAGGTACTGGACGATGCTCTACGGTCTCTCTGGAGCCTTTCTTTTCTAGGCTGAGCATCCACAACTCTCTCATCCTGTCCCCATAGCAGAGGTGCTGCAGGCCTCTGATTATCTTTGTAGTCTCCTCTGGACTCACTACAACAGCTCCATGTACTTCTTTGTGGCTTCCTCTGGCTTGTTCTAATGGGTACATATTCTTCCTGTGTTGGGTGCCCCAGAGCTGTATGCAGACCTGTATTCCAGGTAGGGTCTCACCAGAGCAGAGCAGATGAGCAGAATCTCCTCCCTCTCCCTGCTGGCCACACTTCTTTGGATGCAGCCCAGGGCATGGATGGCTTTCTGAGCTTTAAGCACACACTGCTGGCTCGTGTGGAGCTTCTCATCAGCCAACACCCCCAAGTCCTTTTCCTCAGGGCTGCTCTCAATCCATTCTCCACCCAAAGTGTATTTCTGCTTGGCATTGCTCTGACTCAGTATCAGGACCATGCACTTGGCCTTACTGAACTTCATGTGGTTTGTAGGGCCCCACATGTCCAGCCTGTCAAGGCCCCTCTGGATGGCATCCCTTCCTTCCAGCATGCTGACCACACCACACAGCTTGCTGTCATCAGCAAACTTTCTGTAGGTGCACTCAACCCCACCATACATGTTGCTGACAAAGATGTTGAACGGTAGGTTTCATTTACTTCGTGAGGGAGGCTATGCAGCAGAATATATTTTTAACAAAAGCAGTCTGCTATTATCCTGAAGAGGAAGGCACCCAATTCTCAGCTGTCTGATGGATGCTGATGCAGATGGGGAATTTGCATTTCCCAGAACCTAAGCTAATTGAGCAAAGAAACGAAGCTACAGCACTTGCTGATGCTGTGGCAACAATTTCTCCCCTTTTATTGGAATCTTCTTTTGAGAACCATGCCTGTGGTAGCAGACTACTACTGGCAAAAATTAATGACAAATAAAAATCCCTGCTTCTCTCTATTTGGTTTCTGGGATTTTTGCACCAGCCCAGACCATATTTATGGCTCTCTCAGGTGAGGCACCTGCAGGCTGGCAGCTCCCACCCAGCTTGGGGCAAACTGCATTTGAGGAGGTTGGATTTTTTCTTGAGGCTGCCAGCCTGGCCACATGCCCAAAGGGACTGCTGCTCTTAGCCTGTCCTTTTTCCTTAGTCCTCCCCAGCCTTAGGCTCTGCCTCTGCCTGTCTGACTGTTGGGTTTTTTTGTTTGTTTTTGTTTGTTTTTCATTTTTGGTTTGTTTGTTGTTTTGTTTTTGGGTTTTGTTTCTTCTTAAATAATTTAATCAAAGCTGCAATTTCCAGCACTGATGGACATGCTCCTTTCCAAGACTGTATGGGTCTGCAGTCCAGCTGCTGTGACCTGTATGGACCTCCTTGAAATATGGCTTGAAATGAATTGGGCTTTTGCCCTTAGACCCACTGTGGTTCAGACTTGGCCATTAAGACCCCTCCCTCCACTGTATCCAGCTGTGGATATGTTTTCAAGCACTGCCACTTAGCTGGGACCCAGCATACAGCAGACCCCTTTGCTGTCCCCACATCCCTGGTGAGCTTCACTCACCCTCCCTGTGCACAGCACCAGCTTTTTGGAGGGTGCAAACCAAACCCAAAATCCAAACTCACCAGTTCCAGGGAGGCAGGTGCTGCAAGTGCTGCCAGGGAGGCAGGTGCTGCCTCCAGGTCTCCATCTGGCACCAGCTTTGCCCCCGAAGGTGAGCATCAGCCAAGCATAAGGATGCTGCTCACACTCAAGAAAGAGGCAAAGAGTTGGAAAAATGTCTTTCATTGCAAAAGAAGCAAATCAGAGTCTGTCTCGACCCCCAGTGCATGTTGGCCAGTGCTCCTGATGACCGGGTGGCCCAAGGCAGGCTGTGGTTTCCACAGGAACAGACAGAAAAGGTAGAAAAAACATTGTGTGGGGCAAGGCAGGTTCCTAAATGAGTTTCACCTGCTGCATTTCTGGTACTCACATAGCCACAAAAATCCACTGTCCCCCTCCAAGCTAACAGCACCATCTGGAAAGGAGGACCCTGGGGACTGTGGAGACAGCTGGGGCCCAGACAGACCTTCTGGAGTGCCTGAGGGAAGCCAAGAACAAGAAGTTCCTCTTCTTCAGTGCTTGCAAACAGTTCCAAAGCATGTTTCCTCTGGAAGAATAGTGGACCAGCAACAATCCCCCGTCAATGTTGATGGGCCCTTTTTTGGGTGGATGTCAGCAGAAGTAGTGGCATGATGGTCTAGTCCCCACCCCTGGGGGTGAACCTTGAACCCACCATTGGGGTTCATATCAACATGGTCTTTCCCAGGCCAGCCCTAGGGCACAGCTATCCCATTTGCTGTTGGGACCCAAGGGAGGGCAGTGTGTGACCCCCCACCAGTGGGTCACCCCCACATCCCCATCTCCTCCCACCCCACCACTGTAAACAGAGGAGTAGGGGGCTGCTGGCTCCTTTCTTCAAAACATGTAACAAAGATGCAAGCTGCAAGCTTTAAATAAACCAACAATCTGAACTCTGATTTTGGTGGAGTCTGGATGAAAAAAGCCCCAGATATGCCAGAACCACTGTCCCCATGTACTTGATACAGTTGGACACAGTTACACATCCTTTTGTTTTCCAAAGTTTTATATCAATCAAGGCGATTCATGATACATTTCTGTTTTTGTAACAGTTAATAATTAGAAAAGTGGTTTAAAACATGCCCACCAGCATTACAGTCTGATGTAGGACGGCATGGGCAAACACAAGCATCCAGAAAACCCGACACATGACAGTGCAAGCTTCAGAATTCAGTCACATGGGCATCACATTTATCTGCTGCTCAGCCATGATCCACGCCAGGCTGGGGTGGAAAAAGCTGAACCCAACACAGAAACCCCTTTCAGGATGTTTTCTTGGTTAAGTCAAACTAAACCCTCTTTTGCTCAGTGACCCATGGTGTAAGTGGGAAAAGTACCCCCATCTGGAAGTTCCCAAGGTCTCTGCACAGAGTGCTTGTGGTGTGAAAGGTCCTAGAGGTCCTTGAGTCCTGCAGGGCTACTGCATAGTGTTAGAAATAGTGGTTCTGGTAATAGTTGGGATGGAAAGGGCATCTGGAAACCTCTGAGATAGCTTGAAGCGGCACTTGCTGAACCTATTCCTGACATGCAAGGAAGGCTTGGTGCCATGGACCCACCAAGAACTACTCATGTGAAAACTGCTCTTCAGCATTATCCCTCATGTCCTCTCAATAGCTTTACCTTTCTCCTTGCTGGAGTACTGAATAGCTATGGCCACTTAGGCCATAACTGGAGCATTTATAAAAATAAGGACATTTGATAACTTTACCCATTTATGCATATGGTTAAATAAAAAGAAAATAAAAATTTTGATAATAAAATCCTTTTTCTTTTGATGGGAACAGAAGGAGGATGGTGTTTCTAACAGGGAATTTCCTGCATGACATTCCTGAAAGTGCCCAAAACCACTGGGGGGGGATGGAAGGGAATGACCTAGCAGTTCCCATCATTTTCACAATACAGGGATACTAATAGGACCGCAGTGTTTCTCTTCACATAGCCTTGCCCCTTGCCAATGAGGGATGCAGCAAATGGCACAGAGGAGACAGGGAGGAGAACACATGGCATTCCCCAGTCACACTGGAATCCTTCCCATGAAGTCCTAGGTCCAAGATCCCACATCTTCACTGGCAGCTGAGCTGTGCAGCAGTATCTCCACCCAATGACTTCCATGCCAAGGGAGGACAAGCAAAGGATTTCACAAGCAAAGGAGGAAAGAGCTGGAGGCCCTCAAAGCATGGCCCTTATGTGCTTCTGGGGATGGAGAAGCCCACGGCACCTCATCCTCCTTGCAGCCTGTGGTCAGACTCATGTCCAGAACCTCCTCCACCTTCACCCTCAACAAAAGCCAAATCCTGCCAGTGCCCTGATGCTGGGGCTCCAGGTTTGACTTCTTACCAGAGGGTGCCTGTAGCTTGTAACACAACTGCTATTTGCACCAGTGGCAGGAAACAAACTGTCCTTTGTGTCTAAAATCTACAAGAAACAGGCTTTGGGACACACTTGTTCTCCCATTGGGCAAGAACCTATAGGGCTCCCCCACATCTCACTTTGAGGCTGAAACACCAATTTATGCAGAGCAGATTCAGACCACATGGGATGCTCCAAAGAGTCCATCAAACCAGACTACCTCACTTCCTAACTATAAAAGCACTTCTGATTTTGCCCCAGATATCTACATTTCTACTCCTGGAGCCAACCATAACCCCCAGGCAGAGTGCAACTCCTTTTCTGCCACATGCAATACCCAGTGCAGGAGGTGAGCTTTGAGAAAGATCCTTAGTGGTACCAACCCTACCCAACACACAGCTCCATCTTTGTGGCTGGCAGACTCGTACCAGACCTTAGCTGAGCCCAGACACAGTTCTATGAGAAACTTTACAGATGATGAGCTCCACTTGGCTGACCATAGCCTGGGCAGGGTGCCCCAAACCTTGCCAGCCAGTGCAGTTCAGTTCTGCAGGGGAAAATTAAAAACTCAAGGGCTGAAATGTGCTCCAAACCAGGGCACAGCCAGGAAACCAGGGCACAGCCAGGAATGTCCTGTCCTGGGAAGGAGGGCTGCCAGACTCCTATTCTGTTTGCTCTGCCTCAGAGTAGAGACTGTCCATGTCCCTCAGCAAATGCATTTTCCTCTACAAAACCAAATGGGAGAACTGGGGAAGAGGCATCTCTGCAGCTCTATCCCAGCTGCTGGGGACTTGGGTTACAGGACCATGTCACCCTGTGTCCTGTCCAGAAGCCTTCTACAGCAATCCCAACTCCAGCACCACAAACACCCCCTAAGTCTCCTGGGGAAGAGATGGAGGGGCTGCTTCAGCAAGACCACCACCTCTACCTGCAATCTGAGATGGAGGTGGATATTAGCTTAATTTTTTAATAGACAAGAACATTTCCATGGCTGCAGTGAGAACAGATGCTGGCACAGACCCATCAGTGCAAAAGTCAGTGTTCTGCACCCACTGCTAGCTGCAAATGTCACTGTCAGTCCCAGATACGTGCTGCCTGTGGGTACCAGCTGTTCCTGGGGATGTGCCACACGTACTTTCTGAGAACGTCTTTGCTCCAGGCAGCCTGTCCACCAGCAACAAAGGGGGCTGAAAGCTCATCTGTCCTTTAGAAACCAAAAGGGATGACAGAGGCAAGATAATAATGCAATAAAACCTGGCCGTAAATGCTTTAAAAAGACTAATGGGGCATGCAATTATGGAGGGCCCTGCTTTGGGAAAGGCAGTGTTGACACCCAGGGCAAAAGGGTGTTAAATGGGAGAGGAAGTGGGATGAAGCTGCTCCAGCAAGTGACACACAGCCTGTACAGTTAAAGTACCATGGCCTGCCTGGTACCTGGGACAATGGAAACACGGGGCAAGCGTTAGTTTACTGCCACACTAGACTGAAGGGGGAAAAGATATGAGTGTATATAGAATCACAGAATGTTAGGGGTTGGAATGGACCTCTGGAGATCATTTAGTACAACTTCTCCTGCCAAAGCAGGTTTACCGACAGCAGGTTGCACAGGATGGCATCTAGGCGGGTTCTGAGTATCTCTAGAGATGGAGGCTCCAAAACTTCTTTTCCTCAGGCTCAGATGGAGTTTCATGTGTTCCAGCCTGTGCCTGTTGCCCCTCACCCTCTTGCAGGATACCACTGAAAAGAGTCTGGCCTCATCTTCTTGACACCCGAACTTTAGATATTCATGTAAGCATCGATAAGGTCCCCTCTCAGTTTTCTCTTTTCCAAGCTAAACAGAACCAGGCCTCAGAGTTTTCTCCTACATATATCTCTCTCATTAGTTAGTTTTCTGCTCTTAAAAAAAAAAAGCCTTTTAAATAAATTTGCCATAATATAAAATTTAAGGCAGGCTGTAGCAACCCTCCCACATCACCACAGCTCCATGCCTAGCACTGGGTGCTCCCACAAGATCAGCAACTCTCCCACTGGTACCAACCAACCTCCACCACCCTTGGGAACAGAACAAGTACTGGGTTTATTAAGTGTCTGCAAACAGACAGACAACTCCTTCCTGACCCACACAGAGAAAATTCTGCCTGCCATAACACAACTGTAGTCTCCCACCTGCCCAAAATTGAAAAAAAATCACCCTTCCTCCAAACAACAATAATTACCCAAAGGAAAGAGAAACCTATTTAATTCTCTTCCTCATCCCCAGACTCAAATGAAATGTGCAATTAGAGTTATTATTTGTTACAAAGTCCTAGGTAAGGCATGGTTATCCCCAAGCTGGTGTAGCACCCTGTTAGGAAACCCAGAGGAAATAGGCAACTTCATCCAGGTCGACAGGATAGTCCGTGAGCAGCACCGGGGTCTTCTCAAACAGCTCCCCCTTGTAGCTGCGCCACTTGCCCGCTGGCAGGTACACATCACGCTCCTGCTTGCCCATCTCCAGGACAGGGGCCACCATCAGGGTATCCCCAATGAGGAACTGGGAGTCGATCCTGTGAGCGGCCTCGTCACGGGGAGAGATCCACCAGATGGGACGGATGATGGGGTCACCTGTGTCAGTGACCTCCCCGGCCAGCTCCAGCAGCAGTGGAGCCACCAGTGACTCGTGAAGCTCTGTGAACTTCTGAGCAATCTCCACCACCTCCTTGTCATAGAGCCAGGGTGGGATGGCAAACTGCATGGAGGGCATGAAGGCCGACAGCTCCAACCACCGCACGTACAGCTCCCGGTCAGGGATCTCCACGGTCCCATCTGTCTTGTTGGGGAAAAAATTCCCCCCAATCATGTCAGCAGATATGAAAGGGTACCCCAGCATGCTGATGGTCAGCACCGTGGGGATGAGGGACTTGAGACCAAGCTCATAACCCCAGACGGAGTCACGGTCAATGATGCGGAAGAAGCAGGAGATGTTCTGTGACTGGTAGCCCACCCGCACCTCGGCCAGCTCGTAGAAGGGGATGGCCATCTCCGTGTAGCGCCGCGACCAGATACTGGGGTCTGAGAGTGGGCGGAAGGTGCTGAACTGCTTGGGCAGGTAGCTGGTCTCACCCGCATCAAACTTGAAGGAGGAGATGCCGTATTTGTGTCGGAGCTGGCGTAGTTGGCTCTGGAACCAGTCCCGGGCTGCTGGGTTGGTGAAGTCCAGGATGGCCCCAATTCCATTCCACCACTCCACCATGGCTGGCAGCCGCCCAGATGGCTCCTTGATGAACAGCTGACGTTCAATTCCCCCCCCAAAGTTGGAAGAATTTGTGTGTATGAATGGATGAATCCACAGTGTGACTTTAAACCCATCTTCCCTTAGTTTTGCAAACATCTCTGTCACGTTGGGGAACTTGACGGGGTCAAAGTCAAAGTCCCCATAAGCTTGTGTGTACATGTCATCGATTTCAATGTGGCTGCAGTTAAAATGGTACTTCTTGATCTTTCGTGCAAAATCCAGAAGTTTGTCTTGGTCAATATCATTCTTGTAGAGTGCCCAGGTGGACCAGATGGGGTATCGGAAGGCGTTCTCAGCAGGGATCTTGGAGGGCTTGTTGAAGTACCTGCGCACCATATACTTGTGGATGGAGGTGATGTCGGAGCCCACGCAGACGCGGTAGCTGAGCTCGGGGAAGGGCTGCTGCCCCGGGGGGGGTTTGTAGGGAGAGTCCTTGTAGCGGGCCTGGAAGAAGAGGGTGCGCTCGCTGGCATTGAAGCCCAGGTGGAAGGGCACCGAGTCGTTGATCTTGATGGCCGCCGCCTTGGAGGAGATCCAGTAGCGCTCGAGGATGCCCCCAAAGCTGTCTCGGAAGGAGTAGACGTCGCTCGTCACGTAGGGCACGGGCTCCTGGTAGCCAGCCAGGCGGATGGGCCAGTGCTGGGTGCTCATCTCCGAGCCCCCGTACCAGTGGGCGTCCTCCCAGAACATGGTGTGCTCCACCGCCGGGCCGGCCGCCAGCTCCTCCCAGCGCACGCGGTAGCACATCACCGTGTCCTTGGGCTTGACCGTCTGGATGAAGAAGTTGAGTGGCCCCATGTTCGACCGCGTGCAGCTCAAAATCTCACCCTCCTTGGAGCACGACTCCAGGTTGAGGCTGCCTGAGTGGAAGGCCAGGCGGAAGACCACCTCCCCGTGCTGGTTCCTGATGACAAAGCCATCTGCCCGCAGGTCCATCAGCTCCGTCTTCAGGCGCTCCGCCTTCCTCAGGGACACTGTGTAGTAGCACCAGGCCACCACTGCAGCAATGAACAGGATGAGGCCCAGCAAGATGGCCATCAGCATGGGCCTCAGCTCCTTTGAGGGCTTCTGCTTCACCGGTGTGAAGTTCTCAGGAAGGAAGGTATACATGGTGCTCTGCTTTCTCTAGTAGTTTTTGCAGAAGAATGGGAAGAAAGATCCTTTTGCAGAAATTCCGGGGCTCTCAGCAGAAGGCAACAGACTGTTAGGAGTGTTCCCAGCTCCACCGAGTCCTGGAGCACCCTCCTCTGAAAATGGAGAAGATATAAATAGTCTCAGAAGAATCTCTGAATCAAGGAACCACTTGTTACCCCTTTGGAGGCCCCATTTCAGCAATTCCCTCCCCACCTTCCCACCGCTGGGCTGCGACATGGCAGGTGCTGTACACCAAGTCCCAGGCACCATCTCCAATTACTCTGTCTCCCCCTGCATTAGTCTGGGTGAACAAAACCCCATTGCTCTTTATTACCGTCCCCACCCTCCCAAGGGAAGATAAAGAGGAGAGTAAGGAAGAGATATGGCAAAGTTCAAAGTTAAAACTGGATCTGTTTTAACATAATCGGGAAGGAACAGTAACATGTGGGATAATGAGGAAAAATATATGAATATATACAAAGCATGACACTGATGGTTCATGACACAATCGCACAAAAGTCCTCTGTGGCAAAACCAGCTAAGAAAAAGAGTTCAGGGCTCACCCCAGGAGCTGACAGAATCAGATCCTGCAAAGCATACCAGAGACTGAAGACCAAGAGTGGGAGCCTCTCCTCAAGGTGTGCTCTCTGCAGCTTCCTGGAAGGAGGCTGTGGTGAGGTGGGGGGTTTGGTCCACCACATAACTAATTACAGGATGAGAGGAAATGGACTCAAGTTGAACCAAGGAAGGTTCGGATTGGATAGTAGGAAAAACCGCTTAACTGAAAGGGTGGTTGGAAGAGACTGCTCAGGGAAGTGGTTGAGTCACCATCCCTGGAAGCGTTTAAAAACCATGTGGATATATCACCTCTGGACATGGTTTAGTTGCCACAGTGGTATTGGTTTGATGGTTGAACTTGATGATCTTAGAGATCTTTTCCAACCTTAATGATTCTTAATGATTCTATGACTAGACCAGTGAGGGGAGGAAGGAAGCAGAAGGGCAAAAGGGCAGACTTTTACACCCTCCTGACTTTTACAGGGTATGGCAGGGAATGGGAGGCAATCCTGATCCCCCTCTGTTCTGTCGTGTCCCTGAGATCCCTCAGTGTCCTAAGCAACACCCTTTCTCTCGGTCCTCGTATTGATGCCATAAAATTAGCCTGTAACACCTGAGGCAGACAACACATGAACAGCCTGAGACCCACACAAAGGGTCCCCAGAATAATAAGGGCCAACTTGTTGCCATGATTTAATTTTTTTTAGGGGGAAAGACTTTCAGTGAGGCAGGAGGTGAGAGCAGCAGGAGGCTAAGCCAGAGCTCCATCAGCCCACTGACAGTATCTTTAAGGGACAGGGCTAATTAAGAACCATAAAAGAGACACCATGCAGTGAATTCCAAGCAGACGTTCTTAATTTTAATCAATCTGCCTCCCTGGCAGATTTCACTCAACTCACTCCTGACACACACAGAGAACTCCTGTGACAGCTCCGGGTGGGGGGAAGGCTAATTTTGTTGGAAACGAGCAGTGCAGGACCTCCAAAGGGGTTTTCCTTCACCCAGCACAGCCTCAAGCTGCGTTTCAGCTCCAGCCCACACCCCCCTTGCATGGCCCCGGGGCAGTGGGATGAGCCAAAAGCCTAATGGCTTTTCCTTGGCTGCAGGCTGGCCAGGCTGGGCCAAGCACAGAGGAGCCAGAGGGAAAAAGTGAAGTAAGGACACGGGAAAGTGAGAAACGAAGCCAGCTGCAGAAAGAGCAGGGGCGGGGAGGGGGGGGAAGGAGAGAGCTGGAGAGGCACAGACGAGCTGGCCAGGACCTGAAAACATCCCCTCCCCAAACCCCAGGGCTGTGAGCCTAGCAGCTCCAGGAAAACCAAGGAGAAACAAAACAACCTCTTTAGCTCCCTCTAAAAGGATTGGTTTCTTTTTTTATATTTAAAACGGAAAAAAAAAAAAAGAAAAGAAAAAATAGAAAACAAATAAAACAAAACAAAACAAACAAACAAGAATAAAATCCAAAGTGAAATACCGAACCCTCTCCGCACCAGATGCCTGCCAAACTAGCACACATTTTCCTCTGCACCTTGAACAGATCTTCCTCCTCAGAAAGGGGTGAGTAAACCAGAAAGGGGTCCTGAGCATCCCCTCAACTTTGCTGCTCATCTGTAGACCCAGAGAGGCTTCTGAGCACAAGCTCCACAGAACATCTTATATTCAGCATTTTATTTTCACCTTAAAGCTTGTATTGGGCCAAACCTTGCTGCTGGGGGGGAAATTTTTCATAGTCTGCTGGGTCATTTTAACCTTCCCCTGTGAGTGGGTAACTTTCTAGGCTGCCAGCTGCTTTAAACGGGATTACGGCGGCATTAGGAAGCGATTAGCCTGGGCGGGCGATAGGTTTAGCTAAAGGACTTGTCCAGCTGCCAAGTTCCACTGAACCCTCACTTGCCAGCTGAGAGCTCCAGCACGGGATGGGGACAGCTCCAGACACCCCAAATGTGCCACCCAGGCTCAGATCCTGCCCCCCAGGAGGGGAACAGGGTGTCCTCCCACCACCATGTGTGATACGAGGCCAGCTGAGTCCCGCAAAAAAATCAGGCAAAAAAAGGCAGGGAGGAGAGGGTGGTGGGAAGATGCTGAGTTTGGGATAAACCTTCAGCCCCCCTGTCAACTTCTCCTTGGCTTTAGGATGAACCAGAAGCAGGACAGGTTTGAATTGGCGGTGGTAGTGTGAGGAAGGCTTGCAGAAGGGGCTTGGCCAAAACCAGCACAGCTGAACAAAGCTGCAAGAGGCAGGATGCTTCTGGAAACACAGGCAAATACCAAGCCCAAAACAGCTCCCTGCCTCTCAGGACTGGGAATTTTTTGGGATGCCAGAGAAGGAGATGAAAATACCTGTCACTACCAGAGGAACTGCCTGTATCTCATGTGTACCTTATCTGTGGGCTTTAGAGGGTAAAATTAAACACAGCCTCCACTAAGCAGGGCTTACAAATTATTTGGAAAAGAAGATTTTTTAAAGTTTTCAGATTTAAAAAAAAAAAAAAAAAAGGAAAAAAAAAAAAGGTAGTTTCTTTCCCAGCTCTCATTTAGGGTTTTAGGCCCAAGGAATGGCAGGTATTTCCACTGCAGGGACAGCCATTTCCTCAGTCCATGTAAAACTGACAGCAGCTCCCAGGGTTTCAGGGAGTTTCTGGATTTTCATCTCCCTTTCAGGAGGCCAGTTTATTATTTATGAAGTTGTTCTATTTTTAGGCTGTTTCTTTCTCTTCAACCCCATGGGCTGGAACTCACAGCATACGCAAAGGAACCATCACTGCCACTGCCAGGAGAGGAATAATGTATTTTTTAAGAAAGGTTATGCAGCCTTTTGCAGCCCTTGGACACCAATCTGCCTCAGAGGGATGTGCAAGCCTGGTGCTTGAGCTGGTGGATTTAATCCTGCCCTGGTCTCCCCAGCTGGACCAGGATCTAACCCCTGTGGCTACCCTGGTTTGATGGACATGACCTGCTTCCTGCTCTAAAAAAGATGCTGAGGAGGTGTCAAAGTTTAATGTTGGGCCATCAATTAAATGAATGACAGATGCTCTTTATTAGCCTCTCTCCCTTCCCAAAAAGGGGAAGGAAAGAGAATACAGGAGACAGACTTACAGGTTGGAAAATAAACTACACAGCTTTAATGAAAACAATGATGAAAAAGAGCTTGAACCTTGTGATCCCTCAGCTTTACACTCAGTATGACATCAATGTGATGGAATACTTAATTGGGTCAATTTTGGGTTACCCGTCCTGTCTGCTTTTACCCACAGAAGGGTCTCAGGTGTGACCCCTTTTCCTCCCTTTCATTTCTGGTGCACAAGGAGTTGAGCAGAACCAAGCAGTGGCTTTGGTTCTGCATACCAGTCTCCAGTGATAACCATAAACATTAAGCCTTATCAGCCCTTCCAGCAGACACTGGCTGGAAAACACCCCATTAATTTCAGAAAGTGCAGTCACTTAGAAGAGACTTAAATGAAAAGTAAAATTACCAAAAAAAAGGTGGTTCTGTCCTGGCTAAATAAAAGGATAAAAGGGTGTTTGCAGGCATCACACAGCTCATCAATGGGCAAGGAAGGTCCCCCAAAATAGTATCCCATTCAGTGCCTATCTGTCTCCCTCTTTTTTTTCACCTTGTTAACAAAATGTACATTCTCCAGTCAGACATCTGGCCGTGTCCCAGATGAGAGGTAAGTCTCCTGAGCTCTGAGACATCTCCGGAGATATCTGCTGCCTCGCACTGGGGAGCTGCATCCTGCAGAGGTGCCTGCTCATGTAAAGCCTGTCTCAATATTTTAATTTTTTTTTTTTACACGAACTTGTTATTTTGCTCCATGATGACATTGCAGTCACCTTTAACTCCTAAAAAAAAAAATCAAAAAAGGGAAGGGGAGGGAAGGGAGGGTGTCAAAGCCAAACAGCATGTTTGCTGCTTGCTGTGCTTGCTGGGAGCTTCCCAGCTGACCCAAAACAAAGCTTTTTCTTCCTGTTCTGTAGAAGCAGCAAGTCATCTTGCTTTCACTCGAGATGAAAGCAAAACATCTGAGCAGGACACACTTCTCAGAGTAAAAATAAAACCCCATTTTTTGACCACTTCTATTTTTATCAGCACTGCTGCTAACCACGGGCTGTGAGACCCACAGCACCACTAACCCCAGCAACTTCGCAATTAGGACATTCATTTAAAGAGGGTCAATAACATTTAACTGTTCTCTATTGCCCTGGTGAGGTTAGGTCTGAACGTTGCCAGAGACACAGACCCACTTCCCCACATCAGGATGCTGGGAAACCCTCCCCTCCAGTCCAAGGTGCTGCTGCCTCCTCCCCAAACCTCTTGGCTGGAGCTGAGCTAAGGGAACACTACAGATTTCACCAGGAGGCATCCCTAACCCCACAGAAGAGGAGGTAATAGGATGGTAAATTAACATTGGAAATTACTTCCCAGAAAAACAGCTGCGGGGGTGAAAAAAGCCTCCACATGCCCTCCCTGCATACCCCCATGGGGGACCAACCCTGCCAAAAGGACTTTGCAAACCTGAGATGGGGGATGAACAAGCCCTTTGTTCTGGTTTTGGTTTCCCTTGGGGAGGTCTGCAGCAGCATTGTAACTTTCTGTGGGGCTTTTTGGAATCATAGAGGGTGAAATCACCATTCCAGCTGACCAGCACTGATGGGATTGGTGGGACAGGCAGGGGCAACCAGCTGCAGTGCTGGCACAGGGCTGCTCCCTGCACATCCCAGCCCCCCGTGGGCCAAATTCCACCCCCATCCCTCCAAACACTGCATCAGAACACCCCAGGGCTCCGAGTCAGGACAGGAAGGACAAAGGATATGGTGCCTCCTTCCTTGGGGACCCCCACCTTCACTGTCCCTCAGGGACTCACAGGGCAAGGCTGCTGTGGGAAGGGGTCTCTGCCTGCCCTTCAAAGTGCTTTTGGGGCTGCTGCTTCTGTGGCAGCGAATTCCCCTGTAGCTACAGATACGGACATCCTTGTCCAGGAGGCTGCTCATCCCACCGGTACTCACTCGTCCGATGCCCACTGGGGACCCCTGCCTGCTACCCGGCTCTGCCAACAGATGGCTTTATCGGCATGTAAAAACAACAAGCCCTGCTACGTTATCCACATCCCCAGCAGCTTTACCCTCTCCATCCCACGAGGCTCTTTCGAGGCTAGGAGCTGGATGTGCCCCAAACCGCATGTGTCGGCGGGCAGGAGGAGGGGACCCAGCGCATCACCACCAGAGAGTTTTTCTTGGGCAGGGTGACAGACGGCTGAGCTGCCAACCCTGGGAGCAGGGATGTGCTGGGAGGCGGCTGCCGCAGGCATCGCCGAGGGGCAAAAGGGGGAGGGAGGGACACGGGCTGGCACCTCACCTTCCTGCCAGGTGAGTGGGGACAGCCAGAGAAAGCTCATCCTCTCCAGAATCAGAAATAACAACAACAACAAAACAGCAACAGAAAACCCCACAAAACCCCAAACAAAACCAACCAAAAAACCACACCAACCAGCCAAAAAAACAACCCAGGATTTTTAATTATTTTTTTTTTTTCTTTTTTCCTCTCCCCAAGTCTTGTGATTTCAAGCAGAGCCGTGATTCAGCAATGAGGCTGTCTTGAGTGGAAAGGCAAGAAGCAACTCCACTGCTGCGGGCTGGTTGGTAAGCCAGGATTAAACAGCACTGGGCATCCAGAGGATAAACCCCAAATCCAAGGGGGACATGTGAGTACAGATCTCACCTGTGAAGAACAGACACACAGCTAGGACCGCACTCTACCTGCAAAAGGACAGTAGACTTGAAGCTGCAGCATTCTTAAAATACTTTCACCTATATTGTATGAATTTGCATGTTGCAGGCTGGTTATGTGCCTTAAATCTGCCAGTGTCAAGTGGTGCTCCAAACCTGTTTAGACACCTCATCCAGTGTCTGACCATGAATACAAAAAAGCCACCTGGAGTCAATGCTGGCAACAGAATACTTAATGTTTAACATCCCTGACAGTCGCCCTGTTACAACATGATCTTTCTTTGTTCTTCACCCTGTGCTAATTACCAAGATGAAGGTGAGTTTTCACTTTAACCCTGCACATCGCTGCAGGCTCATGACTAAACCAACACCCAGAGCATTTGCTTTTCCCTGCCTAGAGGCACATCATGGCACTTGAATTTGTCCAAGACACAAAGGTTTCTGGAGACCGTAAAATAAAGTGAACTCTCCTGGTTGATCCATATGAAAGTGCATTGCACATGCAGAAGAGAAAGCCCCAGTGCTCTCCCTTCATGGAAATCTCTGTGTCCACCTCAGAGACGTCCTACATCCCCTGAGGAATAGGAGGCAGTCTGTCCCTGAAGCGGTGGTCTGGAAGCCCAGCAGCCAGCTCCTCAGCACCTGCAGGGCCAGCAGCTCTCAGACAGGTATCCACCAACACTAACCAGATCATGCCCAACAGCAGTGAAAGCAAAACACCAAATACCAGCAGTTCCACAGGCCAGCATGCTGGGATGATACAAATCTCTGACCAAAACAGTGGGTAATTGTAATAATTTCATTGCTCCCACCAAAGGAGACAGCACCAGGCTGGGACATGGTGCAGCAGGGCTGGTCCAGTGGGCAAGTGTCTGAAACCCCATTGCCAGGCATTGGTTTCCTATTAGACTACTTCATGTGCCACGTGTGCCATATTACAAACACCTTCATAAAGATTTCGGTACCTTTACCCCTGTCTTTTGTTTCCATGGCCCAATTCCTACTGGTACAAGATGATCTTCATCTACCACCCTGTTACTCCAACAACCTCTGTCCTCAGTGCTCCTACAGGTGTTACTCTCACTTCTACTCATCTCCATCCTCAAAGACAAACCACCCCCACAGTAGGGGCCCAGCAACTCATTCCCCACCCCAGATCCTCTTTGAACAGCGCCAATCCAGCCCTTCGGGAGTGCTCAGCCTTTCAGATGTGGAGGCAGGCTGAAACCTGAGCCCACCCCAGCACCCAAGGGCTACAACGCGATATAGGGAAGAAGTGGAAACCTAAGCACATCCCTCTGGCACGGCCCCTATGATTTTCCAGCCATTGAGTCACCACGGAACTCCAGAGAGCACTGGGTAGCTCATGGAGATGGGCTGGCAACTCAGGACCCCCAATTTCCATCTGTATTCAACAGCCAACAATGATGGACAATCTTGGGCCCCTTAAACTGCTCCCTGAAAGCTCTTCCATGTGCAGATCTGGTCGTGCAGACACGACCCCCAGAGCCTCGTCCCCCACTAGGTCACGGGTGTTTGCTGCACCAGGCACTTGCCCTTGAGCATCATGAGCATCAAAAGGGAGAAATAAAAGAGAAAGAAGTACTCGTGTTTTCTCAAAGAGGTTTGGCTGCTCATCACTGCCAGCAGCTCTTGCTGACAGAGGGGCTGTCTCAGAAACCACTCCAAACCAAACCCACACATCCCTGGAAGTTTTTAAGGCCAGGCTGGACAGGGCTCTGAGCAACCTGATCTAGTGGGAGGTGTCCCTGCCCGTGCCAGGGAGTTTGGAACTAAATGATCTTAAAGGTCCCTTCCAACCCTGAAACTTCTGATTCTTCGGTTTCACAACGTGCTGCATAAACCCATCTGCTGGAGTTTTCAATGCCAAACATCTGTCTAGCAGCAAAAGCTGAAGTTACACTTTGCAAGGAGAGCAGGGGATGTGTCTCTGGGCTCTGTTAATCTTCTCCAGGCTGGAAAGACCTCTGCCCATCACAAGAAAAACTTGCGTGGCCCCTACACGGTGGAAGGAGAAAAGCTTGTACCCCAAGGTCAGGCTGCAGGCTTTTTGCCTGGACCTCGCTCCGTCTGCAACAGCAGACAGGAGACGTGAAGCTGCAGCATTACCCCTGCCCAGCTGTCAATACTTTCCGCCTACATCGGAGGCAATCGGCACTTCCACAGCCCAGCTCTGCGGACATGCGGGACACCCCGGGCCCCCCTCCCCCTCTCTCTCCCCGCTCCTTTTCCCGGAGCAGGCAGGCAGCAGGCAGGCAGCTGCCTCCCCCCGCTGCCAGATGCAGCTTGGGATCTGCGGGAGGGGGCACCCCCCTNAGGAGAACCCTGGGGACCTGCAGGCATCCCTGGTAGAGGGTCAGTGTCAGTGCAGGAATGGTGATGGACAGCTGTGGCAAAGCCACCAGAGGAATTGCTGAGGGAAAGTCCTTTCACAAAAATTGGGAGGGAAGCAGGATGCTAAAGGGGTTATGAACACAGCCAGTGATGGCACCCTCAGTCCCTTGTCCCCATGGGGATGTGCCCTGTGTGAGACAGGGGCTCAGCTGGGACCTTGGCAGTACCTTCAGACTGGGCCAGCCAGCGGCTCTCGGGACAGAAGGCAGAGCTGTCGATGTTGTTTCTGTAGTAGTCGTGTGTCACCGACTTAATCAGATGCTCAGGCTGACCTTGGATTGCTGGAACTTGTGGTGGGGGTGACCATAAACCCTACAGAGCAGGGATTGGGGAGATACAAACAGGCCATGCAGCAGTCTCTCTCTCTTTCTTCGTGGCCGCTGGAGCACAAGGTGAAGCTGATCCCTGGGCAGGGTCTAATGCTGGAGATGTATCTGGACATCTGAGCACCAAACCCTCCCCCNAATTATGCTTGAGAAGAGTTCAGATGTGGAGGCGGCTGCTTGGACTAGAAAGTACTTGATTGCTGCTTCAATGGCCCGGGGGTGGTGGGATTTTGAGATAAGGGGATATGTGGGGGGACTGGAGGTCTGAGGATGTCCAGCAGGTTGGAGGTCTGGGGATGTTTGAGTGTGAGTTCTCAAGATGTCCAGGGGGTTGGACCTCTGGGGATATCTCAGGAGGCTGGAGGCCTAGGGACATCTACAGGGGGCTTGGAGCTCTGGGGATGTCCAGGAGTGGGTGCTGGAGCTGCTGGGGATGCTTCGAGGTGTCAAGTGGAGGGTTGGAGGTTTGGGGATATCCAGGTGGTTTGGACCTCTTTGGGATGTTGGGGCAGTGGGGTGGAGTGGAGGTCAGTTTAGAGTATCCAGTGAATCCCAGGTGGGACTGGAGCTCTGGGAATGGCTGGTTGAGTGGATGTGTGCAGTGTTGGGGATGCCCCAGGGTACCCCTGGGCTGTGCTGGGGTGCTTTGGGTATCTGGCTATCAGCAGATGGAATTTTTGTGGGGTTTTCCCTGCTCTAGTGTGAGGTTTGGGTGCTGACTTGAGTGAGCACAGCATGGCAGCAATGCTGCACCACAAGGATGTGGAGCCCCAGATCCCTGTGCTGGAGCATCCCTCCCGTGGGGACCACAGCCCCATGGGTTTGTGATTTGCAGCACACGTGGAAGGAAGGCCCCAGGTGGTGGGTGTTCCCTGCTGAGACTGTGCTCTCAGAGCTTAGTCAGAGAAGGGCATTTCACGTCTTCATGAATTATGTGGTGCTTTCAAATCTCCCTTCTTGTTTAGTGCATGTCCATGCTTGGCATCCCAGATGGATGGCAGGTCTTCCTGGGTAACTTGGCAAAAGCAATCATGTTCTAACCAGCCCAGCATGAATCTGACAAACACAGGTAAAGATGACTGCCCCTATTTCTTTCTGTGTTCCTATGCTCTGAGAGCTTCTTCTTTAGAGTTTTCTTCATTTCCAGATTGTGGGTGGTGACGGTGTACCAGCCCCTGAGGGCTGTTAAAGTGCCCACCAAGCCTACAGTGGCTGAAGCTTCTACCCACTCCCCAGGGACTTCCCCAGACTGTAGGAAATGAGCTGAGAGGAAGAGTTGCTGGAGACAGTTTTAATGACAGGACATCTTTGCTCTTCACCAGGGACGCTGGACATAGTGAACCTCTGAGAAAAATTCTGGGTTGATGTGGTAGCTGCTTCTCCGGACCCCTCCTACCCTGAAGAAGTGGCTCGTGTCCCACCTAGGAGAGCAGATGAAGGTGTAAGCCATGGAAGGAGGTAAGTCCAGTGAGGAGGAAGAGCAGCAAGCCTGCTTATGGCCACCAGCATCACTCAGGGAAGAGCAGCAAACACACAGCTGCCCCCACCCACTTTGGGTGCAGAGGTCATAGCAAAGCCTGGGCAGAAGGGCTGAAGCTCCTTGGAACTGCCAGTCAGTGAGCTGCTTCCAGTGAGCCTTTCACCCTGCAAATACCCACTCTTTCTTGCACTGTCATTTTTCTAAAACCTTCATTATGAATGCCATGGCAGTCCAGAAAAATCTTTCTCAGTGCAGAAGACATTGGGAAGCATCTTGCCAAGGCTCAGGCATAGGAACATCTATTGGGGAACACAGCACTCCATATCAGTTCTCATTGTTTGGTTTTAGTTCCTGGGCTCAGGAATTTAAAGCCACTCATAAATTTTCTGTGAAGCCTGACACTTAATTTTGGCCTGCAGAGGGATGATTGAGGAGCAGAGTGATGATGAAGTTGGTTGAACATCTTCCCCTTCTCCCCTTGCTATATGCCCTGGGCTGAAAAAAGCTGCCTCAGCCATGGAAATATCCTAAAGGCAAATGTGAGGATAAAAAGGTGCTGGCAGACCTTTAGTGGGTGAAGGACAGGGCTGATTACCACATAATGAACTGGGTGACCAGGGAACACGCTCTTGGATAAGAAGAGCAAACAATGACAGCAGAAAATAAACAAGAGCAGCACAAGGAACACAGATGTGGCCCTAAAATCTGGGAGACACTATGCTACATACAGCTGGGCTCAGGGGTGCAAGCAGGATTTTGGTTGCCATACAGTTCCAAGGGCCTCTGGATGAGACCAACAAGAGAAACACTGGTCCTGGGAGTAGATTGGCAGCTGTTTCTCCACAGGCAGCAACATCACACTCCCAACAGCCCAGCACCACAACAGTGTCCCTGGTCACATCCACTTAGCCTGTGAGACGAAGGTGCAGAGGCTGCATCCCTGCCTGCATGGGCACTGTGGTGGAACCCACCACCCCTTGGGGTCTGCAGTCTGCACCATCATCCCTAGAATAGCCCTCTGCATGAAACCCTAATGAAAAGAGAGAGAGAGTGGCTGGCTGGTGTTAGGGGAAAAAAAATAACCTCTCTGCACCTAGGGCTCGCGTAGGGAGATGGCTGGATGCAATCTGTAGAGGTACAGAAGATCGCTCTGGGGCTGTAACCACAGCACGGCATACTCCTGCAGGAGACAGAGAGGAGCAGTGGGAGGTCATGTCAAACCCAATCCAAGGCAATCCATCCCATCCCAACCCATCCCATCCCGTTCCATCCCCACCCAACCCATCCCATCCCATCCCATCCCACCACTCCAACCTTACAGCTTTATCTCCTAGTGTGTGGAGATGTGCTCTAATGGAAGGGATCCCATCAGGGTGGTAATCTATCCCTTGCAGGAAGTAGTGGCGACCAGAGCAGGGGCTGTAGTAGCCCTCGAAGGTTCCCCTCCCTGTCAAAGTGTACACAGGCTGCAGGGATGGTGGTGAGCACTGCGACAGCCTGTGCAGGACACTGGTGACTGCCCCCCTCTCTGCAAAGAGATGGAGAGGGTAGGGGTGAGAAAGAGCAGCCAGACCATCACTTGGATGGATGCCAGCATGGCATAGGCACAGCTATAGCCAGGGTAGAGGGACAGGGTGAGGGTAGTTACCATATTGATTGAGGTATCTGGGTTTTGGAGGGTACAGCACAGGTATGCTGTGCAGAAAGGTGTCCATCCTTGTGTCCTGCAGTGAATGAAGGCAGCCTTTGCAGGATTGCCACCACTGCAAAGCCTGAGGTGCCCTTGGCACACGAGGTGGGTCCAGTTGGTGGGGACCAGTGGGGGCTTAACTCTACCTTGGGCAGGAAAGGGAGGTAAGAGGAGTGCTTATTCCAGGCTGCAGAGTTGTACGGACCTGTTCTCCAGGTAATGTATTTGTTGTCGTTGACAAAAAGTGGCTTGTACTTTTCTGCAGTGAAAGAGGGAGAGGCAGGGTTGTCCTTTGGAGCTGGGAGGGTTGGGGAGTCAGTTGGAGAGTCCCAACTGTTCCCCCTCTCTCTAAAATGCAATGTGATGGGGCCAGGAGACATATCAGAGATGCTCCCAGGGTCACCATTAGGGACTTCTGATGGAGGTGACACCCACCACTTCCAGTTCATTGGTCACTCAGCTGTGCCCATGCAGCCTTGGTACATGGGGGCCAGGAGGTGCTGGGGGATATTTAGGGGAGAGGAGAGGAGAGGAG
>JAAWXA010000034.1:5558973-5655879 GCA_038090715.1 Florisuga fusca
TCTTGGCAGTGTGTGGGCATGTGGGGGGTTATAGCAGCACTGTGTTCCTCCCACCCAAACCCTCCCCCCACCTCCAGAAACCAGGGGATGGAGGTTGGCTGGGCACCACTGTCCCTTCTCCCTCTAAACCCAGGGCATCCACAGGCATCTGGGTCCTTTGCAGAAAGGGAGACAGGGTAGGTGAACCAAGTATGGGTCCAGAAGAGGTTGGGAAGGGAACTATGGGCCCAAACCGACATCCTACAGCTGGCAAAGCCCAAGAGGGCATCTTGCTGGGCAGATGGGTGCCCTGGTTGCATGAGCCTTTTCTGTCCCTGCACATTGGAGGCATCTGTCTCCATGCCCTCTGCTGGTGCCCTCATTATAATGCACAGGCTATGGAGGCTGCAAGAGATGGACTAGTTTGCAGCATGCTTTGCTCTGGGGCCTGCACACTTGTTAGACTGTGTGTGGAAACCTGCACGTCCCACAGACACCCCCCACAGTGAGGTCATGGCTCAGATTCCTCCTGCTCCAGAGCCAGGGCTGGGAGGGCTTCTCAGTTTTTGGACTCTCTCACAGATGGTCCCCCAGTCAGAACTGAGCTGAGCCTGGAGGCTTCTCATGACCCAGAGAGGGCACCCAGGGAGATGTCCCTCCAAGAGCTGTATCTTGAGACAGCTCTCAGAGAAGCACCTGATCTGAGCGTCTGTGGCCACCATGTCCTGCAGCAGCCCAGGGCTGAGCCCTGCCACTGCCTCAGTTTCCCCATCCTCAGTAGACTCTGCCCCTTGTGCATTCTGAAACCTACTGAGGGACACAGCTTGATGTGTGAGAGCTCGTGCTGGTGACTGCCAGCCCTGAGAGCCTGAAGACACATTGGGGTGCAGCTCCAGGGGACAAGAAGCCATCAAGCACAGGCCATAGGGTGTGATCCACTTTTCTAACCGGGGATTACAACCCACCCACTACCCATGCCAGCCCCCTGCCCAAGTAGGGATAGAAACCCAGAGGTTTCCTCCTTCTGCCGTGGCATTTACCTGTGTAAGGAACCTGTTTCCTCCCATTTCCTGCATGTTTTTCATCATCTCCTTCTGTTGGTTGGCCTTTCGGACAGAGCATGGTGGGCGGTAGGAGTCGGTGTAAGTGCTAACGGGGGTCTTGAGTTTTTTGGAGAAGAGGAACATGGTGCCTGCAACCCAACAGGATGGGAGGAGTGGCCTGAGTCCCAGAAAGTCCCTGGGGAATGTCCCACTGGATGACCAACCAGCACTGCACGGGGTTGGTAGCCACTGTTCTGCCAGCCCAGGGTGGTGCTTATGTCATTGGTGAGGTAATAGTGTGGGAAGCAAGGCATGTGGTGGCTTTCTGGAATTACCATAGCTACACTCTGGTTCTAACCTAGGGCACAGCAACTGCTGCCTGCACCCCTCCATGGGCTGCACCCTCCCGGCCTTGTCCTGGCTCCTGGCTCCCTCCCATCCTGCAGGCGATTGCCTTAACAATGGTAGGAAGCAGTTCCAGCTGGTCCTGGTCAAGTTAATTTTGTTTTGTGGGGGTGCAGGAGCAGTGATCGTACCTTTTCCAGCCCCAGTCTCCCACATTTCTTTGGAAACCCTGCAGGAACCTACCCAGCACCACATCAGTGCAGGCAGGGCACAGCACCAGACATTGCTGTTGCAGCCTGCTGGGGGTAGCCAGGGGAATTACTGCTTGCTCTGTCTCCCCTTCTTAATTAAAAAGCTGGATTTAGGTGATCCTGTGTAGCTTGTTTGCTCTTTTGTCCTGACTGATGTGCTCTGCAGTCTGAGTGAGTGATCTTCATCCATCACAGTGCTGAGAGGCAGCTGGGTTATGGGATCTGCATGAACTGGGTTTGCTTTTCCCCAGGCTGGGGAGCTGAACAGAAATCACAGACACCCTGCTCTGGCCTGGCTTTTCTCACAGTGCCAGTTCAGACCCCTGCTCTAATTCGTGGTTTTGGAAATTAACACAGTGAAGAACTGTGTTAATCTTGGCAGGGTGGATGCCAGCCCATCCCACTGATGCTCTGCTCTGCTGCAGGTGGCAGCATGGCTGGGCAACCCTGGGCTCCCAAATGTCACCAGGCAAAAGTGATTAATGTGCTGACAGAGATGAAATGAAGAAACAAGGTGCTATTAATTTTCACACACTGCTGGGCTTAGGCTCTCCCCCCTCCCCTCCTGGGAGCCCATGGAAAGGTGGACATAGAGATGCCTAACCCCCCACCTCAGTTCTGTGGCCTTGGAGTATCCCAGGGTGCAAGATGTGGATAAATGGGCTTTAAAAATCATCTTTTATCTGCAGAGGCAGAGTTCAAGCTTTTTGGGTGGGCAGGGGCTAAAATCATGCACTGGACCTGTACCAGCATGAGCCAAGGGTGTCCCCTGTTCTGGGGTTTCCAGGGGCTACCACTGAACTTTAAGTTCAGTGCTTGGCTCTCATGCCAATGGCTTTGAGGGGCAGAAATAGCTGCCTTGGAGTTGGAGAAAGGGTTATTTCACCCATCAATGGCAATACAGATGCAGCTTCTGTTGCAGCCCAGATGCAGGGGCTGAGTCCAGCCTGAGATATCTTCCATCTGCCTTGGAGTTGGTGTTTCCTAAATGCTGGCTGGGGGCTGGCTGGCCCTGGTGGGTTTACCTGTGCCTTATGGCCCAAGGTCCACACCAGCTGCTTCTACTGCACCCAAGCAGGCTGGTACTGACCACAGCATGAGGGCTGGTGCCCCCTGACTGCAGTGTTAGTGGTTGCTGGGGATGCTGCAGGTCATACCCTCTAACCCCAGTTTGCTTCAATGAGAAAAGGCTGGCAGGCTGTTTTTCATATGTATGCTTTTTAATATCATTAATTTTGTTACACTACACACAACCAGTAACAATGATAAATACTGCAATGGAAATGTTAAAAAATAAAATATTATACACGTTCCATGTTTTTGAAAAAATAAAACAAAACAAAACAAGAAAACAAAACAACAAACACATTTTAAAATAAATTAATGCATAAAACTGATGGTAGAAAAAAGAAAACCTGAAACAAACCACAACACAACTGATCTGTTTAAGGCAATACTCTACGTGGACAGGAACAGAAGTACAACAGTGTGCTACATGTTCTGAATGGGAAAAAAAGAAAGAAAAACCATACAAGATGCAGATTGATGCTTCAGGAGTGAAAAAACTCCCAACACCAGATAATAAAACCAATGGCCAAGTTAAGTGCAGCATTAATACACTCTGCATGTCAAATGATTAGCAGGTTCCTAACACAGACTAAGGTCAAGCTACAACAAATTTATCTTCCTAATTAAAAGGTTATTCAGCTCAAACCCTACTTTTAATTCTACTTTGCATTTGGCTGTTTCAGCTATGTTTCACTATATGCAAGGACAGCTTGAAATTCATCTCCTGCTCTGAGATTAATGCAAAGGTTGGGAGGTCTCTCCTCTTGAAATACGTTTCCACTAAATACATCCAAAAAGGATCTCACTTTTGGTGACCATCAAATGCCTCCCACCAACCCTTCCACATGGAAAAAGGAGACCTGGAAAGCATTTGCTTGGGTTGAGTTTTTTCCAAGCGAAGGACACAAGATGGAAGTGTAGATATGATCCAGACTTGGAGGAGTGCTGTTTCCCTGTCTGCCAGAAATGTGTATCTGGAGCCTGCTGAAAGCACTTTGCCAGCTTGGGAGAAACCCAGCCTACACCCAGGCTCTGCATGCAGCCATAGCATTTGCTATTAAGGTAGACTGTGAAGCTCCATACCTGCCTGGACAGCCAATTAACTCCAATTATTAATGCAGTCCAGAACTTGGCCACTGGAAGGTTGACAATAATTATAATGCCAAAGATATCCCCTTCTCCCTCACAAAAAACCCCCAATGGATCCCCATCAGCTGCCACCTATGCAAGATGGGCAGCACCAGATCTCACCAGCATTGACCCAGTCCATTCCCAGTAAGGTGCACGTCTGCAAGGTGCTGCCAGGGGGCAAAGAAGCTTCTTGGGACATGGTCAGAGCCTCCTGTACTGCCCTGCTGGAGTGTGTGAGGAGGACACAAGTGGAATTACTAGACTTGTGATGGCCAAGAACTGTTCTGGCTGCCTTGGATTCGGGTGGGAGAGGGGGATGCAGAACTGGGTTGAGAGTCACTTTGGTGCAACTGCCTCTGGTGCTCATCACTAGTGCATGGGGCCAGGGGAGGAAATATGATGGCTGCTCTGATAAAAGAGGAGTGGAAGGAGGACAGGTGCAATATAACAAGGTTTGCGATTCTAGGACTAACCACTGGACACGGATACCAAAGATTACCTGTGATAACTAGCTATTCTTCTACCACTGCTGTTCCTTCCCTCACTTTCTGGCCTGATTCTTCTTCAGTTTGGGAAGCTGTGGCTGTCTGGCATGATGGTCAGCACTGACTCTACTGCCCTAGTCCCTGTGCAGGGCACAGGGTGACTCAGCTATGGGATGTACAATGAGGTCTGGAAGCTCCATGTTAGGCACAACCAGCTCTGCATGCAAGTGGCACATGATTTCAGACCTCTCAGAAAGCAATTTACTGGTGGCTCTTTTCCTTTAACAAGGTGAAGGTTAAATAACCTCTGCGGAAGGAGTAAAAATGGCTAAAAATTTGAAAAAAGGGTGAAATAAAAGTTCTGCGTTTTCTCCCCTGCAAAGACTTCACCTTCTGCAAGAGTCTTTCTCCCTTCAGAACTCACCAGCATGCTGTTCAGAGCCCTGCAAACAGCCAATAAGCATCCCACCCATGCCTCTACTTCAGGTCTCCATCCTGTGCCAGGAGTCCATGGGCCAGCAGGCCTGGGTCTGAGTGCTTGCATCCCAGACCTCCCACAGTGCAGAGCTTGGGAGGGTGAAGGCATCCAGCTCCACTTGCTGGATCACACCAAGGTTTTACACTAGCCTAGTGAACCCTCAGACCCACAGCCTTTGGGCAGGTGAAGAGAAATCACAGCCTGCCCTCTGGTTCACCCACCACCATGGCTGTTGCATCTCCTGCTGGTCTGACTTTTGCCTTGGGTTTGTCTCAGGACAGAGGCAGCTACAAGGTGAACATAGCTGCTATGACAGCTTTTCCATGCAAAGAAACTGAGCAAAGAAATCAGTGGATGAAGGTGATACATACCAGAAGGGCTTTTGTGAAGGGAGCTTGTTAAAGTTTCCTAGCTCTCTCCATGGGTCTGTAAAGCATCTGACAACAAACTTCATACCTGCCAAATCATGCAGACTCAAGGAAGGAACAAAGGGAAACAGAGTAGAGATATTTTTGGGGGGGGCAGAAGAAAGAAGGCATCCTGGGTGGAAAGCAGTGCTTTCCTGTGAGCTCACCTGGGGTAGCTGGATGGGCGAGGAGGGGATGGATGCTGCTCCAGGAGGGTAAGCATCTCAGCATGTGACAGGACTTATCTCAGCACATCCTTTTGGTGGCCTTTTCTTTTTCTGGTGCCTACTGTGCTGTTTTCCAGTGACATGCCTGAGATGGCCACATTTTAATGATGGTTCTTTTGTACTTTGTACTCCCTAATGCAATCCCACTGCTTCCATCACAATTTGTTGCTATGGAAATAGCTCCACAGATCAGGCACAACCAGCAGAAGGCTCCTTCCAGGAGCAAATCCATCTTTTTAGAGAAATGGAAAGGCTCAGAGCCACCAGCAATGGGTCTGGGAAGCCATGGGAAGAGCTGCTTTCTACAGCCACCAGGGAATGCTGCAACCTATCCTGCCAATGTCAGTGCTGCTCTGTGACACGGCTTACTGCATTGCTGCATGGGCCAAAGTGCTCTGGTCTACATCACTTCAACTAATCCCCAACCTTTGCCTCCACAGCAAACTGTCAGAGCAGTGCTCAGCCAGGCAGCATTTAGCTGCTGGGATCCTGGGATTGCCACCAATGTCAAGAGGGGCAAATGAGGAAATGTAGCTGCAAATTTTTTGAAGCATAACACAGGGAATAGAAATGCAGATGCTAGCCCTGTGAGAAACCTGCATTAGTCTTATGTACCTAATCCCAAGTCACAAGCTCTTTCCCTACAGGGAAGTTGCTGGCCCTTCTGCCTCAGGGCATGTGTGGCTCTTCAACAGAGGTGGGTTGGTCTGATGAGTTGCAGTTCAAGGTTTGGAGCAATCCCTCTCACAGGAAAGCTTTGAAAGAAGCAACAAGAACACAGTGTTCTCCTAGAGGTGAAAAGCACCTTAAAAAGAAGACCTTCCCATGCCTTAGGCTCAACCTGTCCCATCTTGTCCTGTGGCACTACTGATCTATGCAGCTATTTCTTTTGAACATACAGCCTGTGCCTGCTGAGCCAAGCAGCAGTCAGGTGATAAAGCCTACCTCATTCTAGGAGAGAGTAGCCATAGCCCATATGAGACTGAACAGAGTATGGAAAAGTAAAGGAAGAGTCCAGGCAAACCTGGAAATTTACACCCTCAGATCATAACATGGATCCTAAAAGTACGAGCACAAAACTGCCAACAAGCCAAAATGAGCTCTTCAGTGCTCTCTTTCATCTCATCAGCACTTAACTATACCAGTTTCACTCCTAAGCTCCTTAATTCTACTAGCAGGGGATGGTGCTGTTGGCCTGCTATATCTTCCCTGTGGCAGCATGCACATGAGGAGCTGGTTGTGTGACAGCCAGCTGCCAAATAGCTGAGAAACACAGCCTTGCCAAACACCTATCCCCAAAGCTGTTTTCTCTCTTCACTATCCTCCACCTTGCAAGCCTTCCAGCACATGCAAGCAGTATCAGAAGCTGGTATATAGAGGGAAAGTAGAGTAGTACTTTGCAAATATGAGCAAAATTTCTATTGCATGCTTTTTGCACCTTGTTTACAGAGCTATCCTACCAATGGTGCCCATCACACACTTGGCAATATCCAAGCAGGGTAGAAGTTGCAAGTTGGGAAGGCAGCTTCCTCCCCTGTGCTGCAGAAGGAAATGGACATCAAGAGGGGATGTGACTTGCTTGAGGATAGAGCAGATGTGTGCCATGTGCCAACAGCAGCAAGGGACCCCAGATCTCATTTCTGTGCTGTAGCAGTCCAGCAGACTTCCCACAGTAGTACCTGGCTGTGGTGGCAGCCTGGGGACATGGTGTTTCTGGTGTGTGCATCTGAAAGAAAGCTTTGCTACCAGCTGGTATCAGCACTGCTCTGAGATAGATTAACTTGGACAACTGGGATCTGCCCTAGGCCAAGACAGCACTTGGCAACCTTTCTAGTTGCTGCTTGTTTTCCTGTCACTCCATCTGGTGCCCAGCTGGGTCCTTCCTTTCTTCAAGAGCATCTTCATGTTTCTGTTGAGTCACACACAGGGCACTGTGAGGCTTTTCAAGCCTCCTGCATGCCATTGTACAGGTTGCAGGCCATTCCCAGGACAAACACTGCATGGAGAGGAAAGGGTTCTGCTCAGGATTGCACGTAAAGGTGCCAGCTGAGCAGAGTGGATGCCTCCTTTGGAAAGGGGCTGGAGAGACAAACCAGAAACAGCCGAATCCATCCTGTCCAGGGGAGCATACTGAAATCCCTTTCAAAGCCCATGCAGCAGGCTTGGACTTTTGCAGTCACAAGACAGTTGACAATCTGCAGGCAAGACAGTCAGAGCTACAATGTCAGATATAATCCCGTGGTTCTTCCAAGGGCTTGATTCAAGATATGTCTGATAAGACATCAAATGAGCCTTTGGGATGGTCACATGTACATCACCCTCCTTTCAGCCAAAGTTTACTTATAACCACCAGAAAAGCAGACTAGAACATGCTATCTATAGACCTTTCTCAACACTAGAAGGATGTTCCTGCTCACACATATCTGAAAATGAGGAATCTGCAGACTGGAGAGACAGAGTTGAGTGCTGAGACCCTGGACTTCAAAGCAAGCTTACATTAAAGGACAAGATAAATGTCTGATAAAAGGAAATAACTTGCTTAAGCTTAGGAATTTGGTGACTGAAATGACATAAAATCCTAACAACAAGTCAGTCGGGCTTTATGAGGCATAAACTGCCTATGGCAGCAATATGCAACAATATCCTTAAATCCTGTTTGCATTGTAGTTTAGATGGACAGTGATGCAGTCTTTCATGCTCCTCCTCTTGGTATTCTGTTACACTTTGGACTGAAAATGGGGCCTGAGAAGACCATCTGGTTTGGTGTAAAGACTGGAACAAGGAACAATTTGTTTTCTTTCATGCATTCTGCATTTAGGAGAGTTCTCAGCAGCTGAGCAGATTTTTAGGGCTTTATAGTAGTACAGTGACAGAGAGTCAGGGTCTGCACTCTTGGCTTTTGCCTTTTCCAGGCCATGGTGGCAGAGATGGGTCTAAGGACAGCAGTGCCAGAGCAGCCACATGTCTATATACCTTCCCAGGAAGTCAGGACAGCACATTATCCAGTGAGGGCACAAGGAAAACCTTCCAGCTGAAGCAAAGGTCTGAACATGAGGCCAGACAAGGACTGCCAGCCTGATCTGCAGATAATACATATTGACAGGCTGTCTACCATATTCTGTAACAAGCCAACAAACGTGGCCCATGGTCATAACCTGATTAAGGGACTGCAGTTCAGAAGGGTTACTGTTCAGTTTTCTGTGACAGCCACATGTGCATTGCCTTAATCCATTCAACCTTCCTGATAACAACCCTACACAGGTAACTACTTTTCCCCACCCTTTCTACTTTATTCCCCTAATAAAATATATGAACACAAAGCATAGAGAGGAGAAGCCAAAAAATTGCCATTTTATGGTCCTGTACTGTCATGTCAAACCAGCTATTCGTGCAACCAATGCCTTCTGTGTGCAGGGAAAAATAGTTGGTTTGTGCTTCGATCTGTATTTGGCAGAAGCACTGCGTTTAACAAATTCATTTCCCTCCCTCCTTCAAGGGTTGTGCTAGCAGCAGATGCACGTCAAACAATGCAAAGGGTTCAGGGAAGTTGCCAGAATTGCCAGGTTGAGGAACGCCTCAGGGCACAAGGCAGGCAAAAACTAGCAATAGGGGCAATAAAGAGACTGGATCCTGGTGCCATGGGGCAGTGACTATCAGGGAAGGTCTGTCCTTTAGAGGGGAGGTGTTAACCCTGGGAGATACAGTGTCAGCAAGCTTCATCCTGTCATAGACTGAACATGATGGCAGCGTGACAGAGACCTATAGAGCCTGTACTCCTCCATGGCTGACCCATGAAAACCAATGGCTCGTTGCTTTAGCAGGCACACAGTATGCTCCAAGCTCCTGAGCAAGGGCTGTGGTAAAGGCTGAGCACGTGCAGCCCAGCTGGAAAGGCACAGAGACTGACCCAGGTGGATAAATGTGATGAAGGTGTTGTATGGTACCAATGCTAAACTGCAAAGTCCCTCTCTAGAAGAGTGAAGATTTCAGAGACTTAGTCACGTCCTATAAGATTTATTTTGAATGCATTCCCCATTAAATAAAAAAACCCCACATTTGTTAAGGAATGTTTTTTTCCCTTTTAGTTTTTCTCTCTACACATCATTTTTAGAGCTCTTCCCCCACTATTTATTAACTTCAACCTAAGGTAGCACTGGAGAGGAAAGCAGGCATACAAAGGAAGAAGCAAAGAACTGAAGACCTGATGCTTTGTGCTTCTTTATAAACATTTTGGAAACACTCCCCCTCAGCATTTCCAGCTGGTGAGAAAGGCTGAGGAATTCACTTGAGGAACACTCTTCTTAGAGGAGCTTGCAAGTTAACTAGCACTTCTGCTCAAGGACACAGTGGTGCTCAGTAAACAGCATCACTCAGTCCTCCTCCCGTGGCCTGGAGCTAGGGTAGCAGCATGCTGTTTTAACATAGCCTTAACAGTTGCCTGTACCAGCTAGTGAATAATAAACCCAGGAATCTCATGTGCCTGCTCTTCTCCTACTGTAGATGGTATGGTGCTTTGTACTACACAGAGTGAAGCCCCAGGATGTTAAATAAAGCTAATCTTGTAGAGGACTTCTTCAAGACTCAGCTCACTTCATGCAGAGTTCAGATGGAGGATCTGCCTCTCAAGGTGGAGCTCAGCCTCTGCCTTGTTACTCAGGAATACTGAAGGAAAACTTAGAATTGCTTTTTCCCTTCCTCAGGCTACAAAGGAAGCAATGACCCAAGGTCCTTCCTCCTGGTAGGGCAGGAAAACACACAGAGTCCTGTCTGTGGCAAAAAACACAGTCCTCTCTGTGGCAAAAGATTTTTAACACTGAGAAAAATGCCAGCCCATCCCTTGCTGAGCCCCATATATGCTGAAGCCAGTAGTATAAGGCCAGCTAGAGGGACGACACAATTTCTAATTCCAGACATACTTTTGTATTAAAAACAATCTGCTGGTAAACTGGCAACTCAGTCCAGCAACCTAATGTGACTCCAGGTTTCCTGACCACCCAGCACCAAATAAACACAATTGTTCCCAACGTGGGACAGCTGTAACACAGACAGAGAGTGGTTCACAAGCAGGCAGAGATGGGATAAACAGTAGTTTCCTCTCATGTTTTGTTTGGTTTTTTTTTCTTTTTTTTGGCTAAAGCTGTTCACAATCCTGCTGTTGCTGAAAACTTCCCTAAAGTCTGACACTACCACGAAGATGTCCTCAGCCTTAACAAATCTCTCCCACAGGTACCAAGAGATGCAGTGTCAAGAGAATATCAATGGTTGAACACTAGAAATATGCTTTCTTCAGCTAGCTTTTCTGGCACTGACCTTCAGACTGCACAGCTTTAGTCCTGTCTTGTGCAGGACTCATTTTTTTTCCTAGTTGAACAAAATTTAAGATTTTGGAAGCAGATGGGTCTCACAGGAATTAAGTATAGCCTGAAGTCAGTATACGTGACTGGACTGAACTCAGGAGTGTGGTATTCCTGGGCAAGGACCAAATCCCTGAAGAGCATGGATGCATTGCAGATCACATCTGATGTGTTCAGCAATAATTTAATGTGGAGCTAAGGTTAGATTGCATTGGGTGTGTGACGTGACTGCTCTGGCAAGTACTTACAGTGAAATGCCACCTATTTGTCCTCTTCTCAAGTGAATGGTTTGTGTCATGCTAGTCCTGGCTAGCCTTGCCATAAGGGAAGATACCCTGCTCTGTTCCCATTCCTGTGTCATTCCCATACTGTGTTACAGTATCATTTTGGTTATGCAAATGAAAATAGCTTAGTGAATGAATTAAGAACTGACCTCCTCTCACTGGTAAAACCCCCCAGCACTCACCCCTGATCTCACAGATGGATTGGTTTCAGTGGGCAGGATGACCCGCAGCCCCATTTGAACCTCCTTATTCTAGAACAGACACTACAAAACATCCCCAGTGCCTACAAGAACCAAGGAGGTATCTCTGAACCCCTCTGCATTTGCTCTCCAGACCAGTCAGTTCTGCCAGGCACCGCCTGGCACTTTGAGCAGTTTGTTTTTTGTTTAATTGTAGTTTAAAATAACTTATCAGCCAATCATAAAATGAATTTTTTGGTTTCTCCTGGCTCCATGAACACAAAGAGGTGCACGTCCTACCATAGGAGGAAGCAATGGCTGTTAAGTTTTACAGTTATAGTGGAAAGCACTGATCACAGCCTGCCGGCCTCACTACTGGATGTGACAGGCGGTGGAGGAGGTGGCTTGGCAACACATGCAGGTAGGGTTGACTGATTTTGGGGGGATTAGGTCGAGGTCCTCATCATCTGGGATCTCATCTAACCGGTACCCATCCTTTAGCAGCTGGATGTTCAAGTCTTGGTTGATCTGCTACAGACAAAGAGACAAACAGTCAAATACTTGAGATGTATGAGGTTTGATGGTGGAAGATGAAGGAGGTTCCTTATTCTGGAATATTTCATCATCAACAGCAGCCACCCCACCAGTGAAAAAGTACCAGTTTTCAAACACAGGTGAGGGCTGCCTTCTGTTCTAGCTTCTTCCAGAACAGGGATATTTAGAGTGAAATATTCCACAGTAACAAATCAATACATCATTTTATTCTGGAATAGTTCTTCCATGAAGACAAGCCCTCATGTCAGATCTGGGTGAACAACACTTGACCAGGGCCCAGAAATGTCCCATGTAATTTGATCTGGTCTTCGCTCTTGGCTGTTTCTCTGTGTTTAAGGCATATTTTGCCCAAGGAGGGGATACAAGGGGGAAGTGCTCCCAGCAGCTTGTGTGCAGAAGGGCGCTTGGTACCCTGTACGTAAAACCAGATGCCAGAGAAGCAGTAGCCAGAGGCTGAGCAACTCATTCATGAGACAGCTTGGGATCATCTTCAGAAACTATGCAGAGGGATTAACAAGCCTGAGCTTCTGGCCTTTTCTCTTTGAAAGGGCAAGAGTTTGTAACTGGACGTCCTGCCTGGAATTTCTGCCTGTTCTGAGTAAACATGCACCAGGTGACCCTGACCACCCCAAGAACTGGAAATCATAGCACACCCTCAAATCCTTTGCTTGTGTCCTTGGCAGGTGTATGATTGCTGAGCTGGTGTGACAGACAAGTTGATGCTTTTGCACCATGTGGGCTCCACACAGCAGTGTGGGGAAGAATCCAAATGGATCACCAGGGAAGAAAGAAACATGACACAGTTACTGCCATGGCCCTTTCAGAACTCACAGAGTCTACACCGCTGGTAAATTTGTTCTATAGGAGTTTCTGGATGCGCACCGACGTTTCTGGCTGCTATACTATTAGCATTCATGGTAAGGATGGCAGGAGCGAGTATAACTCACCTCAGCTGATGAGTATCCCGAGGAGGAATATCTGGACATGTCAAAGTCATCATCACTGCAGGAGAAGATATAGCAAAGAAGGAAAAAGTTAGAAGATCCATATTCCCTCATTGGCTCTACTTTCTCATGCCATTAGGCTTTCCTTGAGGCATGGAGAATTTACATCAAGGGCATCTGAGGAACAACTGTGGCCCTCAGACCTTTCCATCATTGCTCTTTAGTCACGGTTCCTCCTACTTGTTTACACACACAGACCAGCTATGGCACATGACAAAGGGCACAGAAAGAAAGGGTTGGAGTGGCCTGCAAGAAGTGTTTCAGCAGCATTTAGCTGACATGAAAACTTGCTTGCACTGGTAATGTACACATCATCTAATTTGCACTTTGCATACCTGTCCGTATCCAGGGCTACCAGGGGCTTTTCATCTGGGCTCTGGTCTAACGACGAATAGCCCTTATTGGGAACGACGAGCCTGAAATAATTAAATGTTTTCCATTAACCACACCATAAAGCTCAGCACCTCACAGTCTAGGCCAAAGCTATAGGACGGTTAGGCCTTCCCCATTTCAATCCCTTGCAAGACCTCCCTTACTGGTGAAGGTGTTTAAATGGGTGCAACTCAGAGGAAGCGAGCTGTGTCTCTGCATAGCTTGAAGTAAGTTTCACAGGGATAAATGCTGGACATGCCTTGGGAACATGCTCTTCCCTAAAAGAAAAACTGGCTAGGACACTCTGTGCTTCATTTTGGTAAACCTCTACAGCTAGCATTGCTTGTCATATCAGATTGCTCATTTTTGTGTTGCTTTTTTCTCCTAGCAATGAGTATGTGACACTAGCAATGAGTAACAGGAGAAGGAGGCTAAGGGAAGGCAGAGACTTCGTGCTCCTGCTATTGGAAATTGGGGATGAATTACTTCTGCTTGAGTCCCTGTACAGCCCCACTCAACAAAACCCTTCTGAGGTTTCAGTCCTAAATTTAGTAATATGAGAAATATGAGCTGGTCAGTGCAGCGTAAGAGCCCAGTCAGACTGGCATGTTTAAAATCCCATTATTTTATAATGGCTTTCACTTCATTGGAGATGTTACACAGGCTGATGATGACTTTGCACCTTTAATCGCCTGAGAGAGTTTGTGGAATGCAATACAGGCTTCAGAGTTCCTAGGATAAGGAAAATGCATTAATACAATGGCATCTAGTTCATAACTGCACAAAGACTTTAGTTCATATTTATAATAAGATCAACCAAACCAACCAAATGTAATAAGATTCTACGTTCAGCAGCTGGGAGCTATAGGATTGATGAAAATCTTCTTGTTCAGTGAGTAAACTCATGTTACCTCCCAAATGGAGAACCAGTCTTTGGCAACACATAGTGATTCACAATGACACTTCAATAAGAGTTCGGGCAATATAAATTTAAAGAAAATAATCCATTTAACCCATGCTCCAGTGGCTTTCTATCTGAAATGTTTTTCTTCTTCTTCAGAGCCTTTACAACTTCATCAACAAAAAGGCCTGCCTGGCACTGAAAATAGACCTGCTCAGGGAGACTAAAATATATGAAATTTTATAACAAAGGAGATATACAGGTTCATGACTAGTTGTATTTTCCTATTGTGTTCACTGAAACACATGATTAAGGAAAATAATTTTAAAACTGATGCAGAATTTCCAGCCTACTGCACCATGAGGCTGAAGAAAATGAGATCCACCTGCAAAATTCAATATCCCTTCCCACAGAACTGGGGTGGCCTCCTGCTCCTGAACCATGCAGGAAGGAAGTCAAGAAGCAAAGGTGCCTGGAACTGAAGCTGTGATCTGGCAGCAGAAGCTTGCACATAAAGATATTGGAAGTAGTGACTTCTATTCTTGCTCTCTGAATTGTCTAGTCACTGGTCCATATGTATTCACTGATAGTTACTACTAAATTGTGAGAGAACAAAGCACTGTCAGGGGATCTAGGAGAACTCTGTGGTATTATTTGTCTGATAAAAAAGAAATAAAAATTACTGTAATATATTCTTGAGAAACATATTTTTTCTTAGCAACACAGCACTTCAATCTTTCTGCAACAGATGAAGACTGTGCCATTATGTCTGTCCCTGATCTAAGTCATTCCCTAACATCCCTATTGTCCTTATTTTTGCTTGCCACTGTGTCTGGAAAAAAGACAGGTAGCAGTTGTAGCTGCTTTTTCATCCACAGCTGTCCCATTATGAGCTTCCTCTCTGGGTGTTTTTGCTCACTTAACATCAAATATATTATGACACAAAAGTGAGTTTAGGTTATCTTCAGAGTGGACTGCAGTATCTGGCTGTGATGCAGATGGTGCTGTGGGCTCAGCCTATGCTCGTGGCAAGTGTGCCAATATCACCCCAACCTTGTTCATGTTTCATGTGCTCTTGGGAAGACCAAGAATGTTATGGACCCAGACCCTTTCATCTCTAAGTCTGGCTGTGCCCCTGCCCCAGGAGAAGACTGTATGGTGAAGTACCTAGGACTAGAGGCTGGATGTCAGAAATTCATGCAGATAATATAGAGAAACAGAACCCTTGGAGAAGGAGGAGGAGGTGGAGTGCAGACTTGAAAAGGGAATGTGGTTTGCCTGAATGAAGGAAAACATACTTGATGACACCAGCAGAACTGCTAAAAAGGGGGAAATTACTTTAGCTTATTTTCGTCCTGCAGAGACCAGAGGAAGCCAACAGTTCAGACTTAAACCATTAGCTGGATGTTTTGCAGTGTATCCCATTGGAGTATCTCTCGTTACACTGCGTTTTACACTGTGAGAAGAACCTGCTCAAGCAGGCATTTCTTCCTTCCTGGGGTTGCTGTGTCAACACAGACCAAATGATTCTGAGGTATTACTAGGGCTCTGTGTAGGGTGAAGCTTGGTTCCCAGAAAGCCAAGGGAGCTGGGATGGTGGGACCCTGTGCCAGACACCTACCAGATTCATGGAAACAACAGATGGTTAGCTGCATCTGCTACTAAAGCAATGCCTGCAAACCTCTGTTTTATTAATTCCAAGGGGTGCTTCTAAAAACTGTGTGAAAAGTAAGCAAGAAAAGCAAGTCTATTACCAGCAAGTCTATTACCAGGCTTTGCTTGGCTGTGGAGAAGTCCATATGTCCTCTGAAAAATGCTCAGGTGACACACACAGAATAAAACTGGGTTGGCTGTTTGAAAGTTGTTGTCAACAGATGTCACTGCTCTGTCCCACTGAAATCACTCTTTCTTCCACTGGCAACTTGGAATCAACCACCTCATCAAGCAGAAGTCACTAATTGTAAAATTAGATAGGCACCTGTACATATTCCATCTTCTCTCCCTTATCATCTTCCTCTGCCAATTTCAGTGTTTTTAAATACCTCAAGCAGCAAACCTGTTATTGTTCCTCTTGGGAAGATAGCATGAAGCCTATTGCCAAAAGAAACGAAGTCCAGTTTGTATTTGGAAGACAACGAGGGATAGCAGGCAAAGAAAACCCAGATGAGTGCATTTCCTGAAATTCTTGCTGCCATAAAGGGCCTGACTCCCTTATATAGTGTTCAACAACCCAACATGGAGCAGGGAGCAATGCAGTGTATTCCACTGGCATTGCAAGGGCCTCCCAATAAAACTTGACACAGTCCTGGTATGATTTATGACTGCTATTTTGCACTTTGGGAATTAATGTTAACAAGGGACCTCTTCTGTCAGATACGGTGCATACACAGACGCTCTGACCTGCAGCTCCTATTCTGCTTAATATATGGTAATCCATACAACTTTCCCATTTATCAGTAAACACACAGCATCCATGCAGGTTTTTCTGTCTTTTTAAGTGAACTCCTCCATTAAAAACTGCCACGTTTCTAGTAGAATGCAAAGTGTGCAATCCTGTGGGCCTAGGGGGGTTCCTGCCTCCTGAATGCCAGCAAGTTATACATTGATGTACTGAAGCTTGCTTGATAAAAATAGAAATACTCTGAAAGACAGTATTCAGCTTGGAACAATTTTTTTTACAGTGGTCTGTAGCACTGTCTGATACCATTATAGAGAGATATGCCAAAACATCTCCATCAAAGTATGACCATGCTGTTCAAAGTGTGGAGGAGGTGTGTAGCACAGCAGACAGAAGAATTATTTACAAGCCTTCATTAAGTCAACCAGTATGCAGAAGGGGTCCATCATCAAAAAGGAACAGGAGAACTACTGCAATAAAAGCAGCCATGGCAGAACTAAGCTCTAAACTAGGTTTACACTACATGAATTGGCATCATTCCTCTCCTGCTGACAGGATTATGTGTTACATGAGGGTACCACAACATGCAAGCCAGCCATATCACACCCTTGAATTCAGACAGACTGAGCACTCCCTGCATCCTGCAGGCTGCACTGAGGCTGGTCCTGGGCTCAGCTGTTGTTGTGTCTCCCTAAGACATGGGATGTAACACAGCACAGGGGGTCTGGGCTTGCCAGCTCTGGCAAGGGCCAATGCTGTTTTTGCAGCGTGTTTGGCAATAGGTAAATGGCAATGAATATCACCCTTGTGCATCCTAAGGCCACCAGGGACATAAGCTTAGTTTATAGCTGAATGTTTTTCCAGTCCTTTACCTTGTTCTTGCCATCACGTTGTTCTTCTTGGGTTGCTGATTAACTGGGCTTCCCATGTTGCCATTCTTCAGGGAGCCCTTCCGAGCCAGCTCCCTCTGCTTCTCTGCATAGGGGATACAAAAGGGAAAAGTCAAATTAGGGCAACAGCCTGCCTGACAACCACACAGCTGCAGAAACCCAGATTTGATAGCAGCAAAAGGCGTAGCAGAATTAATAGCAAAGGACATGAGCTCTCCATCTCCCAAGGAGGGACACTGAAAAGGCTAGATGAACTGTGTCCCATTGCCTCCAGGGTCATCAGAGGCTGAAACTAATGTACCTAATCAGCTTCTTGATAATTTCACACTAAGATGGTCACATAGCTTCTGGATGAGACCCAGCTGGGGCAGAGAAAGGGCAGAGACCTCTTCTCTATCTGCACCCAACTGCTGCATGGACCCTAAGACTCTGCTTTGTGTTGGGCAAGGGAAATTTATTCTTCTGCCTTTTCTCCTCCTACTGAGGCTGCTGCTGAGAGGCCCATTGGGGCTGGAAAAGCATCTCAGTCAAAACAGCAACATCATTTAGTGTTGGTCCAACCTAGCTTGACACCAGGCCCAAGTGATTGCTGGCAACTCACCAGACTAACACACCCTTGGAGCATAAAGTGTTGCTGCCATCCCTGCTTCTCCTGGCAACCTGTGATGTCCCCCACGTGTCTTTCTCTTTTATCTCACAGTCTGGGAGACAAAATCAATCCGGAAGACTGATTCTTGGGAGCTTGCTTTCTTTATTAAAAACAAAAACAAAACAAAAAACAAACCCCACAAACCTGAAATACTTTGCAGCTCTATTTTTAAACAGAATATTGTTTGCTTAAATTTTCAGAGCATGTTCTACTTGCTGCTGAAATGTACCTTAAAGTGCAGACAGTACATCAAGCTTCTTTTGTGTAACCAGTACAAAAGAGGATTTAAATTGGCTTTTGCTTTATGAGAAACTATTTCTTTTAGTAACTACTCAGTGCAGGAACACAACTAGAATTCAGGTCCAAAAGCCTTCTGCAGGTATGCAATGTTCATGCTGTTATTAATTAATAAGTCCCTGCCTCCAGCAGAGATAGGAATTCATGGATGATAATTTTTTTTTCATATAAACAGACATTCATATTCAGTGATATGCTTCAAAGTCCTGACTTTTTTCTTGTGGGAAATCAGGGCTGCCTCAGCAATGAGCTACAAAAGTTGATTTAACTGCTCCAATCTCATCCTGCAATGCTATACAAGACTTGTAGGGAAAAGCTGAACATGGGGCAAGTAAGGCAGGAAAGGACCTGGTTCTGTAGAGGTTCTCACATTCTATAGAGTGTGAGAAAATTTTGGGAACTATTTAGTGGCATGTCCGGATAATAGAGGTTTATCAGATTGCTTGCTGGGGAATCTGAATAGTGAATTAGTTCTGCTTCTGCTTCCCCTGTGGCGTGTGAAACGTGCTGATACATTTTTTTTCTTGCCATGCCTACCAGGGCGGGCAAGTGTAAGGTCGGCCAAGTCTGTCCCTTCCATATAAATAAAAGCAGGGGGACACATATCCAAGGCTGCCTTTTTGGAGAGACAAATAAGCAGCAGAGATGCCTAGAGATTATGGTGTGCATGGCTAGGAACCTTCAGAGAAGAGTATGTACTCCTACAAACCATGTCCAGCCCTGCTCCTGCTGACAGCAGAGAATAAATGCTCATTGAACTTGACAGGGAAAGGATCAGATTAATAACTCTCTTTGGCATGAGCAACAAAGAGATTGATACAGGATGGGAGTCAGAACCTTAAATCAGGGTATTTTCTCAGGACTGGAACTTGCAAATATATTAGTTAGCTCTGTCTCCAGAATAAGAGATTTTGCAGGTCACTAGAATTTTGCTATTCAGACAGAGAGGGATAAATTGAGGTTTTATGGAGGCATATGTTTGCAACCATATATAAAAAACAACTTCCACACATCTACAGCAGAAACTTCAGTGCTGACCACAAGTACACAGAGCTGAGACTAGCTGCCCATGCTTTAAGAGGCTGTATAATTCACAAGAGGCACCTGACTCAGAAACAAGGTTGCAGGTTTCATTTTCTGTCAAGGTGTTAAGGCCTGCCTGAAGCTTTAAAATAAAAGAGGTGCTCTCTGCCTTCTATTGCTTGCTCAGTACAAGCACTCATGTTCTTCTCCAACTCAGATTACTCACCTGGCTGATGAATCTGGGCTTCCACAAAGTGCCTTTTCCCTCCACTAGGTCTCTCCATGACTGTTTCTACGTTATGACTGAGTCCTATTGCAACCTGTGGGTTTGAATTATATGAGATTTTCTATTTAACCTCTTATTTAACTTCTTTAGTTCCTTGGAGTGAACAATTCCAATGAAACCTAACTGCAGCGGGAATGTCCATGCCTGTGTCCCCAGACAGTGACTCAACAGTTCATCTCCCTCTTGGATCCTATGAATACTGAGTCCCCAGTATGAATACTGGTGGCCAAATGCAATGGCCTCCAGGGCAAGTGGGAGGCCTACTCAGCCCTAATGTGTTAGAATGAGCTCCTGAATTGTGGTGGAGATGTGCATGAGTCAGGTCAGGCTATGAGGCCAGGAAACCTAGTACTTGAGCCTTAGAAGTATTATGAGCTACTGCTTCCACCAGTGCCCAAAGGAACTGCTTGGGTACCAGTCTCTTAATAACTAATTATAAGCTATGAATTCCAGTTGTGCACACCAGCCATCAGGTCCATCAGAAAGGGGAAAGGAGGTTTTCATTGCCTATTTTCTGCCGAGTGCTTCCTCCTGGCGTAGCAGGTGGACTTTGTGAACACCAGTTCTAGGTAGCGAGCTCCTCTACAGGCTTCCATCTCTTTTGGCTTTGGCCCCCAGATGTTTCTTCGAAGGCCAGAGACCCAAATTCTAAGTACACAAGCTCCTTCTAGAAATGTGACTGATTTAGTCAGTTCTGAAGATGACCTAACATTCCAACAAAACACTGCAGTTTCACAAACTTATGTTGTTCTCATAGAAGTTGCAATCAAAAGATATAAACCAGCACAGTAAAGAGAAGGCACCACAATCTACCCTTGATAAGCAAATGGTATTTTTTAAAGTCTGCCCATATTGGCTGATGTGAGCATAAAGAAACAAGATTAATCTGCTAAATGATCAAGCTGCTGCCTTTGTGGTAGCCTCACACTAGCCAGTTCTGCTCACCGAGCCATTCAGCATCTGCTCCAAGTGCTGCTCCAAGGCAAGCTCTACTACCGACAAGACAGCAGCCAAAGAGACCCAGGGAGTTTTCAGCAAGGCAGAAAGAACACCTAGGTAATAAAAGAGCAAAAAAGTATGTGCTGCAGTCACAATCAGGACCATAACTGGCCCAGCCTTGGGTCCTGTCTGGCAAAGGTCCTAAATAAAATGGTTCTTCAGCACTCAGCAAACCATCCCTGTCCTGCTGTGCTTTCACCTGCCTGATTTAGGATGTGTCAGAGGATGGACAAATAACTGCATGCTGACTAAGGAAGTACACTCCCACAGAGAACCTCAGTTAGAGAAAGTTGAGAGGGGCTGAATTCTGCTCTTACTGGTGTGAACAGTCACATCCCTAATAAATGATTTCAAGCACTGCTGTGTTACTTAGTGCAATTTAAAATGGCTACCTGTTCATCTGGCTGGGTATGTCCAACTACATTATGATGAAGGAAAATCGTAATGGAGTATGTGAAGCAGACAGGACTTAATGTGAATGTGTCTATGTTGAAAATCAGACTTCAATAAATCCTCACAATAACCCCTCTGGTTTCAGTGCTTAAACAAAACCAAAACCAGTTTTAATGTTTTCCTGATTTTTTTTTAAATGAAATGCTGAGCAGCTTCTCCAGTATATGTTGTTATGTCAGGGTGCATTGGTTTTGCTTACACTCTGCCCCAAATCAGAAAACACAAATGTAGTCATATGCTTCAGCTTCCTGCAGAACTGCTGCTTTTGCAGTACCAGGCAAAGCAGACAACCCATGAATTTGGTGAGCATCACCCTGTACTGTGCTGAGGAGATATTCAGACAGTCAGATCCCACTAATTCTGTGGTTCCCATCTGTCCCAAGATAGAGAGTGACTTTGGTTGTGGTCAGACAGTCATAGGTGGAGAGTAGAGTAGGATGCCATCTCCTCAGACTGGCACCAAGCTTCACTATGTCCATCCCTCTCAACTGAATAAGCCTGATCAGCACAAATGCCATTCAGTGGCAGACAAGGCTGATTTTGATTCCTTTGTAGTGTGGGTTGGAAGCACGCAGATGCTGACTGCTCCTGTCCCTTTTCTGAGAGCTGCTGGCTGAACCTCACCAACTCAATGTCTTGTGAACCTGCCTAGCCAGGAGGAAACAGAGCTTCCTGCTATGGGAACAGTACACTGTGGGTCCATGGGATTTCTTGCAGTGGGAAGGCAATGTGAAATTTGCCTAGTGTTAACAGAGCTGAACTTTTTTTTGTCTTCAAGGTCTATGAGATGAGATTTTGGGATGTATTTGCCTCTCTATTCCACATGGTCAGCCAAACTGTTTCAGAGGTTGAGGACTGCAGTGATTCCCTGATGAATTCTGCCTTCTCAAGCAAGCAGAGAATTTAAATTACACAGTAAATAAGATTAATCTGTCTGTTCACATCCTGCTGAATGATGAATAGTTGTGAGCAAACAGAGGGAGAAGAAATGAAGTGCTGACTACAACTTCCACTTTGAGCCCAAGTCCTGATTTCAGTTCACTTGAGTCATTCAGCTCAGGGACATTAGCATGCCTCTAGTTAACACCAAAACCTTCACAGACTTTCACATCTGACAGAGAGAATTTGTCAGGGAGGACTGTGTCACTTCTTGGAGAGATTTCAGGGTGCATATATGAACAGGGGCTTTGCCTGCAGGCTGTATAGAAAGGGAGGTATAAGAAAGCTGTGTTGAGGGCTGTGCTCCTTGGGGAGGCTTGGAGAGTTTAAGCACAACCATGTGGCTGACATCAGTGCAGCTGATGGCTATGCCTCCCTCCAACACAAGAAAAGGCAAAAGGAAAGCCATTTTTACTGAACAGGGGTAAAATAAACAAAAAGGATCTGTCTGTTGCCAGCTTCCTGCTCTGAATACAGGTTTCAAGCTGGTATGTCCTCAGTGTCAGTGTTGGTTGTTCAGGACAGGACATTGTCCCTGAACTGGGATTGTTTCACCCAGCTTTGGGAAAAACTGGTCAGAGAAGCAGGGGTCAGATAGCGAAGTCAACCAGTTGCCAGCCAGGGCAAGACACAGTATCTCTTGCTAAAGTACATTATTTTTGCTGACCCAGCCAAGCATGGAGAAATGAGTAAACTATATCTAATTGTGAGAACTGGCTAGCAAGTGAAGGCATTTAACTCTGACTTTTTAGGTCTCACTTGGATAAAGTTTTAGACATCCAAGTAGGTGCACTTACGTTTTGTTGGTCTGGCTGCTGGTTTGTGGCACAGCTGAAAGCTGTCATAAACACTAATGGGCTTTGAGTGGTTTTAAGCTCCCCTCAGCTCACAAGAAGGTCCAACCAGACAAGAACTGGTAAATGATCTAGGGAGTAGAAAGATGATCCTTTCATCTCCTATGCAAGGATGCAGCTCTCCTGGTATAGAAGCAGCTAGAACAAGCAGTCAAATGCACTGCACACAGAGCAAAATAGGGGCTCATTCTGGGATAAAATTCACCTACAGCACTGCCTGCACAAGTTACATAGAGGTTTCTAATAGCCTGGCTAATACCAATTTTTGAGTTTCCTTTAAGAAAATACACAGACCAAACTGAAGCACCACACTATTCCTCAGCTCTGAGAAGGATGGGTTAAATGAGTGCTCCAGTCCTGACCAGGGCTATCATCTACTGACACCACAAACATCTCCTAAATGCGACCAGGCCAAGAGAGGTGACTGCCCCCCCTCTACTCCACTCTTGTGAGACTCTCCCCTGCAGGACTGTGTCAAGTTCTGGAGACCCCAACACAGGAAGAACACGGAACTGTTGGAGTGAGTCCAGAGGAGGCCACAAAGATGATCAGAGGGATGGAGCACCTCTGCTATGGGGAGAGGATGAGAGAGTTTGGGCTGTTCAGCCTGGAGAAAGGGAAGTTCCGTGAAGAACTTTGAGCACCTTCCAGTACCTGAAAGGGCTAGAAGAAAGCCAGAGAGGGACTTTTTGCAAAGGTGTGTAGTGATAGGATGAGGGGGAATGGCTTTAAATTGGAACAGGCTAGATTTAGGCTAGATATTAGGTAGAAGTTCTTTGCTGTGGGGTTGGTGAGACGCTGTCACATGTTGACGAAGTCTGTGGATGCCCCCTCCCCAGCAGTGTTGAAGGCAAGGTTGGATGGGGCTGGGAGCAACCTGGCCATGGCAGGGAGGTTGGAACTAGGTTGAAACTCCCAAAATAAACCATCCTGTGAGTTTATGAAAAGTGACTTTATATTGCAGCAGCATGTGCCCATCCTCCAGTCCTACTATCTCAGCACCAAAATTCATTTATCTGATGATAATGACTACAGGAAGGAATGACTTATCTGTTTCAATTCACTACTGGGCTTTGAAAGGCAGGACAGCAGGGCACGCAGTGCAGTTAGCCAGCTAGCAAAGAAAACCTTATGGTTGTATGCTTAAAAGAAAAAAAATATTGTTTTGAAAAGATAGCCCCTTCACCGCACAACACAATAATGTATCTTTGTAAAACAGTAAGTGGTATTGTACTGATAGGAGAACCTCTATAACTGGTTTACCTTAGAGCCATGCAGAGAATGTGTGGCATCAGTGGACCAGGGAACTAGGATTCCCATTCCCATCTCCCAGTCCTCTGCCTGAGGTATCTTTGCAGCTGTTTTGTCTAGGTATGTAGCAGCAGGCAGCAATTAATCTCTCTTCATCTTTGCTGATTCCAAAGGCATCTATTGTCATAGCTCCCAGCTCACAGGGACATTTTGTTGTGATTCAGCCTGTGCTTTTCCCCTTAATTTTTAAGTACTGAGACTTTTATTCCCAATGTCTGCAAAATACTGTATATAAAGTTCTCATTTATCACTGTCAAAGCTGGAGTATATGAACAGTACCAGTTTAATTTAAATGTGATGAGTTAGTTTTTGCACTTCTCATTTAACTTCACAAAGAGATTTATTTGGTGTTTTCATGTACTTTTCAAAGAGTATTTTTCCCGCCAGCTCAGAGAACAAAGTGAGATATATGAGGAAGTGTTTGTATCCTGACAAGCTCAGCTAAAAAGTTCCAGCTTAGAAACTGAATTATATAAAATACAATCCATAAAGCTGAGCTACCCTCTCCCTCAAAATATTTTAAATGGACAGAAAGAATTAAGCTATTTCATCTGGAAATAACTTCTCCAGATGTCTCCTCATAAGTTACTTCTACTCAACTGAACACAGGTTTAAGTCAAAGCCATTTGAAAAAAAAATGAAAAGGAATCTATTAAGTGCAATTTTACTCTCTTCATTTAAATCATCAATTATGCTAAAGGCCTAATCTACCAGATAAAGAGGGTTAATATTAGTGCCCACATCACATTTGTTATGGGTCCTGATGTTCCGTGAAGTAGCATTAATGTCACTGAGGCATGCAGTAATTGTGACGTGTATTTAGGAGAGTAACAGTACAAAATTGCTTAGATGGATACTCACAGATTTTGGTTACAAAGCAGACCATCACAGAGTGCATATTTTTATATAAACACTTGAATACAGTCTGACATAAGTGGGGCTGAATTGCATGTACACTTACCAAATGTCCATGCTTGCTTAAGTCTAAAATACACACTAAATGACTGCCCTATGGCAGAAAGCACATCTTTTAGAAGCTATATAAACTACAGATTTAATTTATTTTGAATATGTTCTAATTGGGAAAGCTTTCACTCGCTGGCTGATACCACTGTTTGAAATGACTAAGTTGAATTCCCATCTGGCAGCCAAAACACGTAAGAACAGAAGTGCTAATACCACAACCAGCACATGAGCTTGGAAGGGACTCACAGCTCACTGACCCCAGCTTCCTGCTTGGAACAGACCCATGAACTTTTCTTGTCCCCATGACTGGACAGAAGCTGACACTCCCAGCCCTGTTTCTGGCTTTGATTTAGCAGCAAAATGTAATTTATTTGATCCATTCTGTTTTATCATGTTCTGTGTTTGGTTTCTACAACTCCATGCATTTCAAACAAAATTCCATACTCTCTATCTAATAAAATGAGAGCAGACAGAGAACAGCAACCAGGTGGTTAACATGTTGAATGGAGGGATATTCCTCACCCTATCTATCATGCTTTAGGAAATCCTTGTTCTGCAGTGTGATACCAACTGTTTTCTTCCCTGATAAAGGGGAAGAAAGAAAGACTGTGAATAGCTTTGAATAGCTTTCCATGTTGCAGTCCAAATATTCTTCTCCCCAGAAGAGGACCTGCAGAGGCATTGTTTCACTAGAGGAATTGCCTGTTTATTAGGAATCTCTATGAGAGAACAGGATATGCACAGCCCAGGGTGCCTCTTCCTGCTATTCAGTTTATCAGCCCCAGCCCTGGGTACTTTAATCAGCAGCTGCTCAGCCAAGAGCTGTCCTGCACCCAGGAGAGCAAATGTGAGCAAAGCTGCTCCCTTAACAGGATTACTGACCTGATCTCCCTCTTAGCAAGCCTGCTATTGTCTGCAATTTGACAAAACAGCCTTAGAGCTCAATTAACTATTTAATAAGTTTATGATTAACTAATCTGCTGATTAAGCTTTCATTAATTAGGCTGGCAGGAATCATAGACTCACAGAACAGTTTGGGTTGGAAGGGACCTTTAAAGGTCATTTAGTCCAGAACTCCTCCAGTCAGCAGGGACATGTTCAGCTAGATGATGTTGCTCAGACCCTCATCCAGCCTGATCTAGGTATTCTATTTCAGACGGATACTGGCCCCTAATTTAATGCATTTACCCTTGGAGCAGGGTTGGGGATCTCTGTGTGAGCCCCTGTGTCTGGCATGCTCCAATACTTTTCTCTCCTGCTGCAGAAGTACCTGCAAAAGCTGTTTGAGTGGCTCCTGTGGACAGCTCAGCATTGCAGCCCAGTTGTACCTTGTGCTGCTCAAAGACTCTCTAAGCTCCTCTCCTCTGAAGTCTCACCCAACAGTGATGAAAGATGGAGACAGGGTTTATCTAGGGCAGCTACAAACCTCACAAGCAGTTTCAAAGAGCCTAGCCTGCCATTTGGATAGCGATGCTGCTCTCATTTAGATTCGGGCAGGTGGTCACCTCAGGGAGGAGTAAGAACTCCTTTCTCTTTGCAAAGATCTTAGAGGGAGCTCACAGGTCCATCTCTGGCTTTGTTCTCTGCCACATGCTCTGAAAGACAAGGCTCACCAAGAGCTGTAAGGTGCCTTGGTGGGAGTGGGCAAGATGCTGCTACCTTCCTCCTCCAGCTCAGCCCCTGCTTTGGTAGATAAATCCCAGCTACACTTGGGGATTAAGTCCCAAACTATCACAACTTATTACCATCATTTTGAAGGACCTTTTCCCACTCTGAACAGGACCCCTGCCTCCTTTCTTGAGTAATGGCTGCTATTTGTCAGTGTTAACCAGTAGAGAATGGTGGAGGGGATGGTAGGATGCTATTGCTAGCTGTTTTGTGTTCCTTAATGTCCTCCTTCTAGGTGCAGGGCTGAGGGTTTGGCAGCTGTCTTTTGGTTAGACCTCTCTAAAGGGCTGGTGGCAAAATACAGCAATGTCTTGAATGGCAGAGGGAAACAGGAATGATCTGAGAAAACATATAGCCCTGCAGAAACCCCTGAGAAAGGGCGTTGAAAGGCAAGATGAAAGACAAGGTTGCTGGCTGCAGCAGCAGGTCTGGAATTGATGCAGGAGGGGACAGGGAGATGGAGAATGGAAGGAGTCACCCCAAACTGCAGAGCTCCCAGCTGGAAATCAGATATCTGCACTGCTGAGCTGAGGCCTCACTCAAAGGAGCAGCAGCTCTGGTGGCAGGGAGAGCTCAAAGGGACTCAGGGAAATCCTGTCTCAGGCTGGAGCTAACAGTAATGTGCCAGTGAGGATGATGACAGTTCTTAATATACAATTCTGATGTCAATGAAACATGGTCTAGTATTTTAATGCTGATGTATTTTACATCTTTGTCATCCTTTGTCAGGACAGTGTGGGGGCAGTGCTCAGGGACAGCTTGCTAACACAACTTGTCAGGTGCTAGAGTGCCCATCGTGGCTGTGGTTATGGCACTGCCAATCTGGCACCACTCACTGCCCCACATGGGCAGCCCCAAAGGGGAGAGGATGGGTGCCAAAGCACTGCTGGCCTGAGCAAGGTTTAACACTGCTTCTTCAGGGACTATAAAAGGGAGTCTGGGTAAAATCTGGCTTTACCAGTACGACCTGGGCTCTGAACGTCAGACCCCAATTCTGCACTTACTGCTCTTCTTGCAGAGACTCACACTCGTGTGCCCTGCCAGGCCTGATGAGATACTGCTGACTGGCACATGCTCCCACCTCCCCCAAACAGCAGGAAAGGGAGGTTTCCAACTCTGCCTCCCAGCTGCCTGCTCTCCACACTGAGCACTAACTGAGCCTGCTGGCAGCACGGCAGCCGCCAAGTCCCCACAATATGACCCACTCTCCTAAATGATCCAGTGAGGCAGAAATTCTGGCAGACCAATGTTTTGACCTCCTCCCCTGAGGGCCAGCTGTATGCACTGAAGGGAGGAAAAATTCCAGCTTGGCTTTGCTTATCAAAAGACCATTAGCTAAGGATTTTCTACAGCAATTCAAAGACAAAAAAGGAGGAGAAAACCAAAAGCAATTAAAAAATTATCTTGATTTCTGTGCCTCTTGCATGCTTGGGTCAGGTTGGTGTTAGATCTCAGGACATATATTTTCAGCTTCAGTTGGCACATCCATCTTTCTGAGCTAACATCTCCAGCTGCATACAAACCTAAGTTTTATTGTAGTAGAGGTATCTGTTTTACTGTCTGACTGGAGCTGTGTGATGAGAGGAACAGAAGAGTTGCAAGAGGAGAAGAGAAGAGGAAAGAAACAGCCTGAGGGTATCAGCAAGCAAGACTTTATTGCAGTGATTCTAAGGGAGTGGTGAGTGTGTACAGACGACACGTAGTTCCTTGCCTGAGGAAATGAAGACAGAAAAGAGACTGTGCATAAGGAGTACAGGCAGACAAAATGGTAGCTGCTTTAGTGATGTGTGGTTTCTCTTGGTTCTAATTTCAGTTTGAATTATCTTTCAATAATTAAGATTTACAACAGTCTTTAACTTGTATACACAGATACTTAAGCACAGCAAAAGCAGGCTGAGTTTAATGATGAAAAACTGTACTACAGAGGGTCAGCTTTTTTCCCCCTGATAAAAAATTTGCCAGAGACGGTGCAAATTCCAATTCCTTTTAAAGAACTCCATAAAAATGACCTGCCTGCCCTTCAGCCAGGTGGTGGTGCCAGGTGGATAGACTGAGGAAAAGGGGAGAGAACAGGGAAGGGAGGCAGCAGCGAGGAGATGCTGGCTGGTACCACATCTGCTGATGGAGTGGGCAGCAGGATGTACAAGGAACAAAACCCTACAGACTCAACAGAGAGCAAAAGAAGTGAGGAGATGGGGATTGTTATCTTAAGACATGACAGAATTTCAGAGAGCCTTTGCAGAGATACAGGCTTTTTTTTTTTTCTTTTTGCTCTGCATTTTTGTAAAGAAACTAATTTGCCTGTTCACAGTCTGTTTTGAATCAAGAACACAGACTTTCACTGCCAAACAACTGCATGCAGTGCTATCAGCACCAACTGCCACATTTTTTGCCTCATTATTTCTCTCCACATGAGCCTCAGCAGCTTTAAGTCATACTGAATTTCACATTACCCCAGGGACAGAAAATAAGGGTGGGGGGATTACCTATTCTGGAGACAACTTCACTGTGGAACCAAATCAGAAACTCTGCCTGAATGCATGGGCTGAGGTGCTTAATGAAGATGGGGGTGGGAACAGGTTCCCCTGAGGCAAGAAGCTCAAGCAAGTCAGAGGGAATGAAGGATCCGAGGTGTACACACACACACACACACACACACACACACACACATATTTTCAATAACTCTCTCTAACCTGAATCTCTTTCTCATGCACAGTAAGCTGGAAATAATGTGGCTTTTGCTATGACTTAAATAGAAATAGCTTTAACACAGATTTTCTGACAGTCTTTCCACCTCACCGATGCAGGCACACACCATGCTCAGAAAAGACTGGGAAAGCTGAGAGGAGAGCAATAAGGTGGCAGAAAATAGTCTCTGCTTTCAACAGGTCTTTGTGGGTAATAACAGCTGCACTTGTGAGGTGAATGGAAGAGCAATGCCAGGTTTCCTTTAATTTCTGTACAGGACATCACCAGTGAGACACGTGAAGGAAATCCAGGGACTGACAGCCTTGTGCTTTCCAGGGATGGCAGTTGAGCCAAAATCTGTGGGCACTGGGATATGCAGAGCTGTCTTCAACAGAGGCAGTCTGTGCATTAGGGTAATGAGAGGAATCACAGAACCATGGAATTGTTCAGATTGGAAAAGACCTGTAAGAACATCCCAGCCTTTAACCTAACTCTACTAACCTATCTCTACCAGCCCATTGCTAAACCACATCCCTAAGCACCACACCTGTATGACTTGAAATGCATTCAAGGAGAGTGATTCAACCTCTTCCCTGGGTGCCCTGTTCCAATGCTTAATAATCCTTTCTGTAAATGAGTTTTTCCTAACATCTGATCTAAATCTCCCCTGGCACAACCTGAAGCCACTTCCCCTTGTTCTATCACTACTTACTAGTGAGAAGAGACTGATCCCCTCCTTGCTACAACCTCTCTTAAGGTAGTTCTAGAGAACGAGAAACTCTCCTCAGCCTTCTCTTGATCAGACTAAACCACCTCAGTTCCCTCAGCTGCTGCTCACAAGGTTTGTTCTCCAGACAATTCATCAGCTTCTTGCTCTTCTCTGGACACACTCCATCCCCTCAATGTCCTTCTGGTAGTGAGGGGCCCAGAACTGAACACAGTACTGAAGGTGCCACCTCACCAGTGCCCAGTGGAGGGGGACAATCACTGCTCCAGTCCTGCTGGCCACACTCTTACTGATACAGGCCAGGATGCTGTTGACCTTCTTGGCCACCTGGGCACACAATGGCTCCAATTCAGCTGGCTCCTTCAACCAGCACTCCCAGGTCCTTTTTCTCTGGGCAGCTTTCCAGCTACTCTTCTATAAGCCTGTGGCATTGCCTGGGGTTGTTGTGACCCCAGTGCAGGATCTGGCACTTGGCCTTGTTGAACCTCATATAATTGCCTGAGCCCATCAAACCAGCCTGCCCAGCTCCCTCTGCAGACCCTTCCTACCCTCAGGCAGATCAACACTCCCATCCAACTTGGTGTCACCTGCAAACTGACTGAGGATGCCCTAAAGCCCCTTGCTGAGAATATCGATAAAGATATTGAAGAGGAGGGGAACACCATCTACACTGAGCTCCATTCATTACCACCCTTTGGGCCTGGCTGTCCAAGCAGTGTTTGGCACAGCAATGTCACAGCACTCCTTCCACCCAGCACAACCCTGTTTCCTCCACAGAGCACAGCTCAGGGTACTCAGTCTTTCAACAGTCCTGTTTGTTAACCACTGCTAATGGCCCTCTACAGCACTAACTACCTAAGTACTTGTTGAGGTGAAGGATGAGAGAAATGTAATCATGAATCTTCATTTTTAGAACCTCAAATATTTCACAGTTCTGTGATGCTGCCTCTGGATTATAGAGCTGGTCTATGAGGTCTGACTAGTTGCTTTTTTGTTGGATCCTGACTTTTTTTTTTTTCTGCTGGGACTACAGGCAACACATAGAGGCAATTACAGGCTCCAGACCTGCATTCATTTTTTTCTCAAGGCAACTTCCACATCTTCAGAAGTCTTGAACGTCTGCTCATTCCTGCCTCATAAGAAGCTCAAAATGGTGTTTTCCAACTTATTAAAATAGTAGACCTCATTCTCCAGGGTGGATATTAATTTTCTCTGCTTTAAATCCATTCCTCCATCCTCTAGAAAAAATGCATGGTATGCAAATAGGAAAAAAATAAGGGATGGAAGGATTAGTTTGTCTTTTGCTTCTGTTCTTTCTTACAGTACACCAGGTAGGGATTTGTGTGTGACAGCCATCTTCTGGGTCATGATCTTTTCCTGCAAAGTCCCCTTAAAAATTCAAATTACAGCAGAAAAAAATCCCTCTTCAAATCTAGAGTTTTCCAATGGCTGGCTGAGACATCACTGATACCAAGAAGAGCTCAAAATGGTCTATGAAATGCTGATATTTTACAGCCACTTCAGCATCTGCTTGTTTGTCACCTGTGCTGCACCCCACATGAACATGTGCACAATCACCTTGAGTTTTGTTCTGCTTCATAATATTCCATTGCTACACTCTGTGAATGCCCTTGTTTTGCTAGGGCATAATAGGCACGTGAAATCAGCTGCTTGAGCTTCTTGCTGGTATTACAAGATCACTCAGCATCAAGAACCGCAAATAAAACGTGAGTCAGGCAACATATCTGTAAAAGAGAAAACTTTCCTGTCTCTGCACTGGAGTCAGTAAGAGACATAAGCACATGAGAAAATTAGTTTTAGTATGTTCTTAAATTCAATCACTGTATAACTGAGGAGAATTGGTGAATTAAAGAGAAAGAATAGAGAACTAACTCAAATTCTAAAAGAAGAACATTTGTAACAGAGTGAAAATCAAATAGCAGTTGGGTTTCTCTGGTTTACCAGAGGACAAACCAGTGCTTATGGAAGGGGCAATGCTTTGTGCCAGTGTACACAAGTTACCTAAGTCTACCTCTGCAAGCCCTACCAGGCCTCTGTAGGGAACACAAGAGAATAACTAGGTAGGACTTAGACAGGCTTTTTCAGTATTAATTAGAAAGCATGTGAAATCTAACAAAAATAATCAGTCCTAACTAGGAATGGGATCACCGTACACTTGGAAGGTGATCCAAGTTGGAAGGGTCCTCAGGATTTTTCTAGTTCAATATCCTGCTCAGAGCCAGATCAGCTTTGGGATCAAAATAGGCTGCTCATAGCTTTATTCAGTCAGGTTTTCAAAACCTTCAAGGGCAGAGATGACACAAGCTCTCTGGGAAACATTTTTCTGGCACTTGACTGTGTCATAATGAAAAAGGATTTCCTTACTGTGACTGAGAAAATAAACAGGTAGGGCACAAAATACCCACTAGATGTTAAAGCCAATTTACTGCCAACTCAGCCATGTTAATATAATTTCTCATTAAGCACAGAAAAAGTTTCACATGAAGCTTTTCCATTCTTCTTACAACTGTCCAGATTATCTTGGTCATCTCCTTCCTGATGGTCATTACCAGGTAAATGCAGACCACTGGCACTGGCTTTTTTCCTCTTTTCCCTCTCTCTATTTGCCCTGCCCTGAAGCAGATGAGATTACAGCTTGGTTCTAGGTGAAATGAGTGTCCTGTAGCACCTATGGAGATGCTTCAATTCACCTAGTCAACACGACCCAAAGCAGCCAGACTTCTCTAGTGCTGTTATGACACTACTTTCTAGAGAGGGGGAAACTCCTAGGTATTCATGAATATTTACCTGCAGATAGAAAAAAGAACATTGGCAAGAAAGGAACTAAGATCAGCTTGTGTTACTGATCATCCCCTTTCAATGAAGGACAGAAAAACCCAAAGGACTGTCCAAAGGACCCAGAGCCAAGTTCAAGGACTGCCACGTATCTTGGTCTTGCGCACATGGGTAAAAGTGAGTTGGTGATGGAAACTGGGAAGAACTGAAAACACAGAATCACAGACTGGTTTGGGTTGGAAGGGACCCTAAAGATCATCCCGTTCCCAGCCATGAGCAGGGACACTTCTGACTAGATCAGGTAGCTCCAAGCCTCACCCAACTTGGCCTTGACCACATAACATCTGCCTGCACAGGAATAACCACAACAAAGTTTTGCTTTCACATTTTGCTTCACCACTTGCCTCACAAATCAGAGTCTGCATAGAGCCACATTTCAGCTGAGGCATACAGGAAGAAAAAGGAATTGAACTTGAGTCTTTCATGTTCTGGCTTAAAGTCTATAGCTAAAAGTACAGCTGTTTTGTGACCTGAGACTTTCAAACTTTATACAGCCAAATCCACCTTGTATATGAGACACAAATTTGTTAAAGAGTTTTTGAACCACCTATTACATGTTCTTTTAGTGAACTTACAGAAAAAAAAAGTGCTGGGGTTCATTGTGTAGTTTAAACCCAAGATACTTATTTTTCCCATAAAAATTGTAAGCAAATCCTGAAAATCTTAATTTGAAAAGCAGCCTCCATCCTGGACTCAGACTACCCATGCCTGACAGCATTGCTTTAATTATGAAATGTGCTAGCCTTATTCAACACATATTTTTAGCACAGTGTAATTTAATATGTCAAACATGGTTTCTCAGATGAACTTAGGCCAAGTACAATTGTCTCACTTGTACTATTAATCTCTGCTCTCCAGTTCCTAGTCCTACAGCTGGTATTTAGAATAAAACAAAACAAATCTTTCTTTTTGAAAATCAGCTTCTACTTTGGGGCTGGGTGACAGTGAGGGGATGTTTTCTAACATAGAGTGGCTCATATTACTTGGGAGCTCTGTTGTAAGGAAGAGGCTGCCAGCAGCCTGCACCTCTGAAACACTTGGTGTGATTAACTTTTTCCTCATAGCCAGCTCAATGTTTAATGGTGGCAGAAATCACTATTAAACTCATGAGCTTCAAACTACTGATCTAGACAGAAGAAATGCATGATTCCTTCAAAAGACATCAGCATGTGCTGACTCGATTGTACCAATGGAAAAAAAAAATGCAAAAAAGATGGTATACAGGTTGTTCGGAAAAAGTGGGGATTCTCTCTCATTTAGAGCAGATGGTTGAAAAAAAAAAAGTTATAGCAAAGGTATAATATTATGGTTTTGTGCTTATTGGAGAAACGCCTTAAAATCCTGTAGAAGATTTATTTTATTGTGCTATAAACAGTGGTACTTTGCACAAGAGTTGTAACAGTTCCCCTTTCACAGAGGCTCAGGCTGAATCAATACAACCTCTTCATAAGGTAAGCAGTTAGATGTAAAATAGGCACAGAATTCAGAAAGCAAAAAGGAAGAAAAATATTTGGTCGGCGTTCACAGGGCAGAAGGACATGAAGAGGAAGGCAGGTGTCAGTGAGAGGCAGTGGCTCAGCTGCATAGTCTTAAAAACAGGGTGGATGATTCTCCTGACACAGAAAATGGGAGGAAGCCTGGAAGAGAAGCAGTTTGCAAAGCAAAGTACAGAGAACAGGATTCTACTGCCTGTACTGTGCTGAGGCTGGAGACAGGGGTGCATAAATAGGTGTATTCTTCTTCTCTTCACTGTGGAGAAGAAGAAGAAGACACAGGAGAAGATGAAAAAGATTCTTTAAGAATCTGTCTGCCCAGAACATATGTTCTATCCTTCCTCTCTCTCTGTAACTGGACTGGAAGAAAGGAAGCAACTGTATGGGGCACACTTTTTTTACTATTTAATGTAGCAAGAGGGTTTGGAGAATGCTCAAATATTTTAAAATCTGATGAACAATCCCAGTCTTCCTTCTGGAAGAAGTTTCAAAGTGTGGACTTTTGCTGTTTTGCACAGCATCAGGCTGTAATATCTCATTTCCATGAACAACAATAAATATATATCCTCAGGACAAGCTATTCAGCCATGACTCAGCAGTAATTAAAGCTTTTTGAATTATAGTTGTGTTTAACAACTGGAGAAATGGGATCAGACTGCCCAATTACTGCTGTGACTTTACAACTTCTTAAATAAAATCTTATATTGGTAAATATATGGCATCTATAAAAACGACTTTATTTTCCCTCAGTGAGACCTGAAGTTCCTGATAAGAGGAACTAATAAAGAGCTTTACAAAGATTCAGGGTGTGAAAGAAAAGGAGGAGAGGTGCCTGAATGTTTTCTGCACACAGCAGAGCAGAAAGGCTGTGACCAGTGTGGTCTGAGACCTTTCCTGGAAAGGCCACTGCCTTGTTACTGCCAGGGGTGAAGTGACCAGGCAAAGCTCCCTTTTAGTCCTGCAGAGGACTCACAAGATCCAGGAGCACCTTTGCAGCCCTACTCCCATCTTGTCCACTGCAGCTTAACTCCTCTTCCTGAACTTCTCCATAAAGCAGAGGTGTTGGTTGGTTTAAGAGGCTGGTAGTAAGCTGAGATGCTCAGTATAGTACCTGAAACTGTAGTAGAGTTGCTCCTACCATTGTGCTAACTCAGGCAACAGCTTGTCTCAGGCACATGATGTGATCTTGGGTGTGCTCTACAAAGGGACGGGACTTGGGCATGATGATCCTGATGGGTCCCTTCCAACTCAGCAGATTCTGTGATTCTTTTGTGTGTGCTCAGTATAGGCCCATATTGCTCCATGACCTTCTTCAGTCAGTCCTCTAAAACTCATTGACATCTCCGACTGCTGCTAACTGGCCAAAAAAATTGTGCTTTGTTTATTGCTGCTGCTTCTATCCCATTCCTAATGTTTGGATTCAGAGCTTGGATATGCAGGAGGTGGTTCAGCTGCATCACTTGCCAGGCATGGCACATTCGAGCTCTGGGTGGAACACTCTCTGCTGGCCTTGGAGCCAAAATTGCCCCTTGGCTCAGAGGAGAAAATTGCCTTGGATGTTTCTCTCTTCATGCTCCGCTGAGGTCTCCATCCAAGACCACCATGGAACCCCCCAGCTAACAAGGACCCTGCTGCTGCCAATACAGGATACTGGTGACATCCCCATCTACTCTGCTCTCCTGCTGTGGCACACCAATGTTTGTCTGTTTTTCTGAGATGAGTCTACAGAGGATTCTTTAAGATATCAGAGAAGCAACATGAAGTTTTCAGGGTGCTGTGTGCACCTTCTTCACATAAGGGTAGCTATTATAAAACAAGAACAGCAGTACACTTCCTATACCACCACGAATCCCTTGCCTTTGAGAAGTGTGTGTTATTTCTACTTAATAGAGACTGATCTGCTGACAAAGCATTTTATCCCCAGCACTCAAGAAGCAGAGAGTAACCTTTTGCAGTTAAGAGCTGAATGAGCAGCACATAGAAGACAAAGGGGGAGCTCACATCACTGAACAGTCAGAACAAATTCAACTAACCATCAGGTACAGTTTAATCCTCATCATTAATAAATCAAAAGCATTTAAAAAATGCATCATCCAATACTGTCCATGAATGCTGTGGTCTGTTGTAGAGCCAGTTTACATTTATTACACTGGGCTCTTGCTTCCCTTCAGTGCTATGCAGAAAATCATTTACCTATGGAGACATCATAAGGAATTATAGAATTAGCCAGTAATACCTGGGTAATTCAGAACTGGGAAAATGTTACCCTGTGGTGGGCCGAAGGATCAGGTGGAACTTACATTTAGGGACAAAAGGCTGCAAGAAGCCAGAAAACAGTGCTTTTGCCCTTTTCTCTGTTGGTTTCGTAAATGAAAAGATACCAAAAGTCTGAGCAGGCAGGCTTGTCAATTCAGTCTTTTCAGTGTCAGCAACAAGGTACACATCATTTTTGGAGTCATCACTCTCTTTTAAACTATCTCTCTACGTACTTCATGTAAGACAGTGACAAAAGTAGTATGTACTGTATAACAAGACCTCTGAATGGCCACTATCCTATCATGCTGTGGTGCTGCCAACTGTGGTTCATCTTTGCTAGACCAGGCAGTTTTTATTCTCGTCACTACTTCAATTATTGAATTCTTCCTTCTATCAGAGAACCTCATAGATTTTCCTAATTTGTTCTGCCTTACAACCTTCTGAGCTGCTTCTCATATTTGAGGTGATGGATTATGATGTGTCAGGGCAAAGAAGAGAACCTGTAATTTTAGAATCATTAAGGTTGGAAAAGACCTCTAAGATCAAGTCTAACAGTCAACCTAACACCACCATGCCTACTAGAAAATATCCAGAAGTGCCATGTCTACACATTTTTTTAACACCTGCAGGGAAGTGACTCCGCCACTTCCCTGGGAAGCCTGTTCCAAAACTAGACCCCACTTTCAGTTAGGAATTTTTTTCCAATATCCAATCTAAACCTCTCCTGGTGCAACTTGAGGCCATTTGCAACTCTTGCCTTCTGCTTCAGGCACAAAACCCTCACTCAGACTCCAGATGTTTCGGCCCATTTTCATCAAAATGTGTATTGGTTTCTGTAGACTTTCAGGATTAACTCTCCTTCTCAGACTATCAAACCTGTAGGTATTGTAAAAATTTGGAGGGGCTAAAGGATTGCCAGGTAATGCCCAACAAGATGATTCAGATACCTTACAGCCTCCTCCACCTTCATGACTTATCTGAAGTTATATTAGGCAGGCATGGTGTGTGCAACACAACGTGTGAATGGGTGTGTGTGTGTCTGTTGGCTTGCAAGATGCATGGGTACCCAGTAACTGATTGCAGAAGAGGGGCACACATGATGATAGAGGGCTGGGAAAGGCCAGTATAGCCCTGGTGGGCTGGCATTAAAAAAAATGTGGAATTTTAGTGTCAGAAAGACTAAGTTCATTTGGTGAACACCCTGCCACATCATGCTCATACTTACGAGTTCATGGTTTGCTCCTGGGCTTTGCTGACTGGTACCTCCCATCCCCTCATCTCACCCACCTACATGCTCCCTCCTGCCCAGGACTCTCTGCCTGACTCCAGCGATTTGCTCTGCTCCAGTTTCTTTTAATGGCTTTACCAGGGCCTGTCTCAGCCCTGAGACATCTCAGTGTCTCATTTACCTCTAACTCTCTGCTCCTCTATTTATCGTCCTACTAATCTGCATTAATTTGCCTGTCACAGATGGTTTTCTGCCCTCCTCTTCACCGCTCTGTCTGAAGACAGCACTGCTGCCCTAAACATGATGTAGCTGTTTACTCTCTCATTGCCTCCCAAAAGAGCCTGGAGATACCCTACAGGAACGATGCTACAATAAATCTGCATATGCAATTTCTCTTATAAATGGAAGGAGTAACAACACATGAAATAATGTTTAAATAAATTCCTCCCAAGCCCCAGGAGACCTCCAAGTGGTAGGCTGCATTTCTGTCTTCATGAAGAAAATCAATAGCAGTGCTACATTGCCTCTGCACTCTATTTTCCACATTACTCATCCCCCTCATACAAAGTACAGGCTGCATTCAAGGAAATGGGTACTCCCAGGGGAGGAAAATGGCTGTGTGCACTTAAGGTAATGATGTCACTTTAGGTCACCATGCAAAATGTCAGGGATTTGGAAATCTGCAGTTTTGTCAACAGAGATGGAATTTGGGGACCTAGCTTAAGAATTACAGTTTTTTTAAATAAAGTGTTTCCCTAATTTGCCTACAGAGCTTCCCCCCATAAATAACAGCTGCTGTACCTAATTAGCATTAATCGTCTTGTTAGAGAACAGCAGCTGGGAATAGTACAACACTTGAGGTACTCACAAAAAGGATACACTAATGGCATTGATTTGTCCGGTCTGCTACAACGTTCCCTTATCATTTTGCTGTCTGTATGAAGTGATTAGAGTTATAAGCTGTGAGGCAGACTGGGAAGAGAGAACACAGAAAAAAGGAGCCACAGATGCAGGCAGGCATTGAGCTAATCAGTCTACACAAGATACTTGCTGCCTGTTCTGTTTAGGACTGCATCTCCCAGTACCAGTCTTTCATCTTGACCCACGGCAAGAGCAGCCTTGGAGAGGGTATCTCTGAGCAAGGTATCCTTTTGAACAGCATCAGGATGGGATGCTTGGTTGTGTGCTTTTTGTCCCTTCACTGGAGAAGCTTTAAACAGGCTCTTAAAGTGACATCTAGCCCTAGGAGAGGGAAGTTAAATAGCTACACCAATTGAAAGATCAGTCTCAGGAGCAACACAGGGAGATAAAGGCAGTTAATCCTTTAGTGGGGTTAGAGACCATCTGTAAAGTTTCAACTAGAAATGCAACAATTTTTTGTTGTTGTTGTTGTTGAACCTTGAGGTTCCTCCATCCTTCTCAGCTCACTGATATTCCCACTGACAGCAATTCCGTATCTGCCACAAATGAGAAGCAGCAGGCAAGAAGGCAGGAGCTAACACCACAGCTTGTGCCATCAGTCTCTGTCCCCAGGATTAACTCTGCTCACTCCAGCCTCCACCATGATGGGGCCCACCTACAAATTACCTCCTCAGTTTTGTCCAAGTGAAGCAGGGAACAACATGCTCTATTTCCTTGCAACAGGGTTACTGTAGCTATTTTACTCCTTCTAATGTTGTTCACTCTAAGCAGGCATCATTCCAGTTACCTGCTTTGAGGTTTTTGAGAATCTCATTTTTAACAAGCAAGAACGTACACAGCAGCACATGTAAAATAACTCAGTGCTTGGACGTGGATGGCCCTAATTGGCATCCCCATGGAGAATCCCCATCCCCAGCTAGAGACTGGAAGCTGGAGATGTAAACTCCTCTGCTGTCACCAGGTATAATCTTAGGATATTAATACATTTTAAGATGGAGAGGTGGGACTGTCACAGGAAGAAGCAGAGGCATACAGGAAGCTTCGGTGGTCTCATCTGAGACCTCACACTGGAGGATGAGCACTACTGTAGTTTGTCAGAGCACGTTTTTTTCTACTGAGATTTACTTCACCTCTCCCTGACCCATCTGCCTAACTCAGGCACCACTATGGCTGTTCATTTGCTCTCATCTCTCTCTTGTCACACAGAAAGACAAAAGGCCAGGCTGGGTTAATCAAGAGGCTTTTATGCTCACTTGAGCAACAGGTCCAGGCTCCTGGTGATCATAATTTCCTTCCCAGAAGTAGCTGGGCTGTGGCTGACCTGCACTAAGAGCAAGCTGCACTCTGTCTCCTACAGAAAAAGAGGCAATGTCCTAGAATGCACCTGGAAGGAGGAAAGGGTTAATATCCCATTAATTAATGAACGAGATATTAGTTACTGTTAAAAGTTTATTGCCTCTAGAAGCAAATTAAGTTTCTGGTTAAGATGGTGGATTATATTCTTGAGCTACAGCAGTTTACACCAAAGGCAACTCTGTCACAGCTGTGTCTCCTTACAGGGCTGACACAACAGCCAGTCACTGTGGGTTTGGTATTAGGAAAATAACCAGCCTGGTTATTTATCCCCCCTTCTAAGCTGGTAGGGGAGCAGAAGAGTAGCTAGGAAAGCAGGAAAATTATCTGCTACATTTGCAGTTCAGGTAGTTCTTTTTACAAGCAGCTTTGCAAAGAAAATCTAAAATAAAAACCATAAGCACCTTCAAGGCTGCATCATTGTGAACTAGGCTTCCTCTTGGTCATATGGCAGGGTACCTCACCTACAGGGTTTACTCAGTCTTAATTGGTACCCACTCTGCCTAACCTGGACACTCATTTTTCATACACTTTTAGGCACTCCATTGTGCAGTCTTTCAAAAACAGTCCTCTATCCAGTCCAAGGATACAGAGAGGGATGCAGGAGATTTACTGCCAAGATCCTGGTGTAGTGGATGTGCTGATGAAGATGCCTCTGTCACAGTTCCTCTTTATCACTGTATCCTGTTCTGCAGCACTGCAGCCAAATGCCATGCTGCCTGTTTTGGTTTAACACAAACTGTCAGGTCACTGACTGCGAGGTAAGATAGTCAGACTGTCTGGATGGGGATTTCAGTGCAGAGAAGGGAAATTAAAAATGCAAAATAGAAAACCAGATGGTATAAGCTTCATTAAAATAATATCTCCTGGGGATCCCAAGAGGACCTGTTGCCTTCCAGTGGATACAGGGCCCTTGAGATTTACACTTGGGGATTATTCTGTTCCTCCCCCTCTCTTATCACAACTCTCTGTTTTCAAAAGGCTTGTGGTATGTGCTCCATCTGGATATGCATCCTAATAAGGACATGCTGGAGACATTTCCTAAGCACTAATGGACACCCAGCCCCCCACTGTGCTGTGGGGACACTCCTTATCAAGTGATTTGCGAGAAACAAAGAAACATGTCTGAACCTTACAGTTTCTGACAGAAAGAGAAAGTGAGGTTTCAGAAAAACAAGAATTACAGAAATAATATGGATATAATATCAGTAAGGGTTTAAGATTATGAACTACATAAACTGGAAGTCATTGCCCCCTGGTGTGAGGGCGATATGATATGGCCTTGATTTGGCCTCTGGATATGGCCCCAGCAGCAAGAAGAATGTTTTACTGTTCCACTTAAAAACCAGGTGTAACCTTTAGAAAGTCACCAGAAATATAAACCACTAGTGAAGTTTTTCTTGTATCTAACGGTCCCTCCCAAGAAAAATATGACCAAATTTATTCATTCAGAGGAAGAGAAAAAAACAAGGAAAAGACCTTCAAAGCAGTGGGATAAATCTGTGTACAGTGTGTGCAGCACAGAACACTGTTTCTGCCACAGTCCAATCATTGTGGGCTCTGGAAGCAAAAGTTGTATTGATGCTCGGCTTACTTGAGCTCACTTGAACCAATCTTCCAGCAAGCACATGTGATAGATTTATATATGAATCTTCACAGAGTGAAAAATGACATTTATTAACCTTCCATGAGAGCATTTGACATTTGAACAGTTGATTCTAATTTAACAATGAAAAATGTCACCATCCATATGGAAAACCTGCAATAGGACTGACACCCTAGTCACCACCATCCCTAACAATGGCTCTGCCAGTAAAGCTGTTAAACATTTATGCACTTCCTCAAATTTTCCTAGTCTTAAGGTGATTAAAACCCAATCCAAATCCTGATAAATTTAATGCAGAAGAGAAAAATGAAATCTAGGGAACAGGGGTCAGATCTGGGAGATGTGAGGCATTAAAATGCTTGAAAATTGTAAAGATGAGGCAGATTTTACAAATAGCAGCAGCAGGAGCTGATGTGGACTAAAAGCATATTTACACTGGCCATTACACAATGCCATTAATCTTGTTTTGCTGCAGGTAACCTAGAGCTCATCTGGGTATGGCTGAGAGTAGAGAGTCGATCCAAATGCCACTCAATATTTGTTCACCTAATTAAAGCAGTACACTGTTTCCACAGGCAGAGAGAGAGGTGTTTGAACTGACTTCTTTCTGGAGATAGGGCAGGAATATGCTCATCAGCCTTCTAAGACAATTCACCTAGAGCAGGTAGGTTTCACACACTATTACCTTGATATGCACACTGTAGTCACCACTGAGCATTCACTGAGCAGGAGCACTAGCTGGAAAGAAGGTCCTGGCAATGATACACCTCCATCTACTGCAAAAAGTATTCATACTCTTCTACCCCACGTAGAAAAGCAGAAGTTCCAGCAGAAAGACTGACCATTCTGTTATATCTGATCCTTGGAAAAAAGCTGACAAACTCTGCAGAAGTGTGACTATTGGCATATTTTCAAATGTTAGTATATTTTAGTTATTAGCTATCTTGTAATCACCTGATACAATAAGCTTCCTCTTCCTTAGTCATTTCACTTGGTGAATTCCAGTTTGCAGCAGACTGAGTTTCTCCTACCTTATTTTTCTCATTTCTGTTATTCCAGCTTTCATTTTTTCTCTCTATGGTATTTCTGCATGTCTATTGTACTGCTGTCTCCAAAGTATGCTGTGACTAAATTTTCCTTTTCAGCTCCCGCTTTTTGTGTCAAAGTCAGTAACAAAACACATAAATGAAATGACTGCTGGAGAACTCCATCAGCAATCTCTCTTTTTCTCATACTTTCTCTTTCAGCACTACCTACATGCTTTGAGATCGTGCGTTTCTGAAACTACTGGCTTTGCTTAAGCACTTGGTTTGTAAAATGGAGTTTTGTTACAGATCTACCTTGAAAAACCTTTTAATTTAATTTGCATTAGTTGAACTTCTTATCTCTGAATTCAAAACTATTTCCTATGATCAGGTCTCCTATAAAGTCCTCATGAATCTACAACAGTACCATTTCCTGTCACTTTAGAAAATCTCTGGAGGGCATTTTTATTGCCAAGAAATGCAACAATATCTCAGTTTTACCAACAATAGAATCAACTGAGGTCCAACCTGATTCCTGGTGTTAAATTATCCAAAACAGCTATTGCAGTAGTAATTATCTCCCTAATAACATTAGAGAACTCTGCTGACAATGAATAATGATCTTGGTGGCACATGGCATGCTGGCAGTGATAATCTTCTACACCACTGTGAGTTGTGCTGTCATTAACACATATGGCTGCTCCCTGATTTTTCCTGAAAAGCAGCGACTGGTTTTAGAGTATTCAAGATCTTCTGTCCCAGTGCTCTCACTCATACCCCATAGCTTAATGTCCTCCACTTTGCTGCATCATCTTGCTGTGTGTGCATACTCAACTTTCTGTATTACCCTTCCTAGTCAGTCTTTCAGAGAGATCTTTCCTGCTCAAGTAATTTATTTTCCTTTGCTCTTCATGAGTATACTCTGACACTCCTTTCTGCACTCCTATGACCAGATTTGTCTGACTATTCAGTTTACCAGGCAGAACCTTGATACTTTGCAAACGCTCCTTAGTTTTTCTCTGGTGTTTCTTTCAGGCTCCTCTAACAAATGAAGCCAGCATTAGTGTTTGCAGTAGTATGGCAGGTCCTAGCATAAAACCTATTGAGAACATCTCTTCATAATCACTTATCAATGCCCAAACTTCCCCAAATCTTCCTACCTTAGCTGCCTGCTGACCTTCACTTTCACTCATTTGGTAGGGTCCAAAGCTATTTCACTGAGCACCTGGACACTGAGTTCTTCAGAGGTCTGCAGCAGGGCACAGTCACCCTCAACCAGCTTCAAAATCATCTCATCAATATAATTTGTTCTGATGTGAAGGACAACCAGGCAACTGCTTCCTGCTCCTATTGGAAAATTTTCCAGGCTTAAATTCACATTTTTAATATATTATTTGAGCAAAAAGCACAGTGCTCCTTTGACCTGTTCTGCCTCACATTCTTGAACCTGTGTGGCACAACAGTGGCTCAGGTTTTGGAAGCAGGACAGCCATGTGTGAATTGCTTTCCTCCTGTAACCATTAGTCTTGCAAGAAAGCAGTGTATTATTCAAACTGGATGATTCTGCTTCCAGAACTTAAAAATAAATTGCTCAGAAACAGTAGTCACATTTGTATCTGAATCTTTACTGACATACAAGCTCTTTTCACACTAACACAACTCTGCCTTTACCTGGTAGTGCTCCAGTTCTCTGACCCTTTCCCTTTTGTTTGCAGCTATTCTATCTTCTCTTTACAGCCCCTCTATATTATCTTCATTCTTTATCTGCCCAAGCCTTGATCTTAGCTTGATAAAAATCTGCACGTTTAAAAAGTGATGCTTTCCTTTCAAGACATAGATCCTTCCTCTAGGACAGCCCCAGACACAGGGCTTGTAGGTCACTCACCTGAGCAGTAGAATCATAAATAAAACTGCACAGATAAAGCTCTGTGACTTTGAGCTGAGCAGGCACACTCTGCCATATGCATGGAGATACCACAAGCACCTCACCGTATTACAGACCTGGGATTCAGCCTTTTCACTCTCCATCAGCAAAAACTCACCTAATTTCACTTGAAGTGGGGACGGCTTATAGTTCATGGCTACAGTCTCTCCCTCTCTCGTGTCACAGTCTCTGTCCGAAATAGATGCAGCTGTCGGATCCTGTTAAAAAGAAAAAAAGGGAAAGAAAACAGAATAGCTTAGCTGAAAGTTATGCAGTCTCTTCTCTTACTGGCTCTTAGGTGAGTCCACCCCCATCTGTGTTCAGAGGGAGCAGAGAACATGCCGGTATCTTGAGTGGCTGAAACTCAGTAAAAACACAGAACTTTGGAAGCACATTTTATATGCTAGAAGTACCTCTTGAAATGCCAGATTTCAACATCAGACTTATATGATGCATGATACTGGCAATACAATGTGGAGGGTGGGTCATGAGTTCAAATTCAGCTTGGGCTAGCAGTAGTCCCAAAGCATTTTCATGCACTCTTTGAGGTGTTGTATGAAATGCATTTAGAGTTCCAGTAGAGTTTCAAGTGCACCTGTCAACATCATGATTAAAACTAAAGACCTCATGACGACCTGTGTTGAAGTCCTGCTTAAAAGGAATCAGGATTGAGTAGAATTCAATTTCTGGCTCCTCTTGGCCAAAGGATGAAGAAGTACTTCCCATATGGGACCTACTTTGTGGCCACCCAGAGAGATTTTATTTTAGTTTCTGTCAGTACAGCACCTTTCACTGTCACTGAAAGCCCCCCAAAACCCAAAGCTCCCCAGACATGAAACCTGCTTTCCTGCCTACTTGCAGACAACCTAAACCAGGTAGCATAGTACTCTGTGGTACACACAGCAAAGGATTCAGAGAGAGACAAACTGCCAGTTCAGGCTGTTCCATCACTGCTAAAAATATCTAAAGTGCTTTCACAGCAAACTTCCAACCTGCTGGAACTCTCTCTACTTAGCACCATAGTGTAAAATTAAAACTGTTTTTCAAACATGTTAATTTCTTCCAAACTAGAAGCTAGAAACTAAATTGACCATGCATATATATAAATATGTGCATATACTTGATGTAAATCTAAGTTTATAATTGGTAGAGCTGCACAGGGAAAGCAAACACCCTGTATTAGGTCCAATATCTGAAGAAACCATCACTTCCTAAGTAACAGAAGAAAGCGTTAGAAATTAAATACTAGAAAATACCATTCCAAACTGGTAAATTGACATTGTCTACCTTTTGATTTCTGGAAATTATATTTTGTACACAATTTTTTATTAAAAATCTAACACATCATTTGGCATTGAATCTGTATGCAAGGCAGAATCACTGAGTTTCAAAGCATGGTACCATTGCTCTACATGCTCAGTAAAAAACACCTGGTGAGACACTGGTCCTTCCTCCCCAGTGCCTGTCTTCTTTCTGGAGTGCATATTACTTCACTTTAAGATGCTCTGCTCATGAGATTAAATCTGATTCAAGAATTAGGCTGTGTCTTCATAGAAACTAGCCAAATAACATACATAGGGTTATCAAAATCCTGCTTCCTTGCACTATCCAGTAGACTTTGACAGTACTTAAAATGGATGGTGCTTGTAAGACCTTGCATTCAATGACATTAAATAGACTGTGCTGAACCATATGAAACTTCTGCTTTCCTCTAATGTAGTCACGGATGCACTTTTTTCTAACAGAGCAGTTTAATGACTTGTTAACAAGGTTAGAGCAGGTTGCTAACAAGCAAGCCAGTCTCCAGGAGAACACAGTTAGGCAGAAATGATGAATCACATGCATTTTAGTTTAAAACTCCTACTTTAATAAGCAAACTAAATGGCAAAATACAGCAACTGACTGGCAAAAACACAGCAGTTGAAACTAAATGAAGCTAAAAGTGAAGTGGTACATAGAAGAAAGACAATTCCAATTTTAAAAATGAAAAATGATGAACTGTAGCCAGATATTGCAGCTCAAGGAAGAGATCTTGGATAACAGGTTCCATTGGATGAACAGCAAGACAGTACAGACTGACAATAGACAGGGGTCCATTCAGGGACAGGGACCTTCAGGAGAGGTCTAAATAACCCTAAGTGGGGTGAGAAGGTGAATAGGGATCAGCTAGCCCTTATTTTACACAAGCATGAGAGAACAAGTGGCAGTTAACACATAGCAGCTGAAAACAACCAAATACTTCTCCATAAAACAGGTGATGTGCTCCTGTGTCTACTAAAGAGGCTTAGGAAAGCGTAAGAAAAATTAATAGAAGGAATATCCATCAAATCACTGCTTCTGGGTCAGGCTGCCCTCAGGCATGGATCGCTGGAGGGGAGGAATCAAGGTGTTCTTGTCCTCTTGGGGACACAACACAGGGGCATGAGAAACCCTTAATCTGACTTGAAATAGCCATGCTTATTTTTTGTGTCAGTCTGTTCTATTATATCAGATGACAACCACTTCTTGCAGTATCTTTGTAACACTGGATCAGCCCCAAGCACATCCAGCTGAAGGGGATAGACCAGAATCTGGGCTATAGGAAAGGGATATTCATTGGAATGGCCAGACAATACAAAGAACATAGCTGTTTCCCAGTTGTGCTAGAACCACACCAAGAGGGATGTGGTAACTGGCAGGCCCACTGCCCAGGTCCAGGCTTGTCATATGATAATCCTTTCTCTGGGAAAAGGCAGTATACAGCCATTTCCAAGGTGCATGACTCCAAAAGCCAGATGCTTCCTGGCATTTACTGAACACAGGCAAGTTCTTGGAGCTGCAATCTGCTGACTGCAGGGAAGTGTGGGAGAAGACATGTCATGGTAAAGGAGGTGGTGCAATGGGCACAGACAACTTCCTATGCTGGTGCAGTCCAGCACAGGGACATGAGAGCTCACCTGGACTAGCTCAGGTTCAAACTGTTAAAATTATTCAAATCAAAACCAGTCTCTTTCCTAAAAGCTGATGCGTTGACAGTAGTATTGCTTGTGGATAACCTGCCAGTGACATTAGACATCTGTTTGCGTGAACAGCCCAAGTGGAGAAATATTTTGAGGTGCCCTTTAGGATCCACAGAATCTGGTCCTTAACCATCTAGAGCTAACCTCAAAGCTGGGTTCTAGACCAAATAGAAAAGGCTTCCTAAGCCTCCAGGGAAGACAAAGATGATTTTCCGAGAGTGACCAATTCCATTCTGTCTTAGGCATTCATCTTAAAAGGAGGTGAATATATATCTGCAGATATATCTCTGTCTCCTCACTGGCTACAGGGAGGCCTGGCACCTGGTGAAGACTGGATCCTTGCCTCTGAGACTGGGGGAGGCAATCACGATGGGTACAGCACCATGTCCACAATAATGCCAGTCCACACCTGAAATTCACCTCAAAGCTTCAGAGTGACACTTCCCTGCCTCAGCAGCATTGCCACATTATGGCTGTGCCCCAGACCCACGACCATTGCTAAGGGGTCATGAAGTACTGGCAGAGTCAGGGTGACCACTGTTGTGTGCACAGGCCAGGCTGCTGCCTCCAGAGAGCAGAGTGGATCCAAAAGGAGACTGAGATGGGCCACAGACAGTGTCCCCAGTGCCAGCAAGTCTCTAGCCCTGGCCCAGCAGCATGGAAGCACTGCTGTAGTTCCCATCCATCACTTTGTATATGTTTGGTGGCAACGAACAGGACTCCATAGTAATAATCCCAGCAAGGATGACAGCATTCACATGCCAGCTGGGTTGGAGCTGCCTCTTTGCACGAACACACATTGATTCTGTGCATACTGAACAGGTACATTTCTCTCTCTTTAACTCATCCACCCTGAGAAACATTTACTTGACTAACCAGCCTTTTGCTTGTGAGTTCCTACGAGTACAATGAGAGTCACTGCGGGCTTTTGCTATTGGAATTCACTTGGTGATTTTGTCTTCTTTCTGTAAGACTCCCTAAGCAAATTAATTCAGCTCTGACCTCAGAGACAAAATCTCCACTGTGCAGTGTGACTGGTCCCAGGCCAGATGATGTGATTTCTCCCTGCTCATTGCGGGGAACATGACAGCCCTGATCAAAAGGCAAGTTCTGAGCTGTGGCTGCAGCTATGGTCTAAAAGGCTATGGGAATTTTAATACATTTAAGGGATTTTTTTGTTCCTGAGGCCTCCTTATGTCTCGATTCCTAGCAAAAAAAACACATGCTATCAGGCCAGTGCAGCAACATTGGTTGGGGACAGAGTTTAATGAAAGTTTTCTCCCCACATGCTCACAGCTTAACTGGATATGCACAACCACAGCATTTGAATGATGGGGAGATTCCTAACTAGTTTGTTTTTTCCTTTAAAACTGCCCTCATGCTGAGTACAATCATGTCATAAAGTTTGTACCATGTACCATTTCTGAACATCAGAAACTGGTTCCAGTGAACAGTCACAAAGCAGGAGTGCTGTGAAACTTTGGTATGCAGGGGCACAGAGAAGCTGAAACCACTTGTAGCCAAAATCAGGGGCTTTAGGAAGATGGCACACTCAGCAAGGTTTTTATTCTTTCTCTTTTTCAAAATGTCTTCTTTCTTTTTTTTCAGTACTTAGCAACAAACACAACACCTGGCATAATGCACCAGGTCAGTAACCTTCTTACTCTCATCATCTACCTCTCCCAGCAACTCATGTCTGCTGGGGGTGGTGGTGGTGTGGGAAATAGCCCCAAAGAGGCAGCAAACTGCAGTTACATCCTGAGCAATGGAGATGGGTGCTGGGTACAAACACACACTCATAGCACCTTGGAAAAAACAGCTTCATTTGCCTTTCCTCACAGACAACACTGCTGACACCTTGCAAGTTTAACAAACTTCAGTTTCCCACAGTTTAATCCTCTGGGATACCAGAGCACATGGAAGGAAACGGGCACATGCAGTTTCTGTGGTTTTCAGCTGCTCCTTCAACACACAACTGGAAAATGAGATGTCTCTCTCTGCCTACCTTTTCCAATCCTAAAAATCAGTGGTTTCTACAGCCTGAAGAAAATGTTCTCCACTCTGCTGTTTGTTGCAAACTGTATGATCACGAAAGCAGCTCTGCTTTTTGATAAAGCACAGGGGAAAGATTGCTCTTACCCTCCAATCTCAAGGAAAGACCCAATATACAGGGCTTTACCCACCACTGCTCTCCACACTTCAGAGGCTTTGGTCTGTTTATTATGAGCTGAATCAGTATGAGCTGATTCCTCAGTAGTATAACCCAGCTACCTTGGTCTCTTTCTAATCCCAACCAATGGTGTGCTTGCTGTCTTCTATCCAACTTAAAAGTCTCCATACCAACACACTTGTGACAGCCTACAGAGAGCACTCACAGGGCAGCAGATTTGTTTTCTGAAGCTGCCCATGTGGATCACATGCTTCAAACAAATGCTAACTAGAATGGACAAGCCCAAGTGTTTTGCTTCTTTTCTGCACCAAGCACTGAGTCTGGAAAACTTGACAGATGTTCTGTGCACGAGAGACTTACTCAGTGAGGAGAAAAGCAAGTGACAAATCTGTATGCACTGCAAATACAGGGTGTTACATTCAGATTTCCAAGAAGTTTCTATCATTACCATGTTGTCATCCCAGACTCTCAGGCTAAAACATTGATCCTGCTAATAAATACTTACACCTTAAGCCTCTCTGCCCTGGGAGGAGAAAAACCTATGACGTTTGCAGATTCACTTTGCCTCAAACTGTACCACAGTAGGTTAACTGTGAGAAACGCAGCTGCAGGCAGCAGGCTTCTGGGGAGGAGACTGATGTGTACAGATGGATATGTAAAACCATGAGCTCACAGTGTTTTGGACAGGAGACCTCTGTAGCCTCTAGGTACAGCTACAACACAGACATGAAATATCTATGAGCATAAAGTGCTTAAAAAAAACCCAGAACACTAGGAACAAAACCATTGGTAACCAAGATGTGCATAGTCTAAGTGAGAAACAACATACAAGAAGAGGCTCAAAGGCTCCGAGATTTACAGCAGACCAAGATGAATCCACCAAATAGATATACAGTGGTCAGTAACAACATGTTCAGCTGGAGAAAGAAAAGTGTCCCATGACGATATATGGCAGGAATGGAAACTGCAAACCTGACAAAAGACTCTCCCCATGCTGTCCTCCTGCATCTCTCAGGCTTCACCTTAAACATACAGATTTGGAGGCCATTATTTCAAGGAAGATGCAATAATCTCAGCAGTCCGATAGATAAAAGTTATAAGCTACAATCATCCAGAAACACTGAAACAATGGGATTTTCAAAGAAGAAAGGGGAAGAATAAGGAGCTACACAATAGCTGTCTTCAGATACAAAAAGGACGCTGCAGAGAAAAAGGCATTTTTTTTTTCATGTTTCTGGTCAAAAAAATAGGAAATTATTACCTTAAATCCCAGCAGATTTGCAAGGAAATATCAGAATAAACTGTAGAGATAAGGCTAAAATGCTGTATGTTTGCTTGATGAAGTTGTAGAATTGCTGTTGCAAGCCCAGGTTAGAAACCAATTTTTCACAGAAGAAGTCAACAGAACTGATCAGGTTTTGGGGCAACCTGATCCTGATTTGGTGCAAGCTGGTAAGATCCCTGATCTTTGCAGGTCCCTCTCCTGCATCTGTCTTAAGAGAAGATGAGCCTGGCAGAACACCATTTTATCCTGGTAATGAGAGGTTCTCCTAACTCCCCTATCCAGTTCCAAGCATCATGGCTTACCTTCACCTTCCCTACATGAGCTGAATTAAAATACATTTTTTCTAAGTCTCACATGATGAAGGAACTCCAGAAACACAGGATGACCAGAGCAGAAGGCTCCCAGGAAGACACGGCTATCACTAAAAAAAATAAATGGCATTTTCGTGACACAGTGACTGATTCTCTATAATGCCATTCTGATACTACTGACTCAGTTTCAACAAAGCAATAAAGAACAACTGTTTGTTGACTTTCCACTAGCTCTGCCAATGCACCAGTTACAACATCGCTGTTTTTCTTTTCTGAGCAACTGCTGAACAGATCTTATTTAACAGTAACAAATTAGGTCTGCAATATACACTAACAGATTCAAATTATGAACCTGATTCATTTATTATTTTAAAACAAACTGGTATTTAAACTAATTTTCTTTCAGCAGTTGAAAAGCCAGCAGTGTTAATACTGCTTCATGATTAAAACCTCAAGTCTTACTGATTACTTTGAACCAGAATGTCACTGAAATGAGTATTTACTGTGTACAACTGCAGTCAGGGTATCTCAAATCACTGTCAGGTAATGAGGAGTTCAGGTCTTTGATTTGCCTCAAATGAGGGCAGAAGAGAAGTGCCAGTCTGCCTGTGTGTGCCACAGTGCTGGAGACCCAGCCACAAAGAGTCTGCCTGACTGCCACACTCAAGATGAAGAAAAGGCAGGGAACAGAAAGGCATAAGCTGTGGAAAGGGAACGAGACATTTCAGAGGTCTGTTTTCCTAATCAAAAATGACATTTGCAGCAGAGGGAAGAAAGTCTTTTTTTTTTTAGATGATGATGTATGACTAATCCTGGGAGACTACAGTACCACAGGAAGCACCAATTCGGTAAGTAGACCAAATACTTTGAGAAAGTAACTGAGGGACAAGGAAGAAAAATGGGAGTAATTACATGATTTCTGTTAGAGATTTCCCTCCGAGAAACCAGCAGCACAAGCAGCCCTCAATCCTTTCCTTCTGCTCATGATAGAGTATATTTAACACTGAATTTCCCTCCAGGCTGTCCTCACATACATAAGCCATCACTATTATCACATCCATTTATAGGTTCGGTATCTTGTGCTAACTTTACAAGACTTAAATTGGATCATTAACATTGCAAATTAGAGAAATGCCACACTGCACTCCCCACTGCCTGCAGCACTTGCCAAGCGGTTGGCAAGCAATAACTATTTAAAACCAGATATTAGCTGAGGTATCTTTTAGGACATTACAATACCAAAACATATCCTTCCTTTTAAAGGATACACATATGAGGACATTACACCTTCCCTGATTATACAGCCACAGCTCCATGAAGCAACATGAGCCATTTGAGTATTAAGGGCAATAAAGTATCACAAACTCCTTGGCAGCTCTTGTAGAAGTCAGTTTAGCAACCAGCATCTGGCCTAGCCAAGATCTCAAAGCCCCCATACAACTTTGCAACTGCTCTTTAAACCTTAAATCATCAGGGAAGATATCCTCAAAATTATTAAAAAGCCAGACATGTGTCAAAGCCAAGGTTACAGTGTGTTTGGAGGAGAGAGGCAGAAACAGGAGCCTGGGCTCTTGGCTACATGTTTGTAGACAAATCCTATAAAAAAATGGAGTGCTCTGCACAAACACAGTGCTGTCCATATAGAACCACAGGATCTAGTAGTCACTGAATTCAGCCTTACTGGTTAGTGTTGGGAGTTTTTTTTCATGGTGCATCCCACATTAATTCCTTCAAGGCTTTAAAGGAGCATCACTAAGATGAAAAATCTATTTTCAAATAAGGACTTGAGTTTTCCACACAAAATGAAGATGACCAGAGACTCTCCCATGTGGCAGAGAGATTCCTTCCCATGGACTACCCCAAGAACCAGAGAAACTGGCTGAAAAAGTGCAACACAAGTGGTGCCATCCCTGCTGAAATGCCACGGCCATAGGCACATAGAGAATGGTTTACAGATCCTCTTCACATGCAGCTAGGCCATTCGAGCTGTACATCAAGGGAAAGATCAAAGTTTGCCTGAAGGAAACACAAAAAATCCTGGCTGGTCCTTGCAGATACTACAGAGCTGATGTATTCTTACAGAAATGCCCTGGCACAATACAAATGACAATAGGAGAATCCTGTTCCAGTGATGAAAATTCCCTCCAACATTCTGGAGATGGGATGATTGCTTTCATAGGCCATGGACTGGATCCAGTGTGGCAAATATGATGTTACTAAGCTTTCAGAGCCTCTGGCTGTAAGCACAATAGCAGGAAAAGCTGGGACAGCTCCACATATGTACCTTTCAACTGCCCAAGGACTCCAATCAGTGGTTCAATGTCACAGCTATTACTAGCATACCTCTGGGGCCACTCCTTTTCCAGTGAGCAGTTAGGATGCTTTTTTTTTTTTTTTTTTTCCCCTCTAAAAGGCAGATGATTTTTACATGTTCAACTCCTATATGAGGAAGATGAATGAGGCTTTCCTTTTTGCTCCTGGAATACCCCTGGCACCTCAAATCCTTTTCTGAGCTGTTTGATTGCTTCTCCTCCTCCAACAATTGTTCTTCATCCTTCATGTTCTTCATTTTTTTCTGTACCCAGTAAATCCTCCTTCTGCCAGAGGGCAGGAGCATCTGCCTCTCCAGGTTCTCTGACTGTGGTCTCAATGATCAGACCCACACAATGGACAAGGCCACTTGCTGAGTTTCAGCGTGATGTCAGGTGTTTCTGGAATGTAAATGAGATGTGTGCAGGCAGCAGAATGTTTTTTCTGCCTCTGGATTAATGTTGAAACCACAGGATGTCCTCTTCATCACAAACCTACTTTGAGTTTGCCAAGCCTACTGCCCTTGCCCAAGGGACCCTGGGCAAGGTATGTGCTCTCTACACAAGCTGAGAGCCTGCAATTTATTCAGCCTGCACTCAAAGCAAGGGCATGGATGGATCTTGTAAGGGCCTTCAGCAGCAAACTGCTGTATCTCCCTTCAGGTACTCATCCAAAACTAGCTCAGGAAAGAGTTATCAGCACTGAAATCTCAAGGACTCAGCACCTTGCTTCCCAGGGAAGTTGAAGATCTGGGACTGCTTCATAATAAATGTGAACTGTCAGGATGTTGAGCAAAAAGCACACACCTGTGCATCTGTCCAAGATGAAAGCACCTCTGGTCCCAGAAAGAAGGTTTGGTGAGGAAAGGAGACAGACTGAGTGACCCAAACAAAGCCCTCAAGAAAGCACTGTGGGGGCCTCTCCACTACACAGGGACAGAGCTTTCCAGATGTTTCCCAGGAATTGTAATAATGGATGTTCAGTGGTATCCGAAGCTCTTTTAACAAATCTGAAAACACAGACTCTTCCAGCACAACCCAAAAGATGAGGACATGTCCAAGGCTCAGGGACCATGTGGATCTGTGACACAGCAGACAGGTGGGGATCTCTGGTTGACACCAGCTTGGGAGGGGACTCTGCCACAGCCTTCTGCTTTCATACTCACCCAGCACTGCCTCCTGACACCAAACTCAGCCTGATGGCTTCAAGAGGGCAGAATCAGGCAGGCAGGGCTGCTCCTGACCTTACCTTGCCATGCTCAGTATGGCCACCAAGTTGAAGTCCTCAGTACACTGCACTAAGCATGGCCTTAAACATCCTGCAAAGCTGGACCCCACCATTAAGGACTAAGTAATTTCTCTCCACCAGCAGAGAAAACAAAGCCACCAAGCTGAATGCTCAGCAGCCATTTTCTGTTTAGCACGGTTTCACCTTGTCCCAGGAGATAAGGAGCTCAGCCATCAGATTTCCATATTTATAAGGAGAAAGCTTCTGTTTAGCCATGCTTGTGACAGAAATAAAGCCACAAACAGAAACAGAAGCAGCAGCACAGTAAACACATCTGAGGGGTGGGGATGCAAAAGCCAAGGGAGAACTCAAGTTGCTCTTCCTTGGCACAGCTTTAAATCCCTGAGAGAGGGCACAAATCATTTCAGCTTCTACAACAAGAGCTTGCCTCACCCCTGTCCCTCATGCCTGTGTCTCCGTTGCTAATTAGCATCTGGGGGGGGATGCAGATTCCCCTCTGACAAAGTGCTGTTTGGCTCTCTTCTCCCCTGACACGTTTGTATCAGAAATACCCTCATTACATGACTAGTCAGGGAAGCTGAGACAAAGACATGGGAGCTGACTTAAAGGGAAATTGCTGATTTTTGTAAATGTGGCTTTTAAATTATTCTGTCTCCAAAGGGCAGGTAGAAAGGGTGCTCCTTCCTCTCCTGGTTCTGGAAAAAAACCTGTGCAAAACTGAGGTTCCTGAAGAAAACCCTGTTTGTATTTCCAGAAGCAGCAGCTCTCTCACTGTCTCCTCCATTTCCTAAACCCACTCTTGATTCCCTTGGCTGTTGCAGGGCTGCAGTTTCTGCATTGCCAAGGTCCTGGAGAGCCTCCAGCCCCATGCTGCCTGCTGGGACTGGGGTCAGCAAGGTGTCTGACAGCTTCAGCCCTACCAGACACTGCGGATGGAAAGTGACAAACGTGGTTAGCTTTTTACCACGTTGAGTTTAAAACTCGGCAGCACACAAAATGTCAGGCTGCCCCTTGAGAGTGCCTGAAGATATTTATCACTGCTATCTTTCTTGTAGTGCAGTGGACTGAGCAAGGACCAGAGCATACCTTTAATATCAAGGTAAACTGGGATTGGCAGGAGCTGTTTAAAAGAAAGGCGATTTAATGGCATGAGGAGAGCATTGTTTAAAAGAGAATTTGTTTCCCCTCCATGTTCCCTGCAATTGAGCTGGTTTCCATGCAGCTCCAGCTTGTGTTCTCAGCTTCCTCTTGACAGCACCAGAAAGAGGTACCAGATCAGACAGCTTCTACTCTGCTTCTCCTTTGAAGGCAGACCCTTTATCATCTGGAATCAAGCCATCTGTCCTGGACTCATATGAGAAGCTAGAGCAGATTGCAGAGCATGGAAGCAAGCACTGCACAAGGTGGGAACAGGAGGTTGAGGGAGGACACTGCACGCACAAAAAGCCAAATCAGATCCCTGGTTGAGCTGGGAAGGGAGACGACAGGGTGACTGCAGCATCAGTACTCCCTGGGACAAGTGCAGGCACCTGCTCATCTGCTCTTGCTCTTTATTCATCTCCCTCTGGGCTCCTTCTCAGGCACAGACGATCCACAAAGCCCAGCACCAGGGCTCCCAAAGGCCTTGCTGGAAGGCAGAAAGCTACAAGTCACAGAGGGTTTTGCTCACCGCTCATGACTGCACAAACTTTTGCATCCTGACAGATTTTTTTTCGTTTCCCAAATGCCTACTCTTTGGGTTGCGATTTTGCATTCTGAACATTACTCTCAGTCTCACTTGGAAAAAAAAAAATAATTATGCATGCATAATCATACACATAAATTTGTTGTTGTTGTTGTTTTTGAGGCGGGGTGCTGGGAATGCTTTTGTCACCCTAAGCCCTCTCCTCTAAGAGATACCCTTGTCAGTCTCTACAGTCTGAAACAAGCTGATGAAGGCAGGTGATGGGCAAGGAGACAAGCAGGCAGGATCTGTCAGCAGGACTAGAGCTGGCTGGAGCAGGGGCTGGTCGAAAGACTGGATGGGTTACCTGGGAAAGGAAATACAAATGGCTGGAAGACATTCCTAGAAGAACAAGTCCAAAAAGACAATGAACAGGCAGAACAGGGACAGTGAAAGTTGGTCAAGCTAAAAAGCACTAGAGGACATAGCTGTCTTTAACATAAGAACAGTCTTTAATAACATAATCATGTAAGCCCTTTCCCTTGGTAAGTGAAGAATGAGCATGGACATACGGTGAACTGAAGTTACACAAGGAAGAAACAGAAGACCAAGTACATGTTTTCTTACAGAAACTGCAAGTCATGTAGAGAGCAGAGGAGCAGAACACAGAGGAGGAAAGACAATCTTGTGATTACGCAATGCGAGGCTGTCCCAGAGAACTGGGACCTTCATGCTCTTAGAGGAAATGTGCCAAGTCTCTTAAACCAGATTTACCACAAAGGGTCATTAATAAGGTCTCCTTCCTCTGTTGGGCTCCTGGGTCACAGCCCCATAGGTGATATGCTGAGTGCTTATAAACACTATCAAAGTGAGCAGGAGTTGAGCTTTGAGTAGGTGACGATACATGAATAAGGAGGGTGAAAAAAATTATCCAGTGATAGGTATGTTGCACTGAAAACCTCAAATGATCTTCTGGCCTTAACTGGTCTCTGTCTCAAGCCCTCATCCATCTAGCCACAAGATCATGAGAGGGAAGGGATTCTGAAAGGACTAGGGGGATCTGGTAAGGCTTTCTACTCCATCCCCTCACCTAGCAGGAGGGCTGAAGAGATGAACAGGGATTTTGTGAAGTGTTCAGACACTATCTGGCATGCCAAATGTCATGGACCTGTCCTTAAAATAATGCTTTTCACTGTCAGGGGAATTTCAGTTTTCTGCCTTTATTCAGCTCACAGGAGCGTGGCTCTGCCATATCTTTCTGTACCTGGTACACTTACCCTCCTGATGCACTGGTGTGTCTTGCAACTACATTTGCAACCCCACTGCTCATACAGCTATTCTCCATGGAGAGCTGGGAGAGCAGAGCACTTGGTGAAGAGCAAAGGAATTATTAAAACAAATCCAAGCAGCAGCTCAAATCTTTACTTTGATCTTACCAAAGGCCCCATTGACACCAAAAGAGAAAATCTCTTCTGGGATGAGCTGCAGATTGGGAAAGTTCCCTTTCAGGGACCACTAATTAGAGGACTACAAGAGGTGCTGAAAAAAGAATGCCTGCTCCTTCTCAATGTGCTTATTTTTACTTTGGTGTAGATCCCTGAATCCTCCTTATCCATTAACTGGTGTCTTGTACCAACACATCTAAAACTGGAGGAATGGATCAGCCTCACCATCTCTGCCCCTCACACTACTGACTTAGAGATTGGTGTCTTCCAGTCCCACTAAGTTGCTAGTAGCTTGTGTTTTGGAGTAGGAGTTTGGACATGTACTAACCCCGTCTTTCTTTTTTTTTTTTTTTTCCCCATTTCTCCTACTATTTGCTTCTTCAAGAAGAAACGATCTCAGAATTTTCACTGTGTCTTTCTTGTTACAGACACCAAACTCTTCCTGATTCCATAATACCCATTTTAGGATGGGTGATCAGAAACATACACCCTGACCCAGGCAACGTATTACTGATCCAGAACGACATCACAGTTTTTTGTCTGCATTTTAATCTCTCTGAACTTCACCTTTTTGTCTCTGTCACTACACTGCAGAGATAGCTTCATTTGTGTTCCCTGCAGTGCCATTAAGTTCTTTTCCCTGTGCTTCAGCCTTCCTACCCGCCCTTGTTTCAAAATGCTTTTGCACTAGAGGTCTGAATCATTATCCTTTATTTTATATTTGGGAAGAGAGATCCAGAGAGGTGAAGCTGCTCAACAGAAGAGCAGGAGAGCAGGATCCTCCTCCAGGGTTCTGTAGCCTGTTGAAAGAGCATTTTCATAAATGCATTTCTACTGAATACATTTGATTGATGCACCAGAAAGCAATAAGTACCAATATTAAACTTCAAATTACACTGCAGGGGAAAAGAAAAAAAAAGTGCTCAGGAGCTGCAGTTCCAGGATTATATTACAGTCTCAAAAAGTGGTCCCCTCCTGCAAGCGTTTGATATTAAGCAGAAAATAAGGTAAACAAATCACAAGTCTCACAGGCCAGACTGTTCCCCAGATATTTCAAGGACGGTCTCTGTACACAGGCTGGTTTCTTCATCCTATCATCTTTCTTTCCAGCAAAATGCTTTTCCAGAATTGCCTTGTGAATGGCTTCATGCTCTTTGCTCAGTTAATTTTCTCAGGAACTTTCTCCTTTCTTATTATCATCTGAACTACTGCAATTCAAGAGCCCACCAATGTTTAAATCATCTCACACTTCCCAGATCAATGTAAAGAGTTGTTTCCCTACCTATGTGTTACATGTGATGATTTTTTCTCCCTGCGAGTGCCGTTCATGTAAGGAGCTTGAAAATAAAATGGGAAGAGCAACACATGATCTTAAAAATGTACATACTTAAAACTTATGACTTAAAAATGTCATAAAAAATGTACAACTTTCTTCCTAAGGTACCCTCTCAGCTACACATTTGGAGGATAGGTTCACATTTATGTCTGTTTCTTCTGTGGTGCAGTGTGTACAGAAAAGTGGAGACCAGAGAAGAGTCAACAAAATATAAAAGCCAGATCTTCTTCGAAGGTTCCAATTTGGTTTGTAAGTTGCCTATGGAATACAAGGAAAGCACTAAGAAGACTTCTTATTACCCCTGAAGCCTTTTAACTTCATGAGGATTGCTCAGACAACACATTCAGATACAGGAGAGATGGTTCATCTACATTTTCTGTAAGAAAGGTCCCTTGAGCCTGATTCTACCTCTTTGTCTTCACAGCTTTCAATTAACGCTGTGGGTGGGCACAGAAACACTTTCAGCTCATTATTCTCTTTTCAAATACCCATGGACATGAGGTATTTAGCTGAAAACAGGCCTTTGTAGATATTTTAAATTCCATTATCATTACAGAGACAGGAATGGGAAAGAGATACTGTTTTGCTTACCTATTAGTTCCACCTTCTGCAGAGTAAAAGCAGCTTTGTGCAGTAAATTAAGGTTTGCAACATCTGCCCTGCTGGAAAAAGCTATCTGAAATGTAAATCTTCAGAGCAATGGTAGATTGAAGCTACACTCAGCCACTTGAGTTAGGGAGGCACAGACCAGGAATGTTACTAGCTCAAATAACCAGAAGCCTCTCAATAAAATAAAAAATGGTAAACAAGTTGAAGTCTCATTGGGTGATCATTCTCATTATCTGGTTCTACAAGATAACGAGAGAATCACCAAAGAAAGCTTGGCATTATCTGTTAATTGAAGGCACTTTCACAAAGTGCTGTTTAAACATTGAAAGATAGACTACCTTTAAAACCTTTACTTAATATATGTGTTAGAGCTGTATTAAAGCAGTTTTATTAGACCTCCCAGCACCACAGCTCAGAGAGAGCTTCTGATGCTATAGATGAAATTTGTGTTTTGCATGGCTCATCTACATATAGCCTAAGCACTGGGCATAATCTCAGCATGCTTTATGGCATACAGATCTATCTATCCATGCAGACGCTCATGTTGTACGAACACAAGGTACCTAAGTGCATTTAATAACCTTCAAAAGAGGCAGACGAATCCTGTCCCACTACAATGTATAATCACATAATCTACTGATGATACAAATCATAATGATTAGCCTTTAAGCTAAGTGCAGCCATCTTAGGACATAATTTTAGATTTACTTGCTCTTTCACACACCCCTTTTTGCTCTTACCATTTCCCTCTCCTAATTCCCAGACCTTTTACTTTCACCCATAAATAGCTCACTGCTCCTAGCTGGGAGCCCATTAGCCTTGAAGACAATCTCCTGTAGAGATAACAATTTCTGGATGACACACCTCACTTCCCATGAAGCATACAGCCCCTACCCTACCTGTAACCTCTGCTCTAACCTGACAAAAGCTGGAGGTTATCAATTTACTCAAAACTGGTTGCATTTACAATTAAACTCTCTGTCTCTACAATTGAAATCCATCTTGTAACATTTAAAATCTAAATTACAGGACCACATGATCAATATATCTGGAAACTGGCCATCACTGTAAGACCTTGTGTTGAATACCTGCAGAACTGTTGTTTTTTAACTGAGGGGTGTGATGTGGGGTGGCCCTGGTACAGCACACAGAGATAGCCTGAGCCCAGCAGAACAGGGTTACACAAACAGAGTCATGGCCAGAAAACACTTGGAACAACTCAAGTGGTTCGTCTGTGCCAGAGAGGTCAACTTAACTGTAATCTGTTTCACCCCATTTGCATAGTCAGTAGGATAAATATCATATGCAATGAATGACATTAAGACTGCATTATGTTTTAATCACAGGATAGTTACTGTATATCTAACCTGCTTTTCATACTTCCATTTCCACCATGTTTGCCAACAGCTGGAGCAGAGCAATGCAGTCAACACTGAGTGCACACCTCTGCTTACTCGGGGAAATGAAACTCACTCTTAATTTCCCATCTCAGTCATTTCATTGTTATCAAGATGCTGTGGACTATTACCTATTTACAGGAGAGCTAATAGACTTTAAGATGGCAAAATTAAATTATTCTGAGCTTACACTATGTAAAATCCCAGCAGAATTCCTTTGAGCAGAAATGGATGTTAGATTGCACAAATTGTACAGTTTGTGGCCATTTACTCTAACTGCTCTGAGGGTTCTTCAGATACAACTACTTCCCCAGCTATAATGGGGCAGGGTTCAGGGAATTTGTGCTGCTTTTGAAGTTTCCAAAACTGTACGTACGCTTGGACTCCAGTTTGAGCTGCTAGTTCTCAGGTCCAGCTTTCACATGAAGCAAATTACAGAGGTAGCTGTCTGCTGCAATCATGCACACAATACTCCTGAGCTGCTGAGAGTGACCCATCCTCAAAGAGACAATCAGTGTGTGGCAACTTAATTATACAGGAGCCATGCCAAAAAGATTTTCCAGGCCCAGCACCTTGAACTCAAGACATTACTGCTCATACTAAATAAACATTTCAGTAATTGTTCTATATTTCCATCACACTGGTGGGTAGACAATTGCACTAACATGCCAGGTTTTAAATTAAGAAATTAAAAGTACACCGAGTAGAACAGGAACTAGTATTGTGATTCATCCAGAGCCAAGATATATCTTACAAAAGTGTGGTCATGTGGAAGATGATCAAGTTAAACTTCAGTTTAACTTCTCACTGCCTCCAGTGCTGCACAGTTGCACTCAGCAATAGCTGTATGGTATGGTATGGTATGGTATGGTATGGTATGGTATGGTATGGTATGGTATGGTACCCTCCTGAAGAACACAATTTCCCAAAGGCTTTCAGAAGTAGCCTAGGTCTCATACCATCTATACTGCTTACAGGAGACAATTATGACACTGTTTTCTTATGGGAGAAGAATCCAGCTCACTGAGAACAAGGTTTCTTACTGAGCATGGAAAAAAAGATCTTTTCCTTCTGTCACTGTGACCCCTTGAGACTTCTACTTGCTGGTGATCAACAGAAAGAAGAGGCTCAAAAATCCCCTCCCAGTCACATCCCCACAGAGGGCATGAACTAATAGAGGCAGGTGAACAAAAAAACATTCTAGGGTAACTATCTGAATTAAGATTTCAGCTTTTCAGATGAGCTGCTTGGCACAAATGCAATACATTTCTCCTTCAACCACAACCAGCTGCCCAGGCTGACAAGTCATTCACCCACAAATTGTGACATTTGCTCGCTGTATGCTTTTTGTATTTCTTCCACCATTACAGTGGTCTGGTTCAGCTGGCAGCCTGGGCTGGCGTGCAGTTTTTTCCTTGAAAGAGGAGGGGAAAAGCTCTTCTGGCAGCACAGGCTGCTTTATTATCTGATGGTCTCCTTAAAGCTGTGGTGTTCAAGTGCCAGAAAGGCTGAGCAGCTGCTGCAGTCCCTGGAGGGATGGAGTGAGGCTGGGATCACACTGCTCCTTGCACAGACAGGCAGCCCAGCATTTACTGCTGGAGCCACAACTGCCCCATTTGGCCCTCAAAATCCAGCACTGAAGCCACTGCAGCTGAGCTGTGCTGATCCATGGATTCTGCTTGTAGAGCAAAGGTTTGGTGCATCTCGTGCCATATTCAAGATGACTGTCACAAAAATACTGCAGGTGAAAAAACCTGACTCTCTAAGCATGAGACTCCCACATCTGCTGAGGACTGTGAGGTAAGCATCCACACAGCTCTGCAATGTGAAGTCACCCCTACCTCTGAAATGGGAGACTGTATGTTACCTGAGCAAGCTTGCTATTTTGTATGCAAATCACTACACAGTCCAAATGTCTTTATCATAAGCTTTCCACAGCTGAGTCAATGGAGGGAAGAAAGTTTCAAGGTCTAAACCAAATGTCTTTGATATAATGGCACTCAGTGTCTCCCTTGTAAAACCATCTCCAGCTGGAGAACTTTACAATTCCATTCAGATCTCTCTAGCTGAATGTGCTGCACCAGCACTGAGATTTAAGAAAAAAGTCAATAGTTTTGTTCCCTTTTTTAAAAGCAAAATTTTAAAGGGCAGAGGAGCAGGACTGCAATGCAGAATTACTGGAGCAACACTATAGTTATACTGCAATGAAAACAAAAACTTCTTGCTTGTGTCCTGTCAAGGTATCAGGATTTAAGAACAACAAACAAGCCACACCAGGACAGAAGAGGATGTTTTTGTCCCAGCCAGTGCAAGAGCCATCTGTTAAGAGATTCACTTACATTGCTGGAGTAACAATTCCACAGCTGTTCTAAAGAATTAAAAAGAAAGTACAAACCCCAAAGAATCATGTGTATTTCAGAAGATATTTAAAGAGACTCTATTTCTTTTTGCTGCACTTCAAAAAAATACAAGGGAGATGCCACTGGCAAGCTCCTCTTTTCTTTCTCAAGAGAAGATAGGAAAGCACATCAGTTTAATCCAAAACACACTAGTAGTCTTCTACATCCTTCAACCCTAGGAATCTCATTTAACATGTATTATATCCTGTAACAGATTTAGAACTGTATTAAACTATTGATGCCTGTCTGCTAAGTATACCTCTCTGACAAGCTACATACACATTCTGAACTGAAGACCACAAGTATTATGTACTACCTGCAAACAGAGGTGGAAGTAAAAGGAAGTGTTAGGATCTCCAGGCTCTTCCCTAGAACAAGAACCTCTTGTCTAGATTGATTCTTTTTACTTAAGTGAAAGCTCCTGTCCTGTTTCTGTTTAACAACTGGGGCAAGCCTCATCTAAACTGGCACTTACTCAAGTTCTGCAGGAGGACAAGATATCAATGTCCTGTGCCTAGGCCAACTAATGTAATTCCTGAAGACCCCACTCAAACCATCTCTGATGGCATCTGAAAGGCCCTTGCTTCCTACTGGAGAGAGCAGATGAAGTCTGTAGAATGAAGCAGATGAAGAGTGCTGGCCCCAGGAGTCAATCTCAGCCAGTGTGATGACTTTTCAGGATCATCAGGACTTTAGTCAGTGAGTACCCTGAATTGTTCACTGCTCTCTTGAACTTAGATGCATGTGATCCTAATCACTCCCCTCTCCTATACAGCATTTGTTTGTTTCTTCCTGGGACAGCTGTGACACTTCCACTCTCCTTTCTCCATGAACATTGTGATAAATCAGTGATGGCTGAAGGTATTCACCACAGCTTTAGTTAGGACAGTCAGCAAGGCATTTTTGTAAAGCAGCAAACCTGGACCATCGATATAACATAAAAAATTGCTATTAATTCTTCCCTGTGCAGATATCTACAATTTTTTTTTTACCAAGCACGTACCAAAACCATGACTGAAAGTAATGAGATGTAGCCCTTCCAGAAATGTTGCCTAATAAGCCTTGGTAAAGCAAAGATAAATTATGTCCATCTAAACCAGACTAATATGGAAAAGTCTGTGAATGTTTAAAAAAAAAAGAAAAAATACCTAACCCCCCCCCAAACCCCAAACATAAAATAATGTAATTTTTTTTTTTTTTTTCAAAATACTAAATTGTTCTGCTTTTAGGAGACTGTCCTCTCAACTTTATGGACTCACAGAACATTACTGCATGTGTAGCTTGTGCAGCACCATGAACCATGACGATCAGGACTACTGCTCCAGGATAATAGTGTAATTTTCCACTGGATGGTTTTCATTTACAATTCACCTATTGTATATGTTAGTCTAATTGTAGCCAAGTACATTTTCAAGTTGTTCAAGGTATAATAAAGAACCAAATAGCTTAGAAAGGCAGCTGTAACTTTATAATTAGAAACACTTTCTATTTCACACGGCTTCTCCCTAGCATGTTTATAAATTCCCTTTTATACCTTTCAGAGTGTTGTAAAAATAATGACAAGCCACAGAGTGATTCACAGATACAATAATAAACCAGAGAAGAGACAGACTACTTATGAGGAGTCAGGATAAACCTGGGAGAGCAGAATATCTGCATGTTTATAAGCATAAATGTTTTCCTGTAGGAGTGAGGACAGACAAGAAGAGTCTGCATCTCCCAAGAGGCCCATTAAGACAGGCTGACAATGGAAATTGGTCCCCATTTCCCTATCTACCTGATGTGTGAACAGCTGTATCCCTGAACAGCTTTATCAGTACATTCCAGAAGCACAGACAAAGGTTGTGTATTGGTAGCCATTACCCCCGTTGCAATTTAGCTCCTACCACCTGCAGGGACAGCTAGAGATGCTCCTTCAACCACTCCAGACCTCTCAGAGATGCTGGCAGTAACCCAGCCTTTCCCAGGAAATGTGATCAATATCAGCCTGTAGTGCTGGGGGCGAGGCAAGCTGTCCTGAGGAGCTGTGCAGTCTCTCCAAGTTAAACATGAACATGTGAAAACAGATCTATTGCCAGTAACAGACAGCACACCCTGGGGGATGGCCAACACTGCTTTCCTTTCAGTTTGGTGAGATCAAGAGCAAAATCAGTAGAAGGCACCTTTTATAAAGAATTTTTTATATGAGCCCTGGTACAGCAGAATTTGGTCTTCATGGACAACCATAGTTTTCTGTCCAAATGGCTTTTTAATGGCTCTTGGTATTGAAGACGTGTGAAGAGTCAGCTATCTTGGTTTTTATGCCTAAAAAGGGAGAAATCTTGAATCCTAAAACTGTATTCACATTTATTACAGTGAAGAAAGAAAAACTCTGACTTTGCAACCCAAGAAAACACCAGTTCTAGTCTAAGGAAGCAAGCTAGGGATAAGATGATTTGATAAATTCTGTGACTCTGTTGATTAGAAATGTTTAACAAGAAATTAAAATTCTTACAGGTTTCAGTATACACAAGGGGATCAGCAAATCTATTAAACATATTACTGCCCGTCCTGCTAAACAGGCCACAGTGGATGGACAGGTTGGAGAAAAAGCAGAGATGCCCAAGGCTTTTGCACAGTGGTGTTGTCAGCTCTCCCTCCTGCAGTGCCCGTGTCCACAGCACTCCCTGGGTGCAAGGAATTCCAGATCACATGCTCTACAATGGCTTTCAAAAATAAGATGGATTACCACCTCTCTGCCATACAAATCAATGCAGAAGGCAAAGGATCAGCTGTAAGTTTCAATATAGGTGTCTCTGCTCTGAATTTATTTTATACAGCTGTCAGGTTAAAACCTTTCTGCAAGATGTCCTAAAGCAAGAGCAGGTGCTCCCTGGTGTTAGTTTTTCCAGTAATCAGCACTGCTTTGCATGTCAGGTAACAGGTGCAGCTCTATGCCTGCAGTGCTGTTGTTCTCCTTTCTATCCAAGGCTCTGACAATTTTCCTACCTCCAGAGTGCCCATGGTGCTGCATCATCACACCAGCAGCTCCTGCCTTGCCAGCAAAAGGAAATGGAGGGTTTTCTGAGGCCATTACTCAGGTTGTCCATGAGCTTATCTCTGAGCCCAAGAGATAAAAGACTTTTTTAAAAGTTAGTACAAAAAGGTTGCAGATAACAAGGTTGTGCTATCGGAATCCAGGTGATGGGGTGGAGAGGATAACTCTAAGCCATTCAAAACATAAAATCATGTCACTGAACCTGTAGAAAATGTTTTAGGGCTACAATAATACCATGGCCATTATGACAGGCAACAGACAATGAGGCATCTCAACTGTAGCAGTTTACATAAGTTTAAAGAGAAGAAAAAACAGAAGAATTAATTTTCTTTCAAACTAACAGTATCTCTAATAGGATTCCTGGGTCTAAGGCAGAGAATAAGAAAAGCAGCAAACAGAAATGGAAATGCTACAGATTAACTAGTTTTAGAATCAACCACACGCTGTTTGGTTGCAGCTGGTGAGTGACCTTTGCATTATTCTCAGCTAGCAGGAAATTCTGATCTACACTAATAAGAAAAATGTTGTTCCTTCTTCCAATAGTTCTCGTTATAAAGGTTTCCTTGCACATGAAATCCTCAGTCATTTTCTATCCACTTCTTCACATTTTTTGCTTATCTGGATGCATCTGAATCAGTGCAGTGGATTGCAACAGTGGTAACCACCGTGTGCCTGCTACACTCTAAAACAAAATGCTCTTTAATAAGAGTTTTATACAGAAATGTAGATAGAGAGCTTCTTTACCTTCCATGGCTATCCTGCAACAGGCATTTCCAGATAGCCACTGCTACAAGACAGTTACTTTCAACCTGTGATTAACCCCAAAACTTGTGAGATGATTTTAGCAGGGGAGGATATCATGGATGATTAGATGAAGACAAATGGGGTGCCATTTGTCATGGCAGACATACAGTACTCATTAAACTCAGAAATGGTTGTACACAGCCGTGACTGGATTTCCAGATTCTGGCTGCAACCTGCTGAGATATGTATTCAAGCTTCAGATTGTTTTCAGCCACTAACAAGTTCTTAAAAAAGGAAGCTGCAATGCAGTTACAAATCAGTGTCTTCAAAATTTTGTTGAAAAAAGTTGCTGAATTATTTTTACAGGAATATTTTTCTGGTTTTCTTCTGTACTGCAGAAAGCATGTCTGTGCAAGGTACTGGAGTGTTCCCCACAATAGCAGGAAAGCCCCATCACAGCCACGGAAAGTGATGGCAATGATCCTGTCATGCAGAACCTTCTCCCCTCTTTGCCCCACACACCCAAAGCATTTCACTATCTCCAGAGGTGGCTGCATTTCTGCAGAAAGGCAAGCAGGTGTCACTGTAAAAAGCACTGAATTAATTTCTATGGTTTCTCTGTACTATCCAACAGAAGTTTTATGGCTATTTAATTACTAACATGTGGAATCTAGCAAACAGCATTCAGTAATCCAATGGTCTTTCTAGCAGATAGCGGGGAACATTGTTTGGATGCTGGAAACCCAGTTCTGGCTAAATGTAAGTATTTGCATTTGACAACAAACCTAGGCCCATCCTTTGGTTCCGTGCCCAATCTCGTTACCCTCATCCTAGTTGGGAACACCAAGCATCATCATTCGTGCCTTGGCCATCCCTCTTCTAAACACAGTCCATTGGCTGCAATGCACCCCTGCTTCCCTCTGCCCAGTTGCACCTCTGCTGGCTGCTGACTCCTAGCTGTGACTGTGAAGGTGCATCCCTTCCCTCCTCTGGCTGAGAAGAATCACAGGCTGGCTGAGGTTTGCAGGGACCTTTGGAGGTCCAACCCCACCCACAACCATGCTCAAGCAAGGCCATCAAGAGTTGGATGCTCAGGACCAACACAAGATAGCTTTTGAACATCTTCAAGGATGGAGACAGGACCAGAGGGAGATAGAGGCAGCCTGTGTCCATGCTCCACCTGGGAAGAGTGTGTTTCTGATCACTCTCACTATGTGCATTCATCTCACCATGTGCATTCATCTCCAAGGGGAGAGCAAACTGGGAGAGCAAACAAATGCTTGCTCCACTACACTGAAGTGGAGAGTTGACTCGCAGAGGTCACCAGTGAAGACTTCTGCAGCAGTTTTAAGCACAGGAATCCTGGCTGATGCTAGGTCTGAGGCATTCAAATCCCATATGCATACATTCCTCTTCTTTTCTAGTAAGAAGACATTTAGCCAGCTAGGGAAACCAGTTAATTAAACATCTCCCTGCAGGTTATAGCCATGGCTAGAAATTCTTAATTAACAAGTAAAAACTCATTTACAAAAAACTTATTAACATTTTTAGGTCCAGCATACTCAGCTTGCCAATCAGAAAATACCCTGAAACACAGCAAGGGAGTCACCAGATTAGAAGGCCACCAGCAGATTTACCTCTTTTACATTTAATTCCTTTTCCTTTTGTATTCATCTCTGCTCACACACAGCAAGTTTCAGAAGGAAACAGCTAACCTTCTGAAGGTGTATTTATTTCAGGGCTGGGTTTTTTTGTTTGGTTGGTTTTGTTTGCATTTTTGCTTGGCTGTTTGCTTGGGGGTTTGTTTGGGTTTTTGCTTGTTTGTTTTGTTGTGGTTTTTATTTTAATAATTAAAGGAGCTTTTAAAAGTGTAGTTTATCATTGGTTTCGGGAACTATGTTGAGGTATTTATTGTCCAAGACTGTGATTTGAAGGTTTTGACTCATTTGAGGCTCAGTAGCTCCAGCTGATCATCAAAATGCAAGGCCAATTAGATTTAAAAAATCTGTCAATTTGCCAATTCCTTTAATAAGATTAACCCTGGTGCCTTAATGTTGTGAGGCCCTGATGAAGGATGACAGACCTTTTCACCTCAGTGCCCTGGTTTAAACTGTAGATTTTATTAGCAGACACACTGATACAAAAAGAAACAAAAAGTCTATAACTCAGTCCCTAACAGACAACCACATCTGCTAAAGCAAAATTTCCTTTAGCAGCTGCTTGTGCTCTACCCACCAGCAAGAATGTTCTGGCTGTTTCTGGTAAGGTGGAGAAAAGGATCATGAGTGATAAAACTTAGCACCTCTGTTTCACTCTGCCAATTCGGAACACTCTGATTAGCAGCTATCTGTTATTGAAAAAGACAGATATAAAAAAAAAAGCAAAGGAAAACAAGGGGAAAATCTTAATTGTTCACAGCCCAAATAACATGGCTTCAAAGATACAATGCTCTGCCTGGCAATTAAACCAACTGGAATATCCAGCTCAAGATACCTTATTTTCTGCAAGTACTGACAGATGGGGCTCCACCATACTAAACAGCAGCACCACTTTAACAGGAAGCCTGACATTTTCTAATTCCAGCAGCAGCCATGGCAAACAATGCAATGTCCCTCCCTCCTTCCAGGTCTGAGACAGAAGATGCAATAGTGTGTCTCTTGAGCCCTATACAAGCTCCAAAACTGCTGTGCTACCCCATCTGTCCAGCACTCTGCCACCTGGTGAACCAATCTCCAGGTTTCCCAAGGCTTGTTCCCTTTCTTAAAAGTCAGACAGGTGTGCAAGCTTGAAGAAGGGTGAGGACAGGTTTCTGGGAAAACAAACCTCTGTTGTATCAAGTACTGTGTCCCCTCTCCTCTCCCTTTCCCACCGGCCTCAGCCAGCTTGGAGGACACTGCAGCACTCTGGCCATGCACAGCCAGCAAGAAGGACCCCAGGCTGATGGGAGTTCACAAATCACACAGCTTACATTTTATAGCTCTGTATGAACTGAACAAGATGAGTTTTCCCCTGCACTGCAGCATCATGAAGAGCAACTCGATAATAGGGAAAAAGTAATATCCACCAAGAGCCTGCCTTCCTTGATTGAATGAAACAAGTAATGAGTGGCTAGCAAAACCACCCCTAGAACTGCAGGCTGGTGGGAGAGGGCTGGGAAGAGACACCCTGGGGCTGTGGAGAGAGAGCAATTTGTCTCCAGAAGCACAGCACTGTGAACTGCCCTCCCTGCAGAAGTGGCTGAGGAAGGGATGCTCAGCATGCCAGGGCTCAATCTATCAGGGCCAGGTGTGGGGGAGTGACTCCCACTCACAGCATCACCAATTCTGCCTACCACCAGCATCTGCCCCACCCCTGATTTGCTTACTGCTTTCACGGACTCTCTGGAGGCTGGAAATGTTGAGGACTTCCTTGTTATATATGAGGACGTGTTTGCAGAAGTTCCCTGGGTGTGAAACACACCGAGATCACTACCCAGCACTGCTGTGAGCAGCAGATGGCTTGCACTGGATCTGTCTCCCTGCCCACACCGGGTGAGGGGCCTGAGCAGGGACTGCTCTCAAAGCCAGGCTGCACCACCCTCCCACAGGGTGTGCACAGGCTAGTGAAGTCCTGTGACAGATGACATTCTGCAAGGGCACAGTCACTGCACTTTTCCCCAGAGCTGCAGAGAGGAACAAAATTTTATTTTGATGATTTTGAAATTAATTCATCCCAGCAAAAGAAGGAATTTTACTAATGAAAATTGAACAATTCAGGACTTGAGTGGCTAACCTCTCTTATTATGTGATAGACAATTAATTTAAAGGGTCTGAAACACAAGTGCAGGTTCCTCCAACACAATTCTTCTCCCAGACACATTCAATCTAAGCCTGCATAGGAGAGGGAAAAGCCAGCATTATTGTAACTGAAGCATTCACAGAGCAATTGAATCTGTTGTTTACATTTTTTCTACTATCTTTTTTCTCATCTTCCGCCTGAAGAAAATCACAGTCTGTCATTTAAACAAAAAACCCTCATCCAATGTGTTGGGAACATTGGGCTACTGGGGACAATTGGAGATGCACCAGGGAACCAGGAACAAAGAAGCTGAAGCACAAGGTGGAAGGAATAAGCTTACAGCCTCCAAAGCTGTAAGATGAAAGCTAACAAAACATGATGCTGAGAGGGGCATTTCTGAATCACCCCATACAGTCCTGACCCCAAGTGCTGTGCTACCATGTGGTCAGAGTTCACCTTTCATTAACATGCTTTCTACTTCTCAAGTTGTTACTCTGATGGTTTTTAGATTACACTGATTTGTAGCCAGACTTTTTCTCTAAAAATCAACCCTTCTGATTTCCTTCTAAAAAAGTAACATGCTATTTCCTGGCCAGAAAAACTAATGAATCTTGGGTACACAAAGATTCATTTTGCCTTTTAACCATCCTAGCCCCAGGCTGCTGTAATATCCCTCCCTCCTCGATCTCCAGTCAGGAAGCAGAAAGCATCACTTGGACCAAGCAAGAGCCAGGAGTGCAGGTCCAGCTTGCAGGCAGCTGCAACACACACCAGCCTGCCTGAATTCTGTCCATCCTTCCCACAGTGTGGCATTTCTTTGGGTCTCTTCTCCCCTAATGATGTTTTTTAGTGAACATGAAATATGGCATCCTAATTAATTTTGGAACACAGCTTTAAAATTGGCTTTTATCAGCCAACAACAGGGGAAAACAGACAGACTCACTGTCACATAAGGCCTCCTGGTACTTCTGCAACCAAAGCATGTTATGGAGGCAGGCTCTGCACTTCAACAATTATCTCATTACACACGTTCATTTTCCATGCAGCTGAAAACATGCTGGCATTTTCCTGTAAGCCACAGAGGTGCTTCAAAGCAACACTTACCACAGCTAAGTGGGGCAAATCAATGGTATCCTGGGCACTCAGCTGCATTTTAACCTAGATATGAGATGCACAACAGTATTTACCTCTAGAGATCTGAACAATATTTGAGGACTGAAACATAGTGGGCTTTTGGACAAACACTTCAAAAACTGGAAAAAATTACTGAGAGATTTCCCAGGGTCATCTTTATTCTTTCTCCCCACCACACATATATCAAGACATAGCCTTTGTATTAAAATAATTTTCAACTTACCCAAAGATATGAAAATGCAAGTTTTTAATTCCTAATTGAACTCATTAGGCACAGATGTACTTGCTCTAGCATTTTTAAGGGTCAGCAAACATGGTATTCTGGTCCTGCATAGAAATGAAAGCATGGCTCCGCATTTGGAAACCAATTCTAAAAATATTGCAGAATTCAAAGTTAGTAAACCCCAATGATACAAATCAAACCCACTCCACTTATATTTTCCTAGGAACATTTTCCTAGTGAGTAGTGTGCTATGTAAATCTGTGGCAAGATGCTTTCACTCATGTAGGACTGAAGTTTTGGAATAATTTTAAGGCCTCACAACCACTGTTTGCCAAACAGAGAATTGATATTGCCAGAGACTGCATGGTTTGTCCTGCACCATTTTCATCACAAGTGATGCTGCATGCAGCAGTATGATGATCTTATGGGACTATCAGGCTCTGGACTGAGCTGCTACTATAAAAAGAACATCTTCCTACTAAGGCAGGTGAGAGCTAACCCAGGCAGGAAACATGGAATAATAACACAACAAGTCAGGATGATTCTTTGGTTGACATTACAGGAAGCCAAAGTCATCCTTCCTAGTTTAGATTTCCGAATTTTTTTTCCTAATTCTTTTCCTTATGTGCTCTGTACCCCACTTCATTGAAATTTTTCAGTTGAACAGAGAAAAAAACTGAGCCAGACCTCACCTCCTCAAACAAACCTGCCTTTCAATCATAGAACTGTTCATAAAAATTGCCTGACTCACTCAGGGTCAGAAAGAGGTGGGAGGCTTTTTGGAAGACCACGCCTGCCCTATGCACAACTGTGGCCCTTTCCCCTCAGTTCCACACAGTGCTCTGTAGTGAGTCTCTGGTGATGCTAACAGAAGGGTTTTCAGGCCACAGACGACCCCAGAAAATCCAATCTATCCTCCCGGGACTGATGAACTTGATGCCTTGAGACTAGGACCAAAGCTACTGAACGAAGACACTTTGAAGGATTATTATTAGTCCATGAGCAGCTATTTAAAGGAGGAAAGTTTGTTCTCCTTCTTGCATTGATTCCATAAGCAGACATTCTTCTATGGTGAGAAAAAAACACAACTCTATTAGAACACTTGAGTCTTTAGCAATAAGCTTTACGAAGCAGCAAGTAGTGCAAATAAACATTTATTAATGAGAACAAACTCAACCAACAGAACATGTTGAGCAAGGCTGCACAAAATTTTACAGATCATTACAGTGGAGACCCAGATGTGCTGTACCAATCAGAAGAGCATGAAGGCACAAGGCTTCACCTGGTTAGAATGACCTGGTACATAGAACTGGCAAGGGAAAATATGTATTTGCTCCTGCCAGTATATCCTTTGCAGCACTGATTGTTTTCATTGCCTTGAATTCCAAGATAAAGACAGCAGGACAAGTTTAAATTATTTATGCCCTTATTAACATCAGTGACTTAAAAATAAAATCAGCAAGCATGGAACATAAATTTAAGTCATCAACTAATTCCATTTATACATTGGTTTTTAATCCGATGACTGGTGTCCATTTTTCAGATAAGGTTAACTTTCAGTTTGTCATTAATTCAAGTCTGACACCATAGTTACTGTTTTTGCACAGAAAAGAAATGATGTGTTGTTATGTTTATACAGTCTCTGGTATCATAATAAATTAAACTGATTTCCCTCCCCCCAGATTTCCTCCTCGTCTGCTGAAACTACAGAACAGAAATTGGAGGTCAAATGCACAAATCCAACTTTTCAAAAGCAAAGAAAATTTTTAAAAGCACTGTGCATCTAATATTATAAATGCAAATTTTCAAGCAATGTGTTGCAAAACTGATCATATTTCTGACCACAGATCCAACAAGCTTTCAGAACAAGCAGCTCTCTGCCTTCAACATCTTTCACAGTTTGAGGAAAAGAAAGCTTTCTTCCCTTTTTTGCAACTCCCAATTGATGTCTCAAATATGAAATTACTATTCAACTAGTTCAGTTTAGCCTGAGAATTTTTCTCATGCCCCTGAAGAGATGATTATCAAAGAAGCTGAGGCTTTACACATCATACCTAGGGCCCAAGTATTCAGACGGTGTCTTTTCCAATTTTCTAGTTTGACCATAGTGTCCATACCACATCTTCTTCTGCATGTTTTATTTATACAATAGCAAGTTTCTTCTACACAGGTTGATTCTGAAATAAGTATTAGTCTTTAATCTCTAAAACAGCTGTTAATGTATTTAAAATCAACTTAAATTACATTAGCGAGTGAAATGCCTGGCAAGTTCCATACGATTACCTGTTACCACCTGACAGACATGACTAGGTTGGGACTGCAATGATGAGCAATAATATCATAATCCCAATTTCTCCAAAGTAGTTGCTGCATCTCTTTGCCATTTCCCTTCCACTACACCCTCAAGCATCTCCCTATCTTTTCTTAAAAAGCAGGTGTAGTGATAACTATATCCCCTATTTTCAAAGAAAGTTTCTGGCAATATTACTGAAAATTTGTATATGAGAATGTTTCCCTGCTTAATTGTCTCTTACACACAGAACCTTTATAAGTGCTTGCTTGAGAGAAGGAAAGCTTGCTGATAATTAACCAGTCATATCTGAGGTCTCACTACTTGTCTCCAGGGTGCAGAAATGTGTCTTGTTCAGATAGGTACAGGACATGTACACGTACCTAACCAAATGCTCCTCTCTTCCAGCAACAGAAAGCAGTGCTGCAGTCACAGAAGTGATAAAAACAATGCACAGCTTTGAGCATTGGTAGGAAAAAGAACCTTCTCCAGTTCTGAATTCTGTTCTGCTGACAAGGAGGTGTTGAGAAGTGCACTGCAAAATAAGCAGGTATCCCAAAACCAGAGTCCTTAACGCTTTAAGTGATTTAAGTGAACCATGTAGCTTACCTCCACATTAATATATTGAAACAAAAATCATGGAATCACAGAATGCTTTAGGTTGGAAGGGACCTTAAAGATTATCTGGATAAAATTCCCTTGCAGAGGCAGGGACACCTTCTATTAGATCAGGTTGCTCCAAACTCCATCCAGCCTGGCCTTGAACACTTCCATGGAGAATTTCTTCCAATAGTCTGACCTAAATCTACCCATTACATCATATCCTATCGCTCTATGCCCCTGTAAAAAGTCCTTCCCCAGCTTTTCTGTGGCTCCTGCAGGTAAAGGAAGGTGCCCTGAGGTCTTTCCAGAGCCTTCTCTTCTCCAGGCTGAACATCCCCAACTCTCTCAGTTTGTCTCCACTGCAGAGGTGCTCTAGGTCTGATGATCTTTGTGGCCTCCTCTGGACTTCATTTAACAGTTTCATGTTCTAGTGCTGGCAGCTCCAGAACTGGACACAGTACTGCAGAGGTGTGGTCTCATAAGAGTGGAGTCAAGGGACAGAATCCCCTCCCTGTCCCTGCTGGTCACATCTCTTTTGATGCAGTCCAGGATATAGCTGGCTTTCTGGACTACAAGGGCCATTGCCAGCTCATTTCTCAAAGTGTCATTTATAATAAAGTGGCAAAAAAAAGCTGTATGTTGTTCAAATTTAAAGGTATTTTTTATGCTGCAACTGCTTCTGGTATCCAACATGCTATTTCCTTTAACTGTGCTGTAAGGGGATGGCTTTGGATGTGCAACTTTCTTTATGGGGGCAGGAAAATAGGAGGGGTCTTGCAGAAGGCAGCGGCCTTGCTGTAAATCCTGAGGAGTGAATTTGTGTTGTTTTCCTTAGAGAAGGAGGCTGGTGCTGAGAGGACCCCTGCAGTCATCAGCCACAGCTAAAAGTGCACTCCTAATGTGCTGTATTTATTATTCCCTGGAAAACCTCCCTCCATTTCATCAGGTTTTGGTGGATACCAAGGTTTCAGAAATTCTGACCTTGGGAAAGATGTGTCTTTTAAGGGCTGTGCTTCCTACCAGAAGCCTTACTAGAGGTCACTGGCCTCTGGCATTTTTTCACCGGACCTACTGCTTTAATTACAGCTTAATTGCTACTTTCATGGCAGAAATCCTATCCCACTGAACACTCAACAAACTTGTGGCTCACTCTTCTGTGTGTGAGGCTGATGGCAGGCTGTGGCTTTGAAGTTCTCCAGGGGCTCTTCTGATCTGCTACAACTTGTCATAGATGAGACAGCCTGCATCACATCTCAGGAGGCCCCATGACCTGAGTGCTGGTGCCTGCTGTCACTCCCCTTGCCAACAGCTACACCTTATCACACAAAAAAACCCCTCACAAACCTCTGCTGGGAAACTGCAAGCCCTCTTTCCTTCCCTGCTTTTATCTGCAGTCTCTTACAGACACACACAAAGCTCAGTGGCTCTCACAACACATACAGAAACCTTGCACACAAACACATTTGGCTGTGCCCTATTTTTAAAAGTAGGATCTGACCTCACAGCAATCTGAAGTAACATGGGGCACAGCAGTTAGGAAGACTGCATACAAAAGGCATGTTTAGTGACACCTCTGAAAGCAAACTAGATTTGCTGAACTGTGTCATGTAAATATTGGTATCTTCATCAAGAAAAATCCCCAAGCAAAACCAGCTCCCTGTGCAGTAAGTACTCAGCAGAGATTTGGGGCTAATAAAAGTGCTGCATTTTGGCGCTGAGCATCTTACAGACTGGCTAAGAAATAATATCACACTTTGAGTCATTTGGGTCTACTTGTCCTCAAAAGACAAAACCCTGAATTGCAACCTGAAGCCAGAACCAAGGCACATCGATCCTACAACCAATCCACACCCACTTCAGAGATCAGTTTTCCATACAACACACTCACACAGCAATGGTCGAGCAGAATTTTCTGTTTCAGCTCAAACATTTACTACATTTGATGTGGCTGTCCTGAAACAAATACTTATTAGAAAAAAGTCCTTGTTTCCTTAAACATAGTCTTACAAGAGCATCTGGAGGAACTTTAATGTCAGTCTTCATTTGCACATCCATTAATTTATATATTTAATAGGCACAGCTAAGGCATACAGGTAATTTAAAACTCTTATTTTGTGGCTTTCATTGTGGCATTGTAGAGGTCTTCTTTTATTTCCAGTTGCCTCTAGAGTCTAGTGCACCATGGCAGCATAGAAGTCACTTATAAAAATCACCAAAACTGTTTAAAAAAAGGGGTTTATAAAAAAAGCAAGAACAGAACAGATACCATGGGCCAAAACAATCAAACAACTTTTCCACCAGTTGCAGGATGCAAAAAACTGTCCTCTAAAATACCTCACAGATAAATTTTTTTGGGAGGGAACATGACAGCACTGCTGGTAATCCACTGCTACTCTACACAAACTCTAGACACTGCCCTCAGCAGGCGCTGTGTTGCACAAACTGTAAAGGTATTCAAGTCCACACTATGTTCTGTAGGCTCTCACAGAGTGCTTGGAAAATTGATCACAGTTTAGTTCAGTAGGAAAATGTTAAGGGAAATCAAGTTTTCTTTCCTACATCCAAGGAAAGACACTCCTGCCCTGCAGTTACCTACAAAACACATTCTTTAGGACCAATACAACTGAAATCAAATACGTGAACATCAGAAAATTTCCTTCCAGACTCTCTCCACAAGTAACATCAGTGTAAGCAGCTACAATACGCTCTGAGGGACACGCTACTACGCAAATTGCTGCAGTGCAGCTGAAAGACAACTCCACTTAATTTTAAGCAAGTTACCTGAGGTACATTCTCATCAGAAAAGCAAAAAGCTTGCATAAGACTATATCACCTGCCTTTTGGGACAGACCTTGCAGTCCTGCTGGGCTCCATGCTGGGATGCCTGGACAGAGATGCTTTGTTTAACAGTAATTCAGGCATCTCTGTGCTATTCTGGAGCTGTTGATGTGGTTACAGCACAAATGCACCCTGAGATGTTCCTGAAGAACAGTACCAAGTTCCTTCCATGAAAGAGATTTAAGAATCCCATTAGAAGAAAAAGATACACAGCTCCTATTGAAACAGTTACATCACATGCCAGTCAGTTGAAAGACAGACAAATCATTAAGTTCTAAGAGACAAAAAATCATGAAGGCATAAGAGACAAGAATTTCTATTTTTATAAGAATTTTTTTTTAATTTCTGGTAAAGGCACACTCATATGCTTAATATTTTTTATTTCTGGTAAAGGCATGTTCATATGCTTCTTGTCTATATAAAATGAAACAAATTCAGGACTGTAGGTCCCATAATAAGTCAGCTTCTAGCATCCTGTCTGGAGGAACAAGATGAGTGGTGGCTATTCAGGAAGAACAGCAGAGGTGGACATCACACTTGACACAAAAGGATATCTCTAGCCTATGGTGGCTGCTGACTATCATGTGACTGAAAAAAAACCACGGTCTGAGACAAAAATCAATGCTGCATGACCACATTAGAGATCATCTGTAGATCACAACTTTCTAACAATCAGGGCAATGAAACCCTATTTCGTTTCATTGCCAGGATACGATTAATTTTACTTTGGCTTATTTTCATTGGAAAATTTCCACTGCTTCCAGGAGAGTCATAAGCTGCTGAGCTCCAAAGGAAACCTGATGTGAACAATATATTATTTTAGTTTTGTTTCACCCTCACCTGCCTATTTAGTTTCTTAGGAGGCTGACAGCTCCCCAAGAAAACCTGCCAGAATCCCAGAGGCACTGGTGAAGTGTAAACTCAAAAATAATTTTTTAACCTTAGATACACAGGGTGAATGCTGTTTGGTTCTAATGTGCTTGCCCCTGACCACCCAGGAAGTGAAGGAAAGACATATTTAAAGAAAAAAACTGTTCCACAATGGGAAGATATTTAAAAAATAATCGAGAACAGACATCTCTGATCTTGTCATCATTGTTTCTGTGTATTCACACAGCTGCCAGAGCTGCCCATCTATGGTAAAAAAACCTGGTTTCTTCCAGAAAGACCATGGAAACATGAAATATAAATCTAGTATTCAATAAGTTTACAATGTGTTGGTTGCCTATAGCAACACAAGGCCACTACTGCCAGACTTGACTTACCCGAGACTGTAATTTTAATGTATATTAACCAAGTGAACACTGAATCAGTTTTTTTCTTTACACAGAACTGACATTTAATTACAACTGTTTCAAGAGCTGTTCTTTTAACACCCAGATCTGGTTATTTATGAGCCTACTTAAATAGACAGTGGTACACACCACAAAATTAGTATGTTCTTAACAGTGCATATAGTAAGTTTATATCTTACGAAGAACAATAGTTAAGTTTTAAAAAAAAAGGCTTTAAATTTGAGGTTTCTGCTGTATATGTCACCTTTTCCTTTGGAAAGCAGACATTACTATGTGGTTAATTAGCTACAGCTCTTTGACAGACAGAAGGGTCCACAAAAGTCCAGTGTGCCAGTAAAGAGGACTACAGCCAGGCTTTCCCATTGTATCAACCAGATGACAGTTTTCACAGTAATTGGGTGAATCACTCCAAGTGGACCATGAATCCTCTTCCTGGAAGTTTGGGCAAAAAAGCCTCTTCCACTGACATCATATGCCTCCTCCCATACACTGTTTAATTAGCCAGATGGCATGCCTGCAACAAAGCTACCACAGGACTCTCCATGTTACTGTTCACTGGACCCTGTACTGCAGCTTTATTTCTCCAATCTAAACACCAAGCCTTGAAATCTACCATTAGTCTTGCATGGTTTCTAGCATCAGGTATCTAGAAAGAAGCTGTTTGCATGAAAAATAAGACATCACTTAAGCCAGCAGGGCATTCTATAAAAGCTGGGGAAAAGCTCTAAATAATAATACTAATTATCACACTCTAAATAATACTGTCTTTTCTTCTTGCTACTACCCAACCTTTGCATTCCGTGGGTGTTCAGCACAGAAAAGGCCACCCTACAGCTGAGTTCTAGGTAGCAGAGTACTGACCCAGTACCACAAACATTGCTAGATGTGTGGAAACCCTTCTTTAAGCTATGAGAAGGACATAGGGACTTCAAGAGCAGCTCCTATGGAAATCAAAAGGAATCCCTGCTAGCTGCTTTACTAGCAACTCTTAACCCAGCATCCTGGATTTACTTTCATAAGCTTTAGCACGAGTCACTCCATACGCAGCATAAGGCACAGCCTGACACTGGGGCTGGCTGGTGTCCTGTGATGTTTCCTGGCTTGTGTGGCCACAGACTCATCTCTGGCTGTGACACTTGAGACTGAGACCATACAAGTTGCTGTGGAAGAAGTGACAGAAGCTTGCAGCAGCACTGCATGAGGTGCACAGCACCTAAGTTTACACATCTGTGTAAATATAGCTTAAACACACGGCAAGGATGTTATTGAAAGACTGGCCACTGCATTGTAAGATACAACAGAGAGATGTGTGTGCACCATTACTGCTAGCCAATGACTATGAAACTCTTTCTGCCAGAGCAACATCATGCAATCATTTCTTTTAGACATTTGGATGGAGACCTACAGTTCTCATATTTCACCTACTAAAGTTACTGCTGAGAGGGAAACATCCAGTAACCAATGAAAGCTTGGTGCATTAGCCAGCACCTAGTACCTGAAACTTAGTAAAACCTGCAGTAATGCTCAGCATCTCAAGTGGAACTAATCACATCCTTTGTACCAGAAGTTACTGGGCTTCAACAACCCAAAGCAACATGTTAAGATTAATTTTCTTTCCATTGGCAGCTGAAAGAATCTCAAGCATTCCTTCATCACAATCTGGCAATAATGTAGATTTCAAGGAAAGGTGTTGCTCATTTCAAATGCAACAGTGGAGGTTTGGTACAAACCCAAAACGTTTCTCTTTTATTCCCTGTTTTCTAATTGACTTCAGGGCCAGACGGGTAGGAAACAGAGAGAGAAGCTGAGAGAAAAACTTCCATTCAACAGCAAACCATGACAGATAGAGTGGCAGCATTGTAGCAACATCAGTGAGACCTCAGCAAAAAAAAAGTGATACAAGCAGAAGGGGTCTGCTTGTAAAAAACAAAATTATGCCAAGACGAGGAGTTAGTGAAAGCCTTGACATGTCATGAGTTGCAACAGAAGCAAACTAGCCTGGACATTTCACAAACACAACCCTGTACAGCTAGGAGTAAGTCTCCTGCAACAATAAGTATCTATAAGACTGCCACAGGATGTTACCTTCCATATGCACAGAAACTTCCATATACACAGCAACTTCACCATAGAGTTCACCAAATTTTATTAGAATTCTTGGGGGTGGTGCCATTGACAGCATCCAACTGTACCATGTTTTATTTACAGATCAACTCTGCCTACTAACGACATGCAATTATCTCTGAAGCTAGAACTATGACAAGGTAAGATGATAAGACTAATACTGATATAGGTTAATTTTACTTGCACAGCAGGATTTAGATTATCATAGCAGTCTGGTAAGAAACACAGCACTCAATTTCAAAATCAAATCTTATTTTGACCCATTATTTCTATAACCCCCCCAGGGAATAGACCTAAACTGCCATTTCTTTTGCTCCATTTCAGCAAGAGAAGGTGGTATACAGGGATGTGACATTCAGCAGCACCCCTCACTTGGATCTCAAAGCTACAGGCTTGTCCATTTTCAAAAAGTGTTCAATTTCTGCCACTGAAGGTGATTATGCATGGTTATTCTAACTTGCTCCTCTAAGACAGTATGGCTAAAATGGCAGATAGAGTAATTGAATTATTTCCACTAGTGTGTTACTAAAGGAAAAGGTGCACCAGCACACCACTGGTAGTGCAACACTTTTTAATACCTCTTTTTAAAGGCTGAACACAGGAATTAGCATTTAGATCACACCTGTATGTGGTGTATTATGGATTCAAACATGTTGAGCCCTCTGCCTTGCCTCGTACCACACTCACTCCTGCAGAAGTCTTTTTCCCAGAAGTTCATACCTGCATCCTCCTCCTGATCCACTGTGCCCTTGTACCTCTTCCAGTTCCTCACCTTTGCTTGGGGCACACCTCTGCCCCAGTCCCACTTCATTCATACCATCCTACTTATGACCCAGAAAAAATCTGCCACCTGGGCAGATAGGTCTGTATATTCCTTTGTGGTTTTAAGGGAGATTTCTAATAGCTAGTCTAAGGCACCAGTCACCCTGTTTGTCTCACTTATTATTCAATTTAAGCACTCCATAGAGCACAGCATATTGGTGCAACAAAACAGTACAGAGACCAATCTCACTGAAAACAAAACAGTTTCCATCTATTGGCTCAAAGGTCCAATGTCCTAAAGCATTCTGAGCTTTTAAATGGCTCGGGTTTTGCTTGTTTGTTTCTTTTGGGTGTTTTGTTTTGTTTTTATTTGCTTTTGGGGTTTTTAGGTATTTAAGGAGACTGATAAAAATATTTTATGTACAGGGGGAGACAGACTTTGTGTTATCAAAGACCATGATGCATTTCAGCCAGGTCTGAAGACAGCCTCTCTTCCCTAAACAAAGTTTATGCTTTTTTATGGTACAAACAAAGGTGAGCTTCAGAGCAACAACCCAAGTCCAGAAACATTAATTAGGCTGAAACATTCACTGGACATGGTTGGTAGTTTTCCAGGTGCTCTGCCAAACTGCAAGAAGGCCAGATTTACAGAACCACTTACTACACTTCAGCAAGCAGTAAAACAATTTTTAATAAACCTAAGCAGTTTAATAGCCCTTTCTCTGTCTACTGAAGATTACCAAGAAATCTGTAAATAAATACCAGCAGGTAGAAAAAGGGCAAATTCAGACAGAACTGCTAAGTAAATGAGTAAAATACTGCAACAATTAATCTTTAAGATTTTCTGCTTCTAGATTTTTAAACAATATCTGCAAGACAAAAGTAACTAATTTAAAGTAACTTCAGAAGACATCAATCTGGTTGCTCTAGCATTTAATAAGTCTGTAACTTGAACTGCTGACACCATTTAGGAGAGGGTTAATTTGAATCCTAACCATAAATAGGTTTTATCACAACTCAGCCATGTTAGGTACCTCTTGTACATTACACCAGCATTTTAAGAGTCAGCAGCACAATCTCCTCTTCCAAATGTAACAGATGTATAAAGGATTTGGCCAAAGCAGCTATTTGCAGAACCTTACCAAGAACTAACCAGGCAGCTCTGGTTAAGAATGCTACATACACAGCACCTGAGCACTGCTTGCAGAGTGAAACATGAGCTCAGGCAGTGTTTGCTACAATAGACTTTTACTGTGGGCAGAAGTCAGTTGAGGAATTAACTGAAAGTCAGACTGACAAACACATGAAAACTTACCTAGAAACTCAGGGAAAGGCAATAGCTAGCTTTTGAAAAATCTGACTGACAATATGAAATAGCAAGTGACACAGCTGGCAGATTGTTTTAAGTATGGTAGTTCCACATGCAAAACACTATTTTTAAGTTTGAGAGAATTATGGTGGCAGTGACAGAGCCATAATGGCATTCACCATTTACTGCAATACAGCTTGTATAATTCTACAAGTTGCCAGAGAAGCAGCCCTGTCTTTGAGAAGCAGGCATATGTCCACCTAAAACCTACTATTTAGACACAGTGGTAGTTATTTCAAAAGAAAAGGCAGAATGAAAACTAAGGCAATTACCAGAATACTAATTCAGAATTGAGCTCTGTTAAATTTGTTACGATTTATTATTTAAGCTGAAGGGTTTTATTACTGTCATTGGCATTCAACAGATTTAAGTCCCACACCCTAGCAGTGACCAAGGAAGAACATTTCTATCTCTACACCATATAAAGGATAAAATGACTTCAGTCTTGAAAAATTAAAGGAATTGTCACATTCATCAATTAATACCACAGCACGAAGTAGTGTTTCCGACTATTAAGAGCAAATTCTTCAGCCCTGCTAAACCACAAGAACAAGTCTGCAGTATCAAGGGAACAAAATCTCAGCAGGGTTTAATACACTTCAGAAGGTCAAGCTTGAAGCATTATTTAATAGGCCTGCCTCAACCATGCCTCCTGCCTCTCTGTGTGTCAGTATGAAAACATTATCACCATTTTAACCAACTGCTGCTAATTCCCTGTGATGTTAATGAGTTTTGAATTCATGCAAGTCTCATGGCAGGTTCTTCCGCAGTATTTACTAGTTGCTGCACCAATGCAGGATACCTGTGGTGAAAGCATCTAGACTTCCCCCAGCTATTAGTTAATATGGCAAGGCAGACTTCAGTGGACATTTGAAAATCTTCCAGAAAAAAAAAAGAAAATTAAAAAAGAAAGAAAAAAAAATCAGCCATCCTAAAAACAAAGAGGCAACAAAAACATAAACAGGACTTGGGGTTGAGTTCCTATGTATCTATTAAAAAAAGCCCATCACATGTTCCTGTAATTCTGACCAATCTTCCACAAAAGACAGGTCAGAAACCAAAGATGAAATGTTTGATCCTCAAACCAATTAAGATTTGAGAGAGCTATCAGGATCTTGTGCAATTAAGTGAATCCGCAACAGTAGCATAACCTCGCAGCCAGACGTGGACTTGAACAGTCTGAAGACTTAGCACTCAATTCTTCTACTTTTTACAGAAGTATCAATGGTCCTTCTGCACTGCTGTCAGACTGCCAGGGCTTCCTAAGAATGAGTAAAATTTCTTGCTTATAACACAGAATCACTGACTCATAAAATGGGTGACAATATTAATAAAGTCAGCATCAAATGCACATGTCTGTTGTGCCTCTCCAGCCAGGTACTTGAATATTAGCCACCAGCTCCTCAAATCTGCACCACTAATAGGCACATAGTACTAAATATTGCTTCAAGGGTAAATTGTTCGGACAAGCAAGGCAAAAATTTGGCACAGAGTCTGTATCAAATGGGCTACCAGCTTCCAGATTGGAGTTAAAAAGAGATGTGGTGTCTTGGCAATGCACACACATTCTCCATCTCACACCCAGAGGGAACAGCAACCAGGGGTCCCAGCAACTGAAAGAAGGTCAAGTGTGCTCATGACTCTCCATTTGTCAAATGGAGCACAGCCTATGGCAACAACTCAAGCAGCAAGCACTGCAAACTTCACACCTCTGAAAGTTAACACAGATGCACCTCTTAGATTTCATGTGTGCTACTAGTTAGCCTCACTGGACAAACTTTTTTGATAGGCTGTCTCTGCCTGGAAAATTTTCCCCTCCTAATTCAGAAATTAATCTTTTAAGAATTCAGTGATGCAAAGGAACTTCAATGTTAACAAAAGTTTGCATTTGACACTTCCCACTGCAGCACAAGGTAACTTTTTCTCAGCAGAAAGCATGGATTATAAATGTAGCTACATAATCCAAATGAAGCATTCTTCCATAACAAGATAATCTCTTTACAATAATTCTTACATGCACAGCATGGATCATCTGTTATTTTCACAATCGTTTCGCCCTAATTTTTTCAAGACTTACAAGAAATTCTTCTCACAGAGAAGTGCTTTTGTGATACACTAAAGTAAATCCACTAAAGTGCCTGGCTCTGCTGGAATAGATGAAGAAGACAAAGCAGTATGACTTTTTCTCCATCAGAACAGAAGAAGAATTGCTAGCACTTTGAATAACTCTAGATTCTTTGCATTCATATCCTGAAGTGGCAATTCCCACCACTTAAACCTCAGTACAGATGCATCACATTTCCAAGAAGAGCTGGGCTTGCTCTAACTCCTTTACCAGACTCATTCTCCTTAATCCTAGAGCGGTGACCAGAACTGAAATCTAAACCCAACCTGACACACACACACACACACACACACACACACACACACACACACTTACAGAAATAGAATCACTGGGTGGCAGTTTTCCCTAAGCTTTTCAACTGCCAACAACCCAATATAAAGTGTAGCTTTTATATGCTCCAGTAGGCTAGGTGACCTCCATCTTCAAAATCTGTGAACATGCTGTTCCTGTAACTATTCTCAGTACTGCTATTCACATTTTTTTTTCTTACATAATGGGAAATTAAGATGAGAGATCTAAGCAGACCCTCAGACTTGAATGAGGTTGGCAGGGAAGAGAGGAACAGTAAAGTCTTTCTCTGGACTGTAACACAATCTTGCAAATTGCTGCAAGATTCTTCTAAGTTTAAGAATCCTGAGTTTAAAAAAAAAAAAAACATCTTCTCCTGCTGCTTCCATATCACATGAATCCTGTGAAAGCCCTTTTGTTCCTATCCTGTTCACAGACTCTCCCACCAGCTGGTCACCAGGATCACCATGCTCAGCTTTCTCTCACTCCGCAAGTATTCCACAGCCAAATGCTATGACAACCAAAGTTCAGGTATTGAGGGTTACCTTGCTCTTTCAAAATTAATCCACATCTGCAACGATTAGGGCTCAATGCTACAAGCTATACTTACATTAAATCTGTTTTGCCACTGGAACAAAGCTGTCCCATGGCAGTGCGGGACTGGAAGTGGTGCTGCAGAGAGGAGGCTATGGTGACAGAGATGGTCCCTGTACAGACAAAGAAGCACTGGATATTTCTCTGTACACCCAAGACCTTCTACTCCAAACAACACAAGTCTGGAAGGCTGAACCTTCACTAGTTCTTTTCATCCCATTGCAATCATCCTTTTCCATGCCTCAGCCCACAAAGCAGTGCCTGCAGAATATCTGTGTCTATGTGGTGTTTAACTGGAGGTTCTGCTCTGGCTTTAAGAGATGATGTATTTTCTATTTGCATCACGTGCATGTGGTTGGGAAGAAAATCATGATTTCATACAAAGGAGCATACTGTTTTTAGAAGTGTCAGTCACAAGATCCAGACAAGAGCTTTACTATTCCAGTTCTGGACAGGAACACATTTGTTTTTTCTTTTATATTAACAGCATGCACCCTATGCAAAGCAGGCTGTCTTTACCTCTCTATCCCATATCTGAGAAGGTCAGTTTGCTCAGACAGCTCCTTGGATATTCAGGTTCTGCAGACTCCAGAAATTTTGAAACTTTCCTTTTACAGCACCTTATGCTGCTTGAAGATTGACCAGAAAACAAGCTTCAGGCCAACAGGTAAGACCAGCAGTAAGTCACTACCAGTGAGGGGAAGACCCACAAGTAGTAAGTTCATTTCTCTACTGCATTAGCCACTGCAGGCAAAAGCCTTTATGGTCAGATTTCTAACCACAGCCACAAATGTCAGGATTTGACTTACGGAACTGCTCTGCTTATACAGAATTCAAGTATTTGCTGAGCATCACCACTACTGTTCCTGTGTGATTTGTTTGTTTGACAGTCTCTCAGTACAAAGAACACTTTGAGGACCAGACTGGGTTTACTGGACTCTGGTACCTCTCGGTGACATACATTATTTATCATTTTTTTAAGATATGGTGACCTGAAAGAACATCTCAAACCACTTCAGAGCAAGACAGCAATAATTATTTCAGTACGAAACTCAGCTAGCAATTCAGCAGAAATGGGAAGCTGATCAAGAGTGGACTTGAATCCCCTGATGTCCTCATGGCTAACAGGTATTAGGCCTGCATGCTCTGACATGAACTAGGATGTTGCTTTCCTACAACTACCTTGGCTCAAAACATAGATGGAAAGTCTCATCTGCTTATCTTCTCCTATCATTAGTTTGCAGTAAGGCTGATACATCAGCCAAAGAATCAGACCAACACAGTTGACTGTCTGGCAACATGATCTAAAAACTACTTACAAAGGAGCTTAGGCAAGCATAGATGAATACCTTCTGATTTCACAAAAACAAATCTAACCAACAAGTCCTTTTAAAAATTGCAGTTTTCTCTCAGGACTGCAATATTTTCTAATTTTGGGGGGAAAAATGAAGCTTAGGTTTTAGAATAATAGCAGAAATGCACAGAGAAAAACAACTGTGGAGAGTTTGGACAAATGCGCATAGGGCTGAAACGAACAGAAGAAAACAAAAATCATTGCATTCAAGAAAGCTAAAGACAATTGGCTGACCAAGTAAAAGATCTTCCACTGACTAACCTAAGAAATCTGTCTGAAAGCAAGGAGAGGCCACCGTTACAGAAGGTTCTCTCAAACCAGCTCAAAAGCTCTTCCAATATCTGTGCCTAACTTAGTGAAAAAGACACCTCCACACCCAAAATTTACTGGGGATTTAGGAGAGGAAACAATAACTAGGTCAGCATAAACATCTCTGACATTTACACAGGAACAAAGATTTTCTTTCATCTGGGGCCACATGCAAACAAAACCCTGAAACAAGACATAACCTAAATAAACAGTTAATTTGAATATGGGTGTACTAAATCACTAACCTACATTCCCATGCAATCAGTAAAACACACAAGACAAAGATAAATGATGATCATCAGAATATTGCTGCTGTGCTTGGCATCTTGGAACAGGGACTGTCTACAGGGTTTATTAGACTGAATTCTCCAGAGCCCAAAAGGTCAGCTGCCCATATTAATGGATCTCGGTTCACCAAGGACACTAAAAAGAAACAGAAAAACAGCATCAGACGAGCATGAGGCAAGACAATGTACCACACCCAAGGAGGAAGGATTCATGCCTGATGGTCCTGGAAACAGGAAGAGACGGATGCTTGACAGAAGAGCTCTAACACAACCTATTCTGCAAGTAAGGTGCAGGAAGCATGTGGGGAAATAGAGTGCAGAATGATGATGAGGTAATGATATCTGCTTCAGTGCTGCAAGCAGAATCTGCCATGTGCCAGAGCAGGCAAGATGGTGCTAGGTTAGAGTTACTCGGTGGCTAGTTACTTGACAGCAAAAGTCACATTATGCCTTTATTGACATTTCTCCATTAACTACAGACAGAATTTTTCAACATCTGAATTTAAAGGAAGAATTTAAACATTCTAGCAAAATAACTTGTTCACAGGCAAAGGTTGTGAACCACCACCAGACCATGGCTGGAACAGCTTTTTAAGACATAACAAGCAATGGTCTCCCCTTTTCCTTCTGTATAGGAAAAAGTCATCTTACCCATCTTCAGAGAGCCAGTGCTTTCATCAACAAAAGCAGCATGTGCTACTTTCAGCTTCACAAATTAAAATAAACTTTTCTCAGCCATAACTAAGATGATTCTGCAACTCAGTGTGGATGCCACCAGTATACTCTGTGTGTATTACAAGAGTATTTATTTGCAAGAAGTTTCCCAAAGTCATAAATCTTGCTATCCTGTTGATCAGTAAAGCATGTGTCCAAAAAATGAGCCTATTTCCTAGCAGGTACTCTTCAAAACTAAGAGAATTTCCACTTACAATTCCATTTACTCCAACTATTCTCAAACTAGTGAAGCAAATGTGTGTTTTCTACTGCATACTACAAAATGGACACCAATCCATTGCACAAGATTAAGTTTAAACCTCAGAAAGAATAATGGTTAGGGAGGCAACACAAGGCTCAAGCTGGAACTGACAGATTTACTACTTGCAAGTGGCTGCGTTACTACAATGATAATTTTACAGTGACAGACACAAAATAACCTCAGAGGGACCATATATTTAAAATTGGACAAACTTTACTGAAGATGTATGGTGTAGGTGAATGTGAGGGGAGAGCACAGACACATTTCTGCAGACTGTGTAAAGAGATTGATAACTGTCCTGTTCAGAACCAGACAACTATTTCAGCCAAGGTCTTTAAAATGTCTGGAAAAAAACTAGCACAGCATCATGACAGACTGACTCTGAGTCCTGATGTTAGCCAGTTCCACTCTTAAATCCTCTGCTCCACAGATCAAGCCAGGGATGGGCTCTCCTCCTCTGTTCTTACCAAATTCTGTCTGCAAATTCACAGCCAGGAAGATGGAACTTCAAAAAGGCCACATATGGCCCACAGCCCCATTGGTAAACTGAGGACTTCCCTTGAAGGAAGCCTGGCAGAATTAAGGGCCTGACTTATTCTCCCCTCTCACCCTGGACTGTCACTAGCCACTGTCAGAGAGAGTATGTGGCTGTATCAGCAGCAGAAATGGGTGTCTCTGTAGATATTAATATATAAAGCTACAGACAGCAAGCTCTTGAGAGTCTGGAAGAATCCCAAGAGGAGACTGTGCAGGTTTATTTCTTCAAAGAGTTCAGTGCCCCCTTTTAAACACCCTTCTTCTGTCAAGAAGAGATTTTCAAACTGCCCTACAGAACAACCATAATCAAAGCTGGTACAAAGAAGCAGAGAAAAAGCAACAGTATGCCTGCAGAGAAAGTGCCATCCAGAACATGATCCTGTGTTCTGACAGGTCATCCTCTAGCTACAGCAGCTGCATCCCTCACCACAGCTGTTTGGGAGCCTGTGCTGCATCTCTGCTGGAGTTTCAGCCTGGCCTGGGGTGGTAATAAAAATGCTCCTCTATATCTGTACCAAAGGCCTGGTATGGGACAGGGAGGAAACAAAACAGAACCCAAAGAACTGAAGTATTCAGGGAGGTAATCTGTAGGCTACTGCTATAAATCACACCACAGGACACCAAAACAGGCTGTATAACCAGAAGCAGCACTATCTGAAATAGTTCCATTTCAGAACCCAAAGCACTGCAGCATTACAAATCTCATGTACTGTTAGCATTTACAAAACATATAGCTGCGTAACCCCTGGGCTATATTACAATGAATTCACAAAGGGATGACGTTTTCAGTTGAGAAGCTTTTTGCTTATAAAAAATCAGTTTCTTGTGCATCTGCACGAGGGACCAAATGTTACATTAACATACTCTTTCTAAGCCCTACAGCTATAACCTCTTTTTTACCTTCTTGTTTACTTTTGGTTTGCTATTTTTCAGTTTTCCCCCATTTTAGGGATGCATCAGACAAAACAAAGACATCTTGACAAAAGAGTACACCTTCCCTCGGATGAGATACTTAGTATTTTCCAAAAATAAAGAATGCAGATTTTACAAGCAGTTTTAAAACAAAGCAAGTTTTAAAATAAAGTATCCAGAAAATAATCTAATCTTTTTCTTTTCTATTTCATTCTAATGTTAAAAAATTGCATAGACATGCACATTTTGTGTCCTCAAATTTTCTGGACATTTTACACCTCCAAGATCAGCATGGATTTGGCATCTCAGCTAAAAAGACAACACCATCACTGTAGGATGTGGGTAAGCATAATCCTTAAGGTGGCTGTTGTCAACACAACTAGAGTTACTGGTACAAGGTCCCACAGTATGGCAAACATCTGCAAGGAAACAGTCTGGTCACAATGCTTCAGAAAGAGCTGTAAGAACCATCAGTCCAATTTATCTGGAAAGAGCTCCCATTTTTCACATGGGCCAAGAGCTGGGAAACTGAAGTACTGCATTTCAGCTGCTGGTATCAGAAAATAAGACAAAGCCTCTGGAGTTTGTGTTAAGGCTCCTCTGAAGCTGCTGCACTTTGACAGGTGCATGATTTAGGAAAAGTCATGCTTGGTGCCATGTGGGCAAGAGCACCTTACTGAAATTTTTCAAATAAGGATAGAAAGTGCCCATGTTGGTGTAGGTGAGCAACATGTGATCCAACATTATCATCTGCCAGTTTGCTATCATACACTAGCCAGTGCTTTGGTGCATCATAGAGACACTGAGTCAGGAGCAGGAGGGAATCTTACATCAGCAGAATTCAAGATACAACCCCACTGCATCATGCTCAGTACATTTAATTTTAACAAAAACACTAAACAATTTTCAAGAGTCTACTAGCAACAGAAAACAAACTTATAAATACAGAGAGAGTAGGTAGTGAGGCTTCAGTGGTGAGGAAAAGATGGGCCAACATATAATCACAGGCTACTCCATTCCTATTTCAAAGACTTTTTCTCTCGAGCGTCCTCACTGAGTAAGAGTACCTTCACCTCTCTCTCCTTTTAATATCTACCTCTGTAATGAGAACTGTGTATTAGGAAACCTTCCTAACAATAAACTCTGAGAGAACAAGCCAACACCAATCAGTACAACAATGCTCCTTCACCAAAAGAATGGGAAAAATTGTCTAGTTGGAAGTTAACACATCAAATTCTGAAACTATCAGCCAAGATAGCTACCTACCAAGTAGAAAAGTCACAGAAATAATGAATTTCAGGCCTTGCCACATGCTGGGAATTGACTTTATCCAAAATGCAACTAACAAAGACAGCCCTTTCTGTCATTGCAGAAGGATTGTTACAAGCCAAGTTGCAGATCAAATAGAAACTAAGCAGAACAGGTTCCACAGTTAAGCTTGCATCACATTTATAGTGCAGACATGATACTAAGCCTTAGGAGTAAACTAACCCCCTAGTTAATTAGTTTATATTAACCTGAAGAGCCAGGCATTTTGGGGATGGAAGCCAAGAGCCACCAGTACCCACAATAGAAGACAGGGATCAGAACAGACCATCCCATTCTCATGGAAAGGCACCAAGCAAAGGTGCCAAGTGTCTGTTGCCAAGCCTTCTTCCCTTCCACAATGAATGTGTACAGAATTGTGCCACAAAATCAAAACATGCAGAGTAATAATCCTGCAAAGATGTGAAACACTGGACCTAATTCAATCCTGCAACCTACCGTTGTTTAACCAGGGCCCATATTCCATTCTGTCCACCTGCCCACAGCAACTCCCTCTTATTAAGTCCTGTGCTGAACTTTTCTTTGGGTGCGCATTGGTAACAGTTCTCATAATGTAATTGTAGAGGTCAAGCAGAGTCAAAACAGAGTTCTAGACTCTGCAGTGCTTATCCAAACAGGCTTGTAATTTCACACCACTGCATTTGATGCAAAGAGTAGGAGGTCACATACGATAGAGCTGACCATTGTGCACCCTGCAGCCCACATGCTTCTCCACTCTGCAACACAACCCTTATCCGACTTATTAGCAGGATTATCTCACAGCAACCAGAGATCCTGGTAGGCTTTGTCAGAACAAGCAGTACGCCACAAAGCTCCCATCTGTACTAGTTAGGTGCTGCCCTTAGTCTTGCAACAAGATGCCAACGAAGCCCTTGGTGGGAAGTGTGACCATTAAGAGCATTAAAGAAGTTACTTCTGCAAAATGCCATGAATGTGCGAGGTTCTCTGCCCTTTCTCAGTAAATACAGCACTGGTTATTTTCAGCATATACTCAACGGACACAAAACATCAGTGTACTATCACCCCTTCAGACAGATGATCAACAGTGCCAGTACCAGTGGCAGGTTTGGAGGCTGAGGCTCAGAAAGGCTTCAGACTGCTAAGAATGGGTTCCCATCAGCATTTAACAGCCATATCTGTCTCAGATTTGAACATCAGCATATCAGGAAGCCTGTCTGTCAGATGGCTTCCAGGCAGATCACCAGTGATTATCCTGGAGCTCATGATAAATCCATGAAAATAAAATGAAATATGACACCTTATCTACGCAGATGAAGATGACATTCAAATGCATGTGTGCCAGTCAACAACTCAGATATTTTAAGGATTTCCAGTAAAGCCTAGCTGTGCAAACCTCACTTCAGGACCCTTCTCACACTGCCAGGTATTGGCCAGACTCAGAGGGCACAGCACTTTCCTAGGACACTCTCCAACCTAAGCAGGATGAAAAAACATTTCATATAGCTTATTTACTTCAAATCAAGCAAGAGACCTCCTGATGACACTTCAATACTTTTTTTTGTTTGGTTGATTGGGGGTTTTTTTTGTTTGTTTTTTTGTTTGTTTGGTTGGTTGGTTTGGGTTTGTTTGGTTGGTTTGTTTTGTTACAGCTTCAATGGCAGTTCACAATGACTTTTAGGTCCCACTTGGAAAATAAACTTCCACCTCAGCCCTTTGGATGTGAAAAATGCTGCCAAGTCTCATCTCCCTCTGAGACCCTGTGCAACCAAGAACTTTTACATTGGGAAGAAGAAACAAGAAGTCCTAAGGTGCTATGGTTATTCTGTACATGAAGGGATAGCATGGGAGGGAGAAGAAAGGGACAAATGGTAGCTGTGACAGAAGAAAGCACCAGTAAAAGGCAGAACCATGTTACCCAGGCAAACTGCAAGGATTCTGGTAAGCATCCAGTCCCTACTTGCAAGATACAGACCAGAAGTTATAAAGCAGAGGAAGCCACTGGAAATGCTGTACCAGACTTGTTCTGTCCTGCTTCTGAGCCTGATGTACTTCCAGCCACATGGAAGAACCCTACACACCCAGTCACAGCAGCCCCTCATATACACAAGGTTTCACTCTGAGTTTCGTTAGTGAAAAATTAACTGAAACCCTGAAACACAGATTGAGTATTTCTTTATGCCCCTTGTGAAAAATTCCTAATTCTTGGCTGCTGAAGAAAGGAAGGAAATCTGCTTCCTAAGCTTGCTATCACTGCTGCACAATATATAATTCTATCCTGAGACAACTAGGTTGGACCAGACTCCATGTCATACCATGTTCATGGAAACACGTACATGTGCCAATGCCACTCCTCCCCTATAATCATGAGGTTTCCAGAAAATAATTAGGAGTGCTTTTAATCTGCCAACAGTTTTTATGAACATGCTAATCTCACTGCTATGCCCACTGCCCTCAACAACACGAATAATCAACATGTTACATCTGCAGACTCTGCTTGATAAAAATAAACACAAGCACAACATGCAAGAAGTCCAAATCATCTTGTACAGAGAGTTGTCCTCCCCACCACAAAGGTTAGAAGCTAAAAAAACCCAGACAACAACTAAAACCAAGTTATTTTAATAATTTGTCAATGCTCCCATCGGCATCATGTGCTTTTCTTGCCACTGAGGGGTAATTTCAGTTTGTAAAACCTTCAGAGATGGTCTTCCTGTTCAAAGACAATTATTTTGTTCTCTACTTCTTTCAAACACTAGCTGCAACAAGAAATGAAGGCTTGGCACACCATCCCTAAATGGCATAGTTTCAAATACCGGAAATCTCAGTCGTTTCTTCATTGCTAATGGGAACCTACCAATAATCTATCCTCACCTGCTCTCAAAAGGATCTGTGCAAGTATTTAAGTTCTTTTCATTTCCCCAACCATTTCATATCCCCATCTCACACAATCAGATGCTGAGGCAGAATTTGCCTACTCCAAGTGCCAAAGAGAATCAATGTCTTGAGTGAGTCAGCCTGTTATCCAGCTTTCATTTCAATGTCCAGGTGAACTGTATTTCAACAAGTCACACGTTACACACAGCAACACACCCTGAAGTGAAGAGTGAGGCAGGCAGGAGCCAGGGGAGAGGAACACACAAGGTGTGTTTTCCCAGATGAGAAACAGAAATGGATGAACTGGGTGTTCTGAATTGGGTGTTCTGCAGCACACAGCTGGGGCACAACACCACAGAAGCAAGCCTGTAGCATCAAAGTAAAGGAGCTACAGGCTCCGGTGAAGTTTTGGACTACTTAGTGTTGATATAGCATCTCTCGTGTCTGCCAGCCAGCTGGCCTTCCTTTAGAAGTGCAATTTCAGAAGATACCAAAAGCCCTGGACCACTCTACTTGCCCCTTGATGCAGCCACAATGTCCCACAAGAGTGAATACTTCCTTCTCTGCAAAGATTCCCCAGGGTCCCATATAGCAGTGTAATCATTATGTCAACCTCTTCAGACTCATTGAGTATAATTTTGTCTACAAAGGAAAAAAAAACACCCTGAAATGAAACACACATGCCCAGCCATGTGGAGAAACAAACCTAACCACCAATCCCTCACAGATTATTATTTTTTTTTAACGTAAAAACATGAATGTGCACAGCACAGATTTGACGGAGATGATTCTTTTGCCAAACACCTGGACTTTTGACACCATGATCATCTAGCAGCAGCACTGCACTGAAAGTGACGGCTATAAAACCAGGCACAGAGAAGGTCCTGCGGATTCACACAACACGTTTTTCACACCCGTGCTTCTACCTCGTCCCTGGGGAGCATCGCTCCCCGCAGCTCCCTGACAGACTGCTCACCAACACTGCCCAGTTCACCCCTCAGATCTCACGTATTTGATAAAAGCCAACCAAAAAACCCCAGCAGCAATCCGCGCCGGACGGGCTTCCCGCCGCTTCCCGCCCGAGTCCCAGGGGCACTCCCGGGGCCAGCACCGGAGCCCACC